>NW_004624733.1:39496749-39830047 GCF_000247695.1 Heterocephalus glaber | reverse complement strand
ATTAATAAATCTAGAGAGGAGCTGAGGAACATGATGGAATCCCAACATAAGAAACAAATGGAATCCATAAAACAGATGCAAATAGATTTCCAGGACATGAAAAACTCCAGATTTGGCATAGACAAGTAACCGGGTTTGACTAGGGGCGGGCAGAAGGGAGCAGCAAATCGAAGACATGAGTGCATGTTCAAGGCCGGGTCTCCCTCCAGGGTAGCAGATCCAGGGCAGATGGGAGAGAGCTTCCGAATCTCAAGCTCAGTTGTGTTCATTCCTCCCCAGGAGGCTCAGAGCCGCTAGGTGAGCAGGCTGGGAGCTGTGGAACATCTCCCCCTGCCCTGTGCTTTTCTTCATCATTTGCTTTGAAGACCAGGCTGCTAGTGGCTTGGGCTGGAGAGGGACAGGTTTTCCATAAACAACCAGGCCGCCCCTCAGCTGCTGCCCCCTTTTTGTGCTTCAAAGGTCATGGGCTCCATAGGTCATGACAAAAAAACCCTCTACCCGACCCCTGCAGGGCTGTGTCCTCACTACAGACACAGGGCTCATTGTCCCCTTGCCGTTCCCACCCTCGGCCCGTGGGGGCAGGGCTAGCTGGAGCCATCAGAGGAGGAGGAAACCACAGTGAGCGGATGACCAACGGGTACCCCTGGAATATGTCCCCCAGGCGTGGAACGGGGCCAGCTGAGGCGTCAGGCCCACGGGGGACCCTCCCAAGACGTCCTGTGAGAACATAGGAGGCGCTTGGCCTTCAGGATGGAGGAAGGGCAGTGACAGGAAAAGCCTTGGAGGGCTGAGGATGGGGAAGGGGTGGAAGCAAGGGGGGAGCCTGCAGGCCTGCACTCCAGGCCTCTAGCCTCCCTCCAGCCTCGAGAGGTGCCACCCGCTCACCTGGTCTCCATTCGAGTTGAGGATCCGGAATCTGACTTAGTCATGGGGGGCCGATGAGCAAGCGGGGCACTACTCCCCATCTGCTGCAGAGCCCGCTGCAAATCTGCAGCAGGTACTCACTCGGAGCTGGGGAGCTGTGGGGTGAGATGCACCACGACACGGAGGGGGCCATCTGGGAAAGGGGGCTCGGGGGCTCTGATGCGAGCCCTTAAGCTACCGGGCATTTGCTGTGCTGGGCCTCGTATGTAATTGTCATATTTCATCCTCACAAGGAAACCGGGATACAGAGAGCATCACATCCCCGGTTCACAGATGATGGAGCCAAGGCTCAGAGAGCCTGAGTGACTTGCCAAGTTAGCAAGTGGTAGAGCGGGCACTCAGACAAACACTGAGGCCTCTGCTGTGGTCAGACCTACCTAAGAGGCCGCTGCCTGGGTGGCCAGGGGAGGGGCGGTGTCGCTGATGACCCTGCAGGAGACTCCCACGCCCTACAGTGGCATGGGGAGGGCCTCGTCCTTCCAGCCTCTGGCTCCTCCAACTCCCATTCCCCCTTCCCACTGAAGCCTCCTCCTGGAGGCGAGCACCACCCCCACCAACCACAGCCCAGCTGGCCCCCATTAGGGGCCATTGCCTGCCTGCTTGCCCAGCAGGCGCATGTGTGAGAGTGCTCAGGTTTCTCGGGCTTCTCTGGGGTCTGGTGGGGACAGAGTCTTGCTGCTGCTGCTGCTGCTGCTGCTGCTGCTGCTGCTGCTGCTGCTGCTGCTGCTGCTGCTGCCACCTTGATGGGGGCCCACCTGGGTGGCAAGACCCTACCCTTTGTGGATGGGGGAAATGGGAGGGTTCCCACTCCACTTTGGCCTGCCCATTCCCCAAGCTCTGACCCTGCAGAAAGTGGGACAGTTAGGGCAGAGTCCCCCGGGCTCCACTGTGCCCGTTCTGGAGGCTGCCTGAGGCCACATCCAGCTCTTTCCCACTAGGATGAGCATCCTTTCCTTCTCACCTAGGCTTCCTGTCCACACTATAGAGGCTCACAAGTCACCCCCAGGGCAAGGCTGGGGCCTACCCTGTGGCCTGAACTTGAGCCTTACCCTAAAGTCAGGCTGCTCTGGCTTCCAGCCCAGTTTGTCACAGGAGTCACCGTGGCCTTCCCCACTGGGCCAGCGAGTGCAGCCATGTACGTGCAGTTATGTGTTTGGAGGTGGCTGCTTACTGTGTATGTGTTGGCCTTACACGTGTGTGTGTCTTTAAACACACGTGTGTGTGTGTGTGCATGTCCCTGTTCACGTTATGGGTGTGCTTGTGTGCCTGCAAACTGGGCTAGCACAATACTGGACCCTGAAGGGAGGGACAGAGACCCTCAGAGCAGAGACAGCCAGCTGGCATCCACCAAGGCCTGGGACAGCGGAGTGGAGGTGGAGTGGAAAGGCAAGGCCAGGTCCTCTCCCAGTGCCTGAGGCCTCACTCTCACAGGATGGCAGTCCAGTGAGCAGCAGGCGGCCCTCAGCCAGCACCATTGGGCCGGAAGACATGAGACCAAGCCTGGGATGTCCATACGGGCAGTCACCTCGTCTTCCAGTCCCTCAGAATGGCAGCAGCAGTGAGGCCTCCCTGCCCGCACAGATGAACACCCTGCACGTGTCTCCACCCCCCAGGTAGTACAGTCTTGGCCTTTGAAGCCACACCCAGATCCCATCCTAATTCCTCATCCCTCTGATCTCACCTGGTCCCATCCTGACCCCTGATCCCTGACCCTTGACCCTTGTCCGAACTGGCTGCGTCCTGACTCACAAAGCCTCACCAAACCCTCCAAGCTGGCGGAGTGGAGGCTGCAATGGCAGCCTGTCTCTCCTCCACATCTTTTCTTGCCCAGCGCTGATCCAGCCAGAGGCCTCCCACGCAGCCTCGACTGCAGAGTGGACCTGGGCTCGGAGGTGTACAGGATGCTTAGGGATCCTGGAGAGCCGTCGACTGTGGAGCCCAAGCAGTCAGGCTCCTTCCGCTACTTGCAGGGCATGCTAGAGGCCGGCGAGGGCGGTAAGACTCCCCACTCCCGAGGCGCATCCCTCCGACCTGCCAGCCCTCTGCCCCCAACTCCACTCCCCAAACTTCCCCCAGTCTCGGTGCGGATGGCCCGAGAAGCAACGCCCTGCAGAAATGGAGGTCTGACCTCCTCCCTGGGCTCATCCCACCGGTGCTTCGGTTTCAGGGGAGCGGCCTGGACCTGGCGGCCCCCGGAACCTCAAGCCCACAGCCAGCAAGCTGGGCACTCCGCTGAGCGGCCTGCAGGGACTGCCGGGGTGCACACGCTGTGGCCATGGGATCGTGTGAGTACCCCCACCCCACCTCTGTTCCAGGGCCCCTGATGGGGGCACGCAAGGGTCTGAGGGTCATCTGACTCTGTCCTCCCGGTCCCCCGTTAGGGGCACGATCGTCAAGGCCCGGGACAAGCTCTACCATCCAGAGTGCTTCATGTGCAGCGACTGCGGCCTTAACCTCAAGCAGCGTGGCTACTTTTTCCTGGACGAGCGGCTCTACTGTGAGAGCCACGCCAAGGCTCGCGTCAAGCCGCCCGAGGGCTATGACGTGGTGGCCGTGTACCCCAACGCCAAAGTGGAACTGGTCTGAGCCGCGACCGCCTGCCCCTGCCCGATTCACTTAATGCCCCGCGTGCCTGTGTAAATACATTTCCCGTTGCCTCTCTAATAAAGTGCCTTCGCTCAGCCTCGAAGTGCTCAGCGTCCTGGCCTGCCAACCTCCAGTGCGGGCCATGGTGCCCACGTGCCGTAAGGTCAGCCCAGGTGCCGGGTGTCCTAGGCGCTGGGTGCAGTGGGGAACAAGACAGGCACCAGCCTGCCCTCAAGGGACAGCGGTGTGAATACGGAGGCCTGACAGGGTGCAGTCAGTGGAGATGTTGGGACGTGATGGAGGAGGCGGGAGCTCTACGTGGTGAGAAACTACAAAGGTGAGAACGGACAGTAAGGGCCCTGTGTGGTCCCCATCAGTATGAGCAGGGTGGCCCTCAGGCCCCAGGACTGAGATCTCCCCAGGGGAGATCGCAGCGGCCATGCCCACTTCAGTCTCTGAACCCTTTTCTTTGCCCTTCTCTTTCCCTCCAGTAGAGGGCGTGCTTGATTTTTTTCCAGAGTGAGATCAGGGAGGTTTTTGAAAGAATTCTTGCCTGGGGCAGCTGGTTTCCCCAGATGCTCTGTTTTATTTCCAAATTCGAGGGAAAATTTCCCTCCCTCGTTCTTGAGGGATACCTCATTGTTCCCTCACGTTGGAGCTGCCCTGGGCCTTTCATAATGCCTGCATGTACTGATACAGACACATTTTTAAAAAATATAGTGGCCCCTCAAGTTACAACCGGCCTGACATATGAACAACTTGGGTTAATTAGATTAATGGAAGATTCATCTGTCTCTTGTTATCTATAGTGTGTACCCAGGTAAACCAAGTTGAGTTACAGCCAGCCCTCGGGAACCGATTGAGTTTGTAAGTCAAGGGTCCACTGTACGTTTATAGTATATAAATAGTAATAGAGTTGCTACATGGCTTTTCATAGCTGTGTGTCCTGGATCCTGGGTCTGGGGGATCTACTCTCTACTTTGCTGGCTCTGGGTCCCAATTTATGTAGTGAGCCTGAGAGTATGTTTTCAATTTTGTGCTGTCACAAAACAAAAGGCTGTTATCAGATCACATTCTCACTATCAGCGTACACCAGTACCTGTTTCCTCAAGCTCTTGCCAATATCCTGACATTTTCAATTTTTAAAATGTGGTAAGAAACATAGCATGCAGTTGTTTTAACTTTTCATTTCTCTGATAACTAGT
Source organism: Heterocephalus glaber (assembly GCF_000247695.1). The sequence continues at coordinate 39,825,332 of NW_004624733.1, read as the reverse complement.
GATGAGCTTTCAGCCATTCAACAAACATTTAGAGTGTGCTTGCGGGGAGAACAAAAAGACAATGTTTCTCCCTCTGAGTTGTTCCTGTGCAGATTACTCTGGGCCTTGCTCTTGTCTTTCCTAGGGTTATTTAACTTCCTATTAATGATTGGTAGGAACTTTTCACACTCTTGTAAGAGGATTTTAGGCGTCTGACCCTGTGTCGCTGTTCTTGTAACCACATCACACTGTTTTAACTGCTTCCATGTTAGAGTTTAATAGCTAATCACCCCTTGTTTGTCGTTTACAAATATGTTACTCTTGTGCATTTCCAGTTGTCAGTTTAGACTTGTATGTCAGACTGTGGAAAAACAAACCTCTTTGAACGGTGACAAGGGTTTCTCTGAATCTAGGGAGGGAGCTGGCAAGAATCTGCAACCTGTACTTACGCTGCTTTTATTCAGGTGTCATGTATGTATTATAATTTATTCTTTCCATTTTCTTCTCATAGAGTTGTTTTAGGGCTCTTTGCACAGTGCCCTCTCACTGCAGAGCAGTGGACAGGCCTCTGAGAGAAGTGAGGCCAGGAGAGCAGGCTGGGTCCTTTGAGTTGGGGCCTTGTCTTGTGGGCAGCCTTGTCCTCCCTTGCCCTTGTCGCCCTCCTGTTGATGACCAGCTGGGCTCCGGTCCCTGCCCTCCACACACACTCTAAGACTCACACTCCCTGAGCAGGGTGAGAGAGTGGAAGGGCCTACCCTTCCCCAGAAGACTTGGTCCAGGCTGCAGCAGTCGTGGGCCTGAACAAGTATATGACTAACAGCCATGGAAGCCGTTGGGCCCAGGGGTGCATGGGAAACTCCTAGAAGCTGCCCTCCCCCTGCAGACACTGGGCACCCAGCCTGAGCCTCATGGGCGGCTTGCAGCCACCAGAGCAGCCCCAGCCTGAGCATCTGGGTGGGAGGTGTGGAGGTGGGCTGAGGACAGGAGATGCGGACCAGATCTGCCCATTGCTGGCTTCCAGGCCCAGTCTCTACCCAGTGCCCTGCCCACCTCTTCTGCCAAGGGACCCTAACTGGGCCCAAGGGGTGGTGGATCATGAAAAGCTGCACAGGGTCCCTTTGGGACAGGGTCTCTCAGGCCCAGGGCCTAAGTCGGGAAAGGGACATCAGAGTCCCTCTCCGAGAAGGGGAGCCAGATTCAGGACCCCATCTCAATGCCTCCAGCCCACCTAGCCCAGAACCAGTTTCCACTGTTGTCCTCCCCAAACGTACTCCCACCCCCAGATCCTTACCTCGGGGGCCCTGGAACCAGACACCTGGACATTAGCCTCTCCCCTCCACCCCATCACCCCATCCTGCTGGTCACTGTGCCTAGAGTTCTGCCCCTGCATTTCTAAGGCTCGTTCAGGCCCTTCAGAGTGTGGGCCTAGCATTAAAGCCTTCTGAGTGCAGGCTGCTGACCGCTTTGTCTCACTTCCTCCATTATATCACATGAGTCACCATTCTCTGAGCCTTCTGCCATACATAGCCCTCAGCCCATCTGTCAAAATCAAGAGGCCCTTCTGTCTTCATCCAGCAAACTTCTACTCACTCTTCAAGGCCCAGCTCAGTCTCCACCCCAGCGCAACCCCCACCCACCTCAGCCCCAGCCCTGCACAATCAGGAGTTCCCATCCACGGCCCCTTTGCCCCACTCCTTCAATTCCTGCCAGTGCCTCTGGCCCAAGCTGTTCTCCCCTTGGTCAGAGCCCTGCCGAAACCTTCCTCTGTCCTGCCAAGACCCCGGGCCAGATCCTGGGCGAGGCAGGGCCCTGGATCCAGCACCCAGTGTCGCACACTCACTCCTGTACACACACGCACCTCCTGCCCTGCCTCCTGCTTCCCTACCCTCTGCTCCAGGTTTCTGCAAGCATCCCGCCTAACCCCCCACGGGGAAGTAAGTCCTTGAGAGCAACTGTCTCCCTCCTGCATCCTCAGCCTTAACTCTCTCATTCAATTAAATGTTTACTAAGAATGTCAAGCACTGTGCCACACACTAGGAAAACATTTCCAGTATAATCAGTGCTACCAAGGAAATAGAGAATATTACAATAGAGGACAAGGAGTTGCTTCAAATAAGGAACCTGGATAGATCTCATGGCCGAGACCCGAGGCAGAGCTGGAGCATCCTTGTGGCTGTCTAGGGGAACTGCATTCGAAGAAGCGCCCTGGTAAGGACTTGGGCTTTTACTCTGCGATGGAAAACCAGAGGAGCAGGAGTGGCGTGACCTGGACTCAGGTTTTAACCAGGATTACTCTGCCTACTGTGTGAGCAGACAGTAAGGAGCAAAGGTGGAAGCAGGGAGAGCACTTAGCAGGCATGACTGAATTTATCACTAACCAATTCCTAGCCAGCCCACTTCCTTCTGCAGCCCCCACCCAGGCCCCAGCCCAGACACTGTGACAGCTCATGCCCAGCCTCCCTGCGTCCTGCCATCCATCAGTCCTTTCTCTATGTAACAGCAAAGGGTGGTCTTTAAATGCATTACTATGTCACCGCTGGCTATTAAAGCTTCATGGCCCCTCCCTGCTCTCAGCTCAAAGTCTAAATTCCTGACCCCTGCTCACAAAGACCTGTGAGGTCAGCAGCCCTGCTGCTCTCTGCCCACAGTCCTGCTTCAGCTGAGCTGTAAGTTCAGTATCAAGACCTCCTCCAGCCTCCTCCAGATTTCCTTGACCCTCCAAGGCAGTTCAAATAAAAACAGTCCTTCCGGGCCAGGGATTTAGCTCAGTGGTTCTGCCACCTGCCCCGCAAGCGCAAGGACCCGAGTTCAATGCCCAGTACCAAAAAAAAAAATTGTAAATTCGGCCAGGGATTTAGCTCAGTGGTTTCACCACCTGCTGCACAAGCACAAGGTCCCAAGTTCTATCCTAGGTACCAAAAAAAGCCCAGTCCTTCCTTCTGGCCCAGTATGTGTCAGGCAAGCTTTATTATTCCTTGCCTTCCTCCCCAAGGACCAGAGACCAGGGCAGGAGGAGCCCAGATGCTGCTTCTCACCAGCTCTCCCTTTCCAGCCAAAGCCCAGGTCCTGGAGGGGGTCACAGCCAATGGGCAGCTGAGCTGGCGATGGGGTGCTGTGACACGCACCATGAGCCTAGGAGCCTGGGCTCTGGGCGCCACGGTCCCTCTGCCCCATCTTGGGCTCCCTTTCACTTCTAGACGCCCCTGTCTAGCTATGTGCACTCCAGTGCTGTCCTGGACAGCGCATTCCTACCCAGGGTCAGCTTCTTTCACCCTAGACCAACCACTGCTTGCTCTTCACAGCTCTATTAACTTCTTGCTTTATTCTTTCCCCACGCATTATCTGCTTTTTCAACCCTATTCCCTCAGCACCTCCAAATGGACATGGGGAGTACTAAAGGGGTCTCGGTCCTCCTGTGCCCTCCTGCTCCTCTCCGCCACAGTGGAGAGCTCTGTCTGGATTCCCACCAAAGCCAGCCCTCAGCTTTGCTAGCGTCACCCACAGATCGACTCTGGCTGTAAGGCAGAGACTGGTGATCCCAGGACAGGCTGCCTGAGGCCGTGCTGGCTCTTACATTGATACCAAGTGGGGATCCCAGAGGCTTCTTTCCAGGTAATGATGTCCTGAACAAGGAATTGGACGAGAAACACAGAAAAGGCGGCAAGGGTGTAGTTTGATTGGATGCAGAAAAGAAGTACAGGGTATGGTGGACATTTAACTTTTAAAAATTTATTATAGTAAAAGCTACATTGCCATTAATCCCCTCACTTCCAACTCACATGTCACTGTTCTCGTTTCTGCCACTTTCTGAAGCAGTTCTGGGAGTCCTCTTCTGTGAGTGTCCAGTTTCACTGTCTTGGCTGCCTCGGTGTCCTGAATTGATTTAAAACATTTACCTTTTGTGGTCATTTTGACTTTGGGGAACAACTAGAAGTCGTGTGGTGCCGGGTCTGGGGGATAAGCACTTTTGTGAGCCCGCCTTTCCATCGGATAGCACTCAGCAGCAGCTTTCACTGTTTTGTTGATCACACGTTGTTAGGACACTCACAGAAGAGAGCTTCCAGAACTGCTTTAGAAAGTGCCAAGAGAGTGTGATTAATACCAACATGTCTTTTACTGTGGTGAAGTTTTAAACTTTAAATAGTCACCATATATTTCGACCCACCTCAAAAATTAGAGAAATTTTTTATTATCTCAACCAGGAGAGCATGCTACTGAATGTAGTAGACAAAAGCCAGAGATGCTGCTAAACACACTAAAATTCACAGGACAGTCCCCTACAACAAAGAATTTCTGGCCCAAAGTTGTCATAGTGGTGAAATGGAAAAAGTCCGTTGACAGTACTTAGAATATATAAGAACAATGGTGATTATAAAGATTGCGGAGTGGACCAGCTTTTGTTCACTGCTTTTGAAAACCTGAAAAAAGAAAATGACAAGCTCAGGTCAACTGACTATTAAATCAGGACGTACTTTGGAAGTCAAGAGGCTTCTGTGGCAGATTTGAAAGAGATCTTATCTTCCACAGCCACAGGGCCGGTTATACAGGAAATCAAGCCCAGATGACAACGTTAAGGGTAGAAGAGCCACAAAAAAAGGTGGTGTGCATGGCCTTAAGGTTCTCCTATGACCGAGTCATGGCCCTGATAGGAAATGTAGGAAACCTTGGAACAGAGTAGGGCCATTTAGGTAGATTAATGTCAGAATTTTACAATCTGTGGGTTCCTGAAAACTTCAAGCTCAGTGGAAGCAGCTGAAATCCAGGGTGGCTCATTCTGTTTCAACTTCCTTCTCTGGAAAACCCTCCTCTAGATCTACAGCTATGATTGGGGTTGAGGAGACCCCTAGTCATGCCTCCTCACTCCTAGGCTCCTAGTTACTCATGTCAGTTTGTCGTGTCAGTTCTAAGGTCAGATGTTCAACCAGGAGTTTTTAATTACCCCACAGTGTCTCTTGCTAGGAAGATATTTACTAACAAAATTGGGGGCAATTCTCAAATTCCAGCAAAGGCCAAAGCTGATTTTACCTCTTGGGACTATATCAGGCCTCCCTGAACCCATAGCCAACAGGTGAGTCCTGCTGCCAATTTCCCAACTGAAAGCAATATTCAATCAAAGAAGAGGCCTGTAAAGGTCTCCGGCCTGGCATGGAGATTTCTTAAACACGGCCTTCTGTGGTCTTGCCAGTCCCTCACAACACTCCCATTCTCCCCACAGTAAAGCCTTCAGGAACATACAGGATGGTACAAGACTGTCACCTCATTAATGAGACTGTAACCCCAATCTACCCTCTGGTGGCCGATCCATACCCAATCTTCTCCGAGATTCCAGGAGAAACGAATGGGTTCTCAGTCTTCGATTTCAAGATTTGCCTTCTTTTCTATTCCCCTCCATCCAAATCCCCAGTTCCTGTCTGATTTAGAATGGAAAATCCTACTTCAAAGGAAAAACAACAGTATACGTGGACAGTTCTCCCACAGGGCTTTAGAGATAGCCCTCATCTTTTTTCTATTCTTAATCCTGCCTCACTGATGCCTGCAGGCTCAGGTCACCCACTCTTGTGAACAGGCGATTGCCTAGACCTATGCAAACAGGCAGGACATCAGTGACCTGTCCCCTGCAGACCCTGAAGAGGTATGGGGCACTGACGAAGGCAGCTTTGTCCAAGAAGGACATCAAAAGACAGTTGTCGTTTCCCAACTTGTTATAACTCCTTCACTCTCCAGCTTTTGTAATTAAATTTAGGGCATCTTAGAAATTTATTAGGCACTTTCTACTGTGATAGTGCTTAGTAGGGCAGAGAGTAAATGTTAAGAGTTCTACTGGCTTGATATAACTATTCTAGTTATTCACTTACGGAATGGGGAAAGAAAGAAAGGGGCTTGCTAAGTAATAAGCAATCATCTATAAAGCACAAGCAAGAAATTCTACAACTCCTAGGTGGAGTCTATCTTCCCAAGAAGATAGCTGTCATTCATTGCAAGGGACACCAAGGAGACATGCCTGCAGTCTCCTTGGGAAATCAAAAGGTTAATAGACAGGTAAGAAGGGCAGCCTTACAGCCCCTCAAGACCACAGCTTTATTCCCAGTTCCTGAGGAATCTTTAAAGCTGGTCTATGCCCCCCAGGCAGATAAATGGGCCCTAGGACAAGGTTCGGGAATTAAAGAGACTCAGGTGAGATTTTAAAAACAAATTTGGGGCCCGAGGTTTAGCTCAGTGGTTTTGTCACCTGCCTTGAAAGCACAAGATCCCGAGTTTGATCCCCAGTATCAAAAAAATAAAAATAAAAAAGAAATATGAGAGCATTACTTTTAGGCCAGGGATGTACCTCAGTGGTGCCACGCCTGCCTTGCAAGTGCGAGGTCCTGAGTTCAATCCCCAGTACCAAAAAATAAATAAATAAATAATAAATAAAAAATCAGAAGTCATATATTTTAGGGCTGGGGATTTAGCTCAGTGGTTCCAGCTCCTGCCTCAAAAGCTCAAAGTCCTGAGTTCAATCCCCGGTACAAAAAAAAAATTTAAAAAACCCAAATTGGTCTTTCCACAAGGGACGCAGTGGAAGGGTATCTAAACCCTTAATGATTCTTTCCATATAAAAAGAGATGCTACAGCCAGGGATTTAGCTCAGTGGTTCTGGCACCTGCCTCAAAAGCGCAAGGTCCTGAGTTCAATCCCCAGTATCCAAAAAAAAAAGATGCTACATGGGAAATGGTCACTCGAGGGCCAGGGATTTAGCTCAGTGGTTCCACTGCCTGCCTCACAAACGGAAGGACCCGAGTTCGATCCCCGGTACCAAAAAATTAAAAAAAGGAACCGGAAATGGTCACTCGAATTTTCACAGGACCAGGACTAGCAGTGACCACCCCACAGGTCTGCAGAGCTTGCCCACTCTGTGCCTCCAATAACTGGCATATCCAGACTACCTCCTTTGTTAGAATATGTACAGAGGAGAGGGACACACCCTGGGGAGGACTGACAGTTAGACTTTACCCACATGCCACCATGTGGGGGATTTAAACAAGCATTGCTCCTAATTGACACTTTTACAGGCTGGATTGAGGCTTTCCCCATCTATTCAGAGACAGCTATGGAGGTAGTCAAGGTGCTCCTGAAAACAGTCCCCCAGTTCAGACTGCTCCAGTCCCTTCAGAGTGACAATGGGCCTTCTTTTACCTATCAGATACCTTGGGAGGGTGGTAGCAAAGGCTTTAGGAATAAAACACCGTCTCCCTTCTACATGAAGACCTTGGCCCTCTGGAAAGGCCAAGAGAGCCAACCAGACCCTAAAGCAAACTCTAGCGAAACTTTGCCAAGAGATGTCTCAGTCTTGGCTCCTCTTATTTCCAAAGCCCTCATTAAGATTCAAAATACTCCCCAACCTGGGCTAAATGTGAGTCCATTTTGCTGTTATATGGCAGGCCTTTTTATCTTCTGATATGGCAGAGCTCCAGAGACCACAAGACTCATAATATCTTATTAATCTGGGCCAAGTCCAACAGCCTATCCAACTATAGGGGAACAAAGTCCTGTCAGCTTCTGGCTCTGGGGATCACCTTGTTTCTACCCTGGAGACCTAGTGCTCAGTAGAAAGTAATAAAAATGGGGGGAGGGGACTCCTATCACCAACAAAAACCAAAACGAAGGGATCCCTTTTCAGTGATCCCTGCCACACCCATTACAGTAAAGGTCCAGAGACAGCTGGATTTGCCTCTCTAGGATAAAGCCAGTCCCACCTAAACTGAAGAAAAAGACCACCCAAAAGAAAAAAGCTACCTCTGGAAGACCTGGGTCTCCTCTTCAAAAAACAAGTTCAATTTAGACCCGAGTGGGCTAAGTGGAGTCACTAATGGTCCCTATTCCATCACAGGTTAAATGGGCACTGGAATCTAATCTCCCTCTTTGCCATACTGTCCTCCACAGGAAAGTTTACTCTCCTATTCTTACAATGAACCAGCAGTTCAACAGTTCTCCCCAAAGAGACACTGACTTTTTTTTTATTGTACACTTTGTTTAATACTCGCATTGTTCTATAGCACAGTTACAACATTTAAATTTAAATTTACTTCTCATTACAAATACTTGTCAAGTTTGGTTTCAGAAACATTTCTCCTACTCTCTTGCACATGCACCCAGACATACTACAAAATACTCATTCCTGGGCTGGGGGTTTAGCCCAGTGGAAACACGCCTGGCTTGCAAGCAAAAGGTCCTGAGTTATATCCCTGGTACCAAAAAAAAAAATTCATTTATAATACAGTAAGGGCAAACATTACTCATGTAAACATCTTCCATTAATTTTCTATAATTTAAAAAAAATAGAACTATAAATATTGAATAAGGGTCATTGAGGCAATACTCTTCAGTGAAATAAATAGGACACACGTGTAAATACGGAATAGTTTCTCTGGTGTGAGAAACTGAAAGTGTAAATGAGGAATAAAAGGTATAATAGATAATCTGAAACAGGAAGAAAAGGTGCAAAGGGGTAGGGGAAGTGGGAGGGGTAGGGGAAAGGAAAGAAAGGAATGGAATTATTATGAGAAAATGAAAAAATGGAAACAAAGTCTTTGTAAATAGGGAAGGGTGGAGGGGGTGAAGGGTGCACAGGTAATGGGGAAAAAATAAGAACCAAGATACATCATGTACAGGTACAAGCACCCAATGATAAATGTAAACATATTGTACACCTAAAATGTACCAATAAAAGAATGTAAGCAAAAAAAAAAAAATAAGGCTCATAGATTTAGTTCAAATTCCATAAAAGACCAAGGATGCTTGTTGACTCTGTCGGGGTTCATTTTCGGTTGCAATGAATGCCAAAAGCAGACCCCTGGCTTCCACTTGTGAAACGTAACCTCTCAGGATAAAAAGAGAACACAGAAAACCCAGGAGGACTCTGAGGAGTAAAGAGCACAGAATCATGGACATAACTTTCTTATATGGTAAGTAGTCATCCCATAGTCCCTGCTGTTTCTCCATGCGTGAGTCAACATCAACCTAGTGTAACTCAAATGCAACTGAGTAGATGGGTTGGGACACATGGGCATGTGTGTTCATATCACTAGTGTACACAGTGAAAATCTGTCGTTTCATTATATCCAGGGCCAAAGTGAAAATAAAACAAACCAAAGCAACTCACTAAGTCAAATACCACTAGAAAGGATTTTGTTTTACAGGGACACAAGTCAGGAGAGTTGGGAGGTATGTCATAGGGAGGAGGATGGTGTTGATGACGTCCAACGACTGTGTGTCAAGTCACAGTCAGAGGCACCCAGGACTCTGTGACCCAAGGATGTCTCTGTCTCTGGTTGGAAGTTTGGTGCAAAGGTGCATGGTCCCCTGAGCTGAGACAAGAAGTATGCTGAGGGATGGTCCTGGCCAGCAATTGCTCCTCCTTCCTCCTCTCTGGAGGCAGAGGGCAGCAGGCAGAGGTGGCTAGCAAAACCATGAAGTCCCACCCAGGGTCTGGATGCCCCCTCCACAAAGGGTAGCCTCCCCATGTGTGGCTAGACAGTAGGGTGGCAGGTGATGGTGGCCAGAGACCCAGCTCCAAGGGTCACTGCCAAGTCTGGCCTCTAATTCTGCTGTCTCTCAGGGGGAAATGAGGCAGGAGATTAGAGTGCGGCAAAGCAGCTGGGCAAGTAGCCATAACCTGTCAGTCAGAGGTCCAGGACAGGTGCAAAAGCCCTGCCCCGGTACCAATCAGAGAATGCTATCTTCAATTCTTCTGGCTCAAAATCAAGCAGATCAAGTGGGGTTTTGATAGGACAGCTTAGATCTGATGTCAGAATGGGGGCATAAAAGACTGCAGCCATTGACCTCGTGCCACTGCTATCTTTCCTTCTCCGAGGCCCACTGCATGTGGGACACATTGCCTTTCATACTTTAATTGGCCCACACTCACTCTACAGAGCACTTCTTTTCAGGGCACTTTTCTTTTCTTACCTTTAATTCCTTTAATAAATGCAAAACCCTGCCACCTCATTTCTGGACTAATTCTTTGTTCAGGACAAGAGTCTGGAAGGGACCCCTGAAAAAGAGCTCACATAATATTCTAGTACGCTGCTACTTACAATAGGAGACAAGCCTATCCTTGCCTGGAATCCCTACCAAGAGCCCTCCAGAAGCTAACAGCCCCAAAAATGATGGAGTTTTTTCCCAAAGATTTTCCCCTAGCTCCCCTCACTGGGTCCAGACTAATACTTTCAGTTCGGTCTCACCACAGGCTAAGTGGGAAATACAGTCTGTGTTCTACAAGGAAACAGCATAATACTGAAAAAAATTATAGGGCTTATGTTCTGGCAGGAACATGGGTAACATGTATAACACTATTAACCTAGGAGTATGCTCTCATTATTTATGGATTAATATCCAAGCAAGGATCCTTCCTATCTTCTGAGATGACTCTGAAATTTGGATGTAATCATAGCCTACAGAAATTAGGCGGAGATGCCAGAACCTCTGTAGAGTACCAAAGGAGTCAGAAGGCTCAAGGGATGAGAAAGTTAGATGTTGTTGTCACACCAAACTAGAGAGCCTACCACCAGACTACATTCCTCAGGAAGGTCCAGGGGACACGCCCTTCACTGAAGCAACACAAAACACAAAGGTGAGGGCTCTTTCAAATCAGGAGGGCAGGATTCTGGAATGACAGAAGCTAGATGGTGGCACTTAATTAACAGAGCCAGGGTAGAATGGCTGCAAAACCAAAGTGGCAACCAGAGTGCTTTTATACATAAACTCTGTGTGCAGTAACAGCCAACAGACATGGTGCTCCCAGGAGTTAAAGAAATTGGTAGATGGCCATGTGATACCTGACTGTATAACGGCACCCTCCAAATCAAAAGCTATTGAGTAGAAGGCAGATGCTAGCTGCCACTGTGGAAAACAGTATTTCCTCATAGAGTTCCCAGATCCAGGTCAGTTCTAAGGCTCAGAGTCCACTGATTTAAGGGAAGACCAAGTTTCATTCCAGAAGAAAACTTCAACGCTGCCAAAAGTACACGATAATTATTTCCACAATTTCTTTCTAGAAACTTCTTGCCTGTAAGTCTGGCCAAACTAAAGGAAAAGGACCAAACTTTTCAAGGTCGGTGGAGTACAGTAGGAGCTGAGAACAACACTAGGTGTGGCAAACACTGTCATGTTCCTCCAATAAAATTGGGGATCTCAGGGCCGGAGATTTAGCTCAGTGGCACTTCACCTGCCTGGCAAGCGTAAGGTCCTGAGTTCGATTCCCCAGTAACAACAACAAAAAAAAAAACTGAGGAGCTCAGAAAGCCAGATGATAAATTAAGTTCTCAGGAAAATAGGTCTGATGACTCTGAATATCCGCACTAGTATTTCCCTGTTCCTTAAATGAATAATTGGAATAGTTATTCTTAGCAGCCAGTAGAACTCTTAAGATTTACTCTCTGTCCTAGTAAGCACTATTATGGTAGAAAGTACCTAAAAAAGAACATTTCTGAGATGTCCTAAATTTAATTACAAAAGCTGGAAAGTGAAGGAGTGTATTATATAGCTGTCTATTACTTTCACAAAATACCTGAGAATTAATTTATAAATAGAAAAGGTTTATTTTGACTTATAATTTTGGAGGTTCAAATCCATGGACAATTAGCCTCATTGTTTTGGACCTATAGCAAGGCAACCCCTCATGATGAAAGCAGGTGCCAAAGCAAACCCACTTATGTCAGGAGGTAAAAGAGAAAAAGGGACAAGGGTTACCATTATCATATTTTAGGGAATACCCAAATGATCGAATGACCTCCCATCTGGCCACACCTCCTAATGGTACCACCATCACGGGTCATCCTGGGAATCAAGTCTTTGATTGGAAGACATTTAAGATCCATACTATGGGGGGGGGGGGTAAGAGAAGCTAGTCAATGAACAGCTGCAGGTGAAACAATAAATGACTATATTGAAAGCTTGACTTAAATTCCATCACTGCCAACTACCAGGCCACTGTCCCGTTTATGCAAACTTTCTGGGCGGTCAACTCCACTTCTCCCTCCTACCCCAAAGTTTCCTCCCCACCCTTCTCATCTAGAACCCAAGTTGTTTTAATGCAAATAGTGCTTTCCTTCCCAAATGTCTGTAGAACTAAACTTAGTTCTAGGTCCAGTGGACATATTTCTAACCGCTATCTGGCATTGCTGCTGGCAGTGGTGGGAATTTGTCCCGGGACTTAGCAAAATATAATGGCTCAATATACTCTTTTCTCTCAAGAGATCCTTCACTCTAGTTTTGGCTCAACAGGCCAAATGGAAGCCCCTGACAATAACCGTCATCGTTCTAGCCAAGGTATTAAATCATTTTCTAAGTCACATTCTAGATAGAATTTTGGAGGTCAGTAGTACCAACATCAAAGATACTCTTCTCAGTACCCTTCAGTAAGGATGATTATAGTTTGAATATCTTTTCTAAAACCCATGTGGAAATTCAAAAACCCCTGAGAGGGCTGGGCATGTAACTCAGTGGCATTGCAGCTGCCTGGGAAGCGCAAGGTCCTGAGTTCGAGCCCCAGTACCAAACAAACAAAAAACCCTGAGATGGTATTGGAAGGTGGGACCTTTAGAAAGTGATATGTCATGGGGGCTCCACCTTCACGAATGCATTAATCCATTAATCCTGTTATTGCAGGAGTGGGTCAGGTGTTTCAGGAGTGGCGTGGTCATAAAAGCAGGCACACACAGGCACTCGCATGCCCTCAAGTGGTGCCCTCTGCTCTGTTATGATGCACAAAGAAACCACTTAATAGATAGCAGCCCCTTGACACTGGACTTCTCCTCCAATCCGTGGGACTCCATTGTAACAGCAGGAAACAGACTAAGACTTGCCCGTGGCTGTTAACTTGCCTGCTTTCTGTCACAGCACTTACCAACTGTGACTGTCTCGATATTCTACAGGACATCATGGTAGCCCACTGTACTAAAGACATAATGCTAATCTGTCCTAGTGAACAAGAATAAGCATGTACTCTACATGTCCTAGTGAGATACATGTATGCCAGACGATTGAGAAAAAAGTATGAAGGCCCTTCCACATTGATGATGTTTCTTTTTATTCTAGAAAAGTTAAATGCATATAAAACTAGACAAGTGAGTAAAATGAACACGAGAACCACTATCACTGGCAATCTTATTTCGTCTATATCCCCATTCACTTCTTCCATCCATATTATTTTGAAGCAAATTTGTGAAGCTAGGACTGCAGTACTCTGGAGCATGCCAGGTTATCCCCTGTAAAGACAGGTTGTTTGCCCTAACCTCTGAACACAGCACCTGATGGATTACTACTCTGACCCATCTATTGGGTGGGTGTGTTGGAAGCCCAGAGTGAAAGAGCTACAATGTGTCCCACTACAGTACAAACATCCCTGCTATTTGGTCCACATGCTCTAGAGGTGCTCTTGGTGAATAAGGGTGCTGGGTAGTCTCTGATAAGCCCTCTTAAATTTCAGTGCAGACCTCTGGTGTTCTGCAACAAGACCATTCCTTTGCAGTACACAGTTATTTGACTTCTGAAATGCAGCTATTTGCCTCCATTAAAACCAAGAGCATGGCAGTGGGGCATCAAAGGTCTGTGCAACCAGAGATACCTAGTATAGCTGAGTACTGTCAGAGTCTATCAAGACATAGTATCAAGTGGGCCAATCAGCAATCCATCATCCAATAGAAATGGTAGATTCAAAATCAGGGCTAAGCAAGTCAATAGTGTGCAAATCAATAACAGATAGCTCAGACTTCTCTGATACCTAACCCACACATAATGCCAACACTTCTCCCTCAACTCAAACATGTAGCCTTGTGGGGTGACTTTCTGAAACCAGTTGATAGAGGGGAAAAAAATGGGTTAGTTTGACATGCTGGTACTAGACAAAAAAGAAAAAAAAAAGATTGTTACTGCAACACAGCTCCACTTAGGGGGTGGTCCCGAAAATGGTGAAGGGAAATCCTTCTAACAGGCTGTGGTGGAATCAACACGGTTGAGCATGGAAGACTCACCTGAGGATTGTTGCTGACAGCATAAAAAGAGAACTAGAGGGGAAGATTGTGGACTGCTGATTTTCTAGAAGCTTGCCAAGGCTGGATTTCCTGGTGGGAACATGGCTGTTCTTGTTGGAGGAGGAGCTCGGGGCTTTACCGTCTCTGGGAATGGCTGGTGTCCTCAGGGGAGCTCTGATCTTCACTGTGAGCATCACTTCCTGGCTCTAGCGTGGCTCCCTCTGCCAGGTGGCACAAATCCTTCACCCCACCAGTGCAGGTTTTCTGGCTTCCACCACAGGACTTTGGGCTTTCCAGGTGCAGATCCTCAATACAGACAAGCATGAGACATTGCCATGGGCTCCAGGCCACTGGCTAGACTCGTGGTGTACATTGCCTTGGACTTTAGGCCTTCGGCTGGACTTGTGTGGGATACTGCTGTGGGAAGCAGGCCCTTGGCTGGATTCTTTGGGCCTCTAGTACATGGCTAGATCTCTTGCACTCCTCTGCATCCGACTTTTTGGGTGACTATTATAATCCTATAAATTATGTGTCCTGTATAAAATCTATTTCCCTTGCAAGCCCTGACTACAACACAGGCTAAGCTGTAAGCAGTACACGTGCTCATTCATTTTGTGCAGAGAACAAAACAGTTTGATTTACATGTGTAAGCAACAACGAAGAGCTTGGCTGAGTGGTGACTGTGCAGCTCTCACATGGCACTGGAGTGTGGAGGAGCTAACCAACAGCCATAACTAGGGGACAAAGGCCTCTTCTTCAGAAGGCTCTGGTGGGGCTGAACCCCAGGCACTCCCACAGACGAGGGCAGAGACTCAGCTGAGGCAAATGAAGAGCGGAGCCTCTATGCGAAAAACATAAAGAAGCACCAAGAAATTCAGTAATCAAGATAAGTATCTGAGCTGGGCACAGTAGTTCCAGCTACTTTCGAGGCTGAGGTAGGATTCTGAGACCATCCTGAGCAACAAAGCAAGATACTCACAAATAAATACAACTACTATTTTAATGCAGTATCATAAAAAACAAAAATGAATGCAAAAATCTATGACGAACACAATATCAAAAGGTGGGGTCAGTATTGCCAGTCTTTCCTTTGCCTCAGGCTGCAAGAAAACAGACTGTGGGCTGGGGATTTAGCTCAGTGGTTCCTCCACCTGCCTCGCAAGTGCAAGGACCCGAGTTCAATCGCCAGCACCCCAAAAAAAAAAAAAAAAAGAAAAGAGACTGTTACTGATACCAGTCACTGCCAATGACCAGCTCAATTTTAGTCTTCGGCTAGTTTTCTCTGCTTCCCTGTTCATTTTCCTCACTCCCTTACTTTTGTTTCCTGGGGACCATTACTCAAAATAAACTACCTCATGTAAGTTCTTGTTTCAGGCTTTGCTTTATTATTTGAATTTGGGATGAAGGCATGAAACCCAAGCTAAGTAAGACAATGAGTAATAACGCACCATTCAAACAATACTTTTGAAAGTAAAGGGAATCTGTTGATTTCACTGGATTAATGGGCACACAACAGAATTGTTGTAGCACATGAGGACACAGCCTAAAATTACAGTAAGGAAACCTAAGCTCCCAGCGTGGTGGGAAGCTATAAAAAAAGGGGAAGAGTGTCCCTCGGCCTCTTTAAAGGGGGCCTGGAGAAGCAAACTCACTCATACCAGAACCTCCACAGAGATGATCCCTTCAGCCTATCAATCTCATTTGTCCCACGAACCCCAAGACTCAGGCTCCAGCCCAGGCCAGCCTTAGATCTAGGCACTAACAGGAAAAAAAAAAATTAACTTAAAAACAAAGAGGAGGCTATGATCCTTGCTTTGGTTACCCCGCCAGATCTGAGCACCAAATGGAAATTTCTCCTCCTTCCTCCCTCTTTCCCTCCCTCCTTCCCTCCTCAGAGCCGGTAGGGAGGGCAGCCCTTTCTACAAACACAGGACCTTTCGGTCCAAGAAGGGCCTGGCACCCTGCCCCAGGAGGGCGCTGGGGGCGTGGGGAGAGGGGATGACAATCAGACCCCCCGTGCGTGCGTGCGTGGTGACTGTGCTCCAGGTGGGCAGAATGCGCCTACGCTTCGTCCAGGCCCCAGAAGTCCTTGTGGCGACACTGGGACAGCCCACAGCCCTCGCCCCCACCCACGTCGGTCCAGGGCGCGTGTCTGGAGCAGCGTGACCTTGCTCACCCCGCAGGCTGCGGGCCTTAAAGTGAACCTGGCAGTCCGGAAGACGCCTCCGGCTGATGACAGATTCGCGCGCTGCTAAGACGAGCGAGAACTGGGCTCCCGCCGGCGGGTGCCCGAGTCAGGAGAGGCACCCGTGACCCCAGCCGCCCGCCCCGCGTTCTCAGGGCCCCGAGGTCACCAGCCCCAGGCTGCGCCCCGCTGGACGCCTGCCTGGGGCCAGGCCTGGCACGAAGCAACGCGAACCTCAGCTTCGGTCCTCCACTCCGCCCTTCCCTCTGGACTTCTGAGCTCGGGGGTCGCTAAGACACCGAGCCTCCGGGCTGCGTCTCCACACACACGCGGGCGCCACACCCGGCCCCGCCCTGCACGGTCCGCAGCCGTGTGGGCGGGAGAAAGGGCGGGGCCTGCGCGGAGCCCCGCCCCATGGCCCTAGGCCCTCCGCGGGCCCCGCCAGTGCCCGGGGGTGAGGTCCGAGTGCGCAATTTGCGTTCCATCCCCCACAGCCCGTGTCCCGCCGCCCGCTGGGCCCGGAGCGCGCGGACAGCCCGGGAAGGCGGCACTGACCGGGAGCGCGCTGCCACCCTCGCTGCAAGGTACAGAGCAGCGGCGGGAAGCATGCGGGACTACGAGGAGGTGACCGCCTTCCTGGGCGAGTGGGGGCCCTTCCAGCGCCTCGTCTTCTTCCTGCTCAGCGCCAGCATCATCCCCAATGGCTTCAATGGGATGTCAGTTGTGTTCCTGGCGGGGTCCCCGGAGCACCGCTGCCGGGTTCCGGACGCCGCGAACCTGAGCAGCGCGTGGCGCAACCACAGCATCCCGCTGCTGCTGCGCGACGGCCGCGAGGTGCCCGACGGCTGCCGCCGCTACCGGCTCGCCACCATCGCCAACTTCTCCGCGCTCGGGCTGGAGCCGGGGCGCGACGTGGAGCTGGGGCAGCTGGAGCAGGAGCGCTGCCTGGATGGCTGGGAGTTCAGCCAGGACGTCTTCCAGTCCACCATCGTGACCGAGGTGGGTGGCAGCCGGGCTCTGGAGTCGAGGCTGGGAACTGGGAAGAGAGCACCCTCCTTGTGTGTCAGCCCCTCTTGAGACTCCCTGGCAATGCTTGGGTCGGCGTCCTCCTTCCCCTCAGAACTGCGGTTACCTAGCAACAGGTGTGCAGTCCTGCACAATCATTCGAAGCTTTCCTGTCCAGTGTGGGGCGAATGGAGAAAGGAACATTGTCACCAACTGTCTTCCTTTCCGAGTTTCACAACACGTAAAATGATTTCCTAAGAACCTAGAGTCCCGGCCCAGGCTGCCGTGATGTACACAGCCTAAGTCACCTTCCTGCCAGGGATGAGGAGGGGGATGCGGAGGACTCTGCTCAGTCCGAGTGCAGGCACAGAAAAAGGCTCCTGTCCCGAGACCCAACTTCTCCAAAAGGGAGTAGACCCCCAACCCCACCCTGCCCCATGCCGGTTGGGTGCCAGGAGCCAGAGGAAGTGGAACCTCCCCGGGCATTCACGGAGAGATAGGCTCTCAGAGACCTCTGAGCATGGTGCTCGGTAGGTGGGGGCCCTGCAGCATCCTGAGGTTTGGTGGCCCGTTCCCTCAATTTCCGGTGTCAGGGCTATGCTCTGCCACTGTGTTTTCAGCTGTGTATCTGATACGGAGCAGGGGCTTGGAGGACGAGGCACACCCTGCTTCCGAGAAAGCATCCCCACCAGCTGCTGGTCCTTCCTGCTACTGATCAGGCATGTGCGATTTCCCACCTTTCCACCCCTCTTCTACTCTACATTCTTCCTGAAAGTTACAAGCCTCTGCTAGTTGCTTATCTCTCTCCTGCAGAGCAAAGTGGCACTCATCAGAGCTTGTATCTGGCCTAGTCCTGGGCCCTAGGGTGTAGACATCTGGGCCGTGGTCAGATGCCCATGGGGCACACTGGCTGTTAGAGAAGATTAACATTAACCCTGCGTGGTAATCAGTTCTGGAGCCCAAATTCAAATAATGGCTTGCTTGCTGTGTGATCTGTGTAAATAAATAAATACATACATACATACATACATACATACATGCATACATACATAAACCTTTCTGTGGAATAACAAGATGAAAAAACACTCCAAGAAGGAGTGGTAGAATTTGAGCTGAATCTGTTCATGCAAAGAACATGGAAGATTCTGGCAGTGGAATTCCCACACCTGAGGATAGCTGGCTGGAGCTCAGAGGAGGACAGAACGCTAGGAATCCCTGTAGGTCCAGTTCATAGGCACACTGAAGAGCTGACTTTATTCTGAGGACAATGAGGAAATAACAACTCCAGGTTTATGTTTTAAAAAGCGCTTTCTCTCACTGCTATGAAAAGCAAGAAGACCTGTGAGGAAGATGTAGAAGCCACCTGTGTGAAAGAATAGTGGTCAGCAGGGCTGCTGGCTCTGGCATCTGCAGGACTGGTGAAAAGCAGTGTAGGCTGTGGGCCACCTCTGGATGCCCCCAGCATTAGCGCTGTGTCTTCCTTGGGCCCCAGAGTGGCTATGTTCTCTGGCTTTGATTCCCTAGCAGGTATTCCTACTGCTAGTCTAACCCTGCCCACAGCTTTGGCCCTGGGGGACATCTGAGGCTGGAAGGCGGCTCATTCCACCTCAATTCCTGACATGCCCTCAGCACCTGGACCCACAGGCTGCAGTCTTCCCAGACAGCAGGGCTGACCACTCTGCTTTTCCCTTCCTCGCTGGCTTTGTTCACCTCAGGATGTGAAAAGAGGTGACAACGGGCCTCCAAGTTCCTGTTCACAGGGTCCTGTGGGCAACTCTAGGAATGCACATCCCACACTCCCACGCATGCACTAGGATCTGCTTTTGTGTGTGGTATTGCCACTGTGGGTGATGGGGTCCAGGCCGGTTTCCTAGACTCTTGTGCACAAGAAACAAGGAATTGGATGTGACATGTGAGGGTAAGGAAGCAGCAGCAAAGTTTATTAAGGCAGTAGTATGCTCTGAGTGAGCAGGCTCACGCTGCAGAAAGGAAAATGCCTCGAGCACAGAGGGTGCACAGCACAGGGGCAAGGTGTTGCCCGGGCTCTGCGACACCTCCCCTTGGAGTTCTTCAGAGCCTGATTGACAAGATGCTGAGTCATATCAGCTGTGTCTATTGTTCTGAAATTCACTCTGTTATCATTGGATGTCGGCAATGCAGTTCATATGCATGAACCTTCAGTGAGCTCTAGCCGACAAAGGGTTACTGTGGGTCGAGCTGGCAGATCTGGTGCACCTGCATTCTGGTTTGGAATTTTGGAATTTTCTGGACAGGATTAGGGAGAGAGGTCTTTGTTTTTTCTTATCTCTGACTGTTAGTAAGCCTTAGGACAAAGGTGGGGGGTTGGCTCTGGGGCATTGCCCAGGTTCAGGTGAATGGAGGGGAGTGGCTCCCTAGCCCCTATCTATATCTGTATTAGTACTGGTGGTTGAACCCGGAGCCCCATATGTGTTAGACCACTGCGCTATACCCATATCCTTTTTCATTTTCTTTTGAGACAGGGTCTCATGAAGTTGCCCAGGCTGGCCTCAAACTTGTGACCTTCCTGCCTCAGCCTCCCCAGTAGCTGGGTTGACAGATGTGCATGGCTAAGCCTGGCCTGCTTTTTACTGGTCTTTCCTTTCCTCACTTGCTTTTTGGGTTCTATGTAGGAGTAAAATAAAAGGCAAATGGCCACCAGGAGGGGAGTAAGCACTGGGTTAAGGTGGGGTGGCTCTCCCCAGAAGGTGGCACAAGGAATGCTGGGTAGCTACTAACCAAAATAAAAATAGAAACTAACCAGTGTTGATGAGGACATGGAGAAATTGGAACCCTTGTGGATGGCTAGTGGGAATGTGCGCTGGTTGGCCTTCTGTTACTGTGACAAATCCTGAGGTAATCAACCTAAAAAGAGACAAGGTGAAGGGGATTTTAGCTCAGTGGTGCTGCACCCTGCCTGGCAAGTGCAAAGTCCAACGTTTGATCCCTGGTATGAGAGATAGATAGATAGATAGAGAGAGAGAGAGAGAGAGAGAGAGAGAGAGAGAGAGAGAGGTTTATTTTGGCTCATGGTTTCAGAGATTTCATCCATAATGGACTGGCTGCCTTTGGGTCTGTGGTGAGGCAGCACCTCATGGTGGGGAGTGTGTTGTGGAGCAAAGCTGCTCACCTCATGGTGGAGACACAAAAGAGAGAAGAGACAGGGCCCTCACAACCACTTTCAAGGGCAACCTGAACCCCTCTCCAGGCTTAAAGTTTCCACCACCTCACAATAGCAGTGTTGTACTTGAGACCGAGCCTTTAACATACATTCAAGAACCAAAGTAGAGCAGAGTGTAAAACAGTACTGCTGCTGTGGAAAGCACTGTGGTAGTTCCTCAACTAAATTAAAAATAGAATTATCGTATGATCCAGGATTCCACTTCTAGGCATACACAACAAAAAACTGAAAGCAGAGTCTCAGAAATATTTGTACACAGCAGCATTATGTGCAGTAGCCAGAAGCACCTTAATGTCTATCAGCAGATAAGTGGATAAACAAAATGTGATATATATTCCGCCAAAAAAATGTATACCCACTTCAGCAGTTCACTGTACTAATAAATGCCTGAAAGCTAACAGCCACCACTCTGAGCACCTCTTGTAATTGTAGAGGCCAAAGGTAACTTGCATTAATCTCATGATGTCTGAATAAGTTTAGTACTGAAGTATTTATACAAGCTTTTCTTTTGGTGCCAAAATTATGTATATATCAGGAAAAAAACATGTATATATATTCATTCAGGCTTAAAAGGAAGCAAACTCTGACATATGCTTCGAGATGGATAAACCTCAAGGACATAGTACTTAGTAAAATAAGCCAGTCACAATAGGACAAATATTGTGTGATTTCACTTATACAAGTTTTAAAGAATAGTCACTCATAGAAACAGCAAGTAATAATGCTTACCAGGGGCTGAAAGAAGGGAGGAATGGGGAGTTCTTTAATGAGTATCTAGTTTCCAAGTGTAAGACGAAAACAGTTCTGGAGATTGATTGGACAACCATGTGAATGCTCTTGGACTGTACGCTAAAAATGGTTAAGATGGCATAGTTTATATTATGTGTGTTTTGTCACAGTTTTTGAAAATAAGGACAATAATGGCGCCCACCTCACCTGTGTCATTGGGAGGACTCAGGGAGATCATGCCCCTGTGGAGACTGGATCTCATGGGACCAGCACACAGGCATCGTAGGTAGTGCTGAACCACAGTAAGGACAGGACCTCATCGCCATGCGCCTGCACCTCTGCAGTGCCCTGGGCATCACAGGAGCTTTCCTAAGGCCCGTGTTCACCTGCTGGAACATGTGACTGGACCTGCTGGAGGCGGAGCCCTTTTCCCCCACAGAAACATTTCCAAGGCTCAGAGAACAGGACATAAGTCCAAACTTATGCTGACTTGGCCAGTGCCAGCAGAAAAACATATCCTAATCCCCCTCCACAGGGTAAAGCCCACAGTTCCTGACAGGTCTCGTCATCCTGGCTGGCATAGGTAAAGGGCTGTCCTCAGACTGTGTCTCTGCTCCACCACCCCCTCTGCCAGGATGTCCCAATGGGCATAACCTTGCCGGAGGACCTGCCTTCTGACATCCCCTACCACAGGAGGACAGTCAGCCAGAACCGGAAGATGGTATGTTCTGCCCCAGAGGTGCCTTTCATATACCAGGAGGCAGGAATCTGGCGTCTAAGTTGACTCATGTGAACATATATTTTATATGGTTTCCTTCCTTACAGGCTATTTGTGAAATCTAATTCCGTCCTGTGCAGACAGTATGCATCAATTTAAAATTTCAAAACCTTTTTCGTGTATGTTTTTCAAGTCAGTCTCACCATGGAGTCCAGCCTGGCTTTGAACTCACTGTGCAGCCCATGCTGGCCTTGAACTCCTGCTGTAGCCTCCCAAATGCTGGGATTAGAGGCCTGTGTCACCATGCCCAGCCTTGATGATGAGTTCAGAAAAAAAATGATAAAAATTGTACAGAGAATTCACATATATCTTGCACAATAGCTTCCCCTGGTGTTAGCTATTTAAATTACCCCTAACCCATTTACTAAACCAGAAAATTAACAATGGTTACAACAGCATGAAGCCAATTTTCCCACTAATGTCCTTTCTCTGTTTTAGGGTTCAATCCAATCCAGAAGCCCACATTATACTTAGTTGTAATGTCCTAGTCTCCAATCTGTGACAGTTCCCCAGTCTTTTCTTATCTCTCATGATGTTGACATGTTGTATGAGCTATGTTGATAAATGTCTCTTATTTTGGGTTTGTATGACTTTTTTTAGATTAAGTTTGTATTTTTGGTAATAATACCATAGGAGTGATAGGTTCTCAGGGCATCATACTGATATAAGGCACCAAGTAATCCAAAAATGATTTCCAAACAAGCCAAACTAATCCAAAGAAAGGAAATATTACAACTCCTAATCTGTTCATGTTCTCTAAAATTGAAGAATGAATTCTAGGAACAACAGAGGCTAAGAATAGGGGAAATTTATTGAGAAAAAGATAGCTTCTGTCTGAGAGAGAAAGAGGGGGAATGGAAAGTGTTGCCTGCCCACCTTGCTTTTTTTTGGTACCAGGGATCAAACTCAGGCCCTTGTGCTTGCGAGGCAGGTGCGGTGCCACTGAGCTAATTCCCCCACCCCCACCTTGCTTTTCAAAGGCGTTTTATTGAGCAAAGCCCTGAGCTGAGGCGAGATCAAGGTGAGACAAAACTATAAGACCCAGTGGAAAACTACAAGGTGGGCATGAGGTAGGACAAAACCATGATCAACCAATAAGATAGTTACCCAGATAATATTGATTAAATGGGATTCAAATGGAAAAACAAGTCAGGTACAAGGAATTTCCCGAAAGGAAATGGGCCAGGGAGATTGATGTCCATTTAGAATGTCAATCACTGCTGTTCATCTCTAGGCGAGGTAGTACCTCTTTCCTTTTCATAATGCTAACCAATGAGTGTGCCTCAGTTGTTTTTTTATGCTGAGGGCCAGCTTTGTCTAACTGCCTTATAATAATTTCTAACTAACTTAGCTGTTTGCAATTGTACCAGCAAGTGCATGATGGCTGTGTATCTTTTTTTTTTTGGTACCCGGGATTGAACTCACATCTGTGCGCTGGCAAGGCAGGCAGCGGAACCACTGAGCTAAATCCCCGGCCCTATGGCTGTGTATCTTAATTACTGGTGCTACTAATCTCCGTCACACGGTTACATTGACATCTGCTGGATCTCTCCACTGTAAATCAGTGTTTTTCCTTTCATAGGTGATAAATAGCTTGAGGATGAATGGCTCTGGAATGGCTTGAGATAATACAAAATCCTGTGTCTCCTTGAATTTTTACTCACTGATTTTAACACCCATAACTAGGCCTTGATGGAGACTGTTATTACTGTGGTATTTGTCTAGTGGTGATTTGGAACTCTTCTGGAAAGAAGAGCTTCCCCTCCACACTCATTTATTGTTTATATATTATTAATTTATATCAGTATAGGCTCTTGTGATATAGGGAAAGAGATATAACTCCCAAACCCGCTAGATATCCGAAGTGCAAGTTCACGTTCTCTAAAACTGAAGAATGAATTCTAGGAACAACAGGGGTTAAGAGTAGGAAAAATTGATTGAGAGAAAGCTTCTGTCTAAGACAGACAGAAGAGGGACCAGAAAATGGGTTGCCTGCTGACCCTGCTTCTCAAAGGTGTTTTATGGGACAAAGCCACGGGGTGAGGTGGGTTCAAGGTGGGACAAAACTATAGTCAACTAGTAAGATTGCAAGTACAGTTCCTTAGGTAATATTGATCCAATGAGAAATCACAAGGTGGGTAAAATTATGATCAAACAGTAAGATTACGTTGGGGATTTATTTAGCTCAGTGGTTCCGCTCCCTGCCTCAAAAGCACAATCTCCCGAGTTCGACCCCCGGTACCAAAAAAAAAAGATTAAGTTATTCGATCCCTGGTAACAAAAAAGAAAAAGTAAGATTACGACGAGTATAGGCACCTAGGTAATATAGATTAAATGGGGATCCAATGGGGAAGCAAATCACGTAGCAAGCCTACAAGGATTTTCAGTCAGGAGCATTCCTGGAAAGGGTCGGTAAGAGCTTGGTCCCCCACCCAAGTGATTGATATCTGTTAGAATATCAATCACTGCTATTCATCCTTGGGGATAGCAGGCAGGCGTGGAAGCTCCTCTTCTTTTACAATGCTGGCTTTCAGTGAATGTGTTCTTATTGTCCTCCACAAGGTATCTAATTAACTTACCTAACTACAATACTTGCATATTTCTTTTATTCCATCAGTTATAATCTAATACTTTAATTATTTTGTTGCTCCAGCTGTCCCAGCTTGAACTAAATTATTTTCACTTTAAGGGTAAAGAATGTAAAACTGCAGGGTAAAGTCCTTCATCTGTCTCTGGAATCAGGGGTGGAGGGGACAGAGTGCCAGTTACGTCTGGTGACTAAGTTATCTACAGAGTGGCAGCTGAGCAGGAACTGCAGCACAGGTGGGACCTGGGATGGGCCTGAAGGTTCTGTGGGGGAAGAGAGGGACTCTGGGCATCCCAGTCTGTCCAGTGGAACCATCTTTATCCCTGAGATCTGCTGGACTGTTCAGACCTTGATCCCTGAGGCCTTGGCCCTCCACATAGTCTTCAATTCCACAGACTCCAGAAAGCAGAGACCTTGTGTGTGAGCAAGCTCAGAGGCTTCCTGCCCAAGGCTGAAGGAGCAGGGAGGGTAAACCAGTGCAGTTCTTCGAGAGGGACTTGGTTTACCAGCAGGACCTCAGGGTAAGCAGAAAAGGTGAGCCTGGCTGCTGACCAGGGTCCAAGCCTGGGCTGATCTTGATTCAAGCATGGCCTCTTTCCCTATGGAACATCATCCCATAGCTTTGATCGCCGTCTCCCAGTCCATGGGCTGGGAAAGTTGAGGCAGCCGCCCCTCAGCTGTCCATGCCCTTACACAATAAAACCCTCAGCAAAGAGCCTGTACCTCTGGTGGCACTAGCACTGTGCCACCTTTTCTGAGCCTGGCATCGGGACGTATTTATTCCACCCACCACCCATGAGTGGGCAGGGCATTGGGAGAAGCCAGCAAGGGAGTGATGAGTCTGCCTAAGCCAGGCATGTGGCCGGCTCTGTGAGACTCCATACATCAACTTGTAAGAATGTACCTCCTCTGGCATCCGGGTGGGCAGGGCAAAGGGAAGGCCTCAAGTGAAAAGAAAGTTGCCATGATTTCTGTCAGGCCTGCAGGCTGCCTTGGATCACCACTGGCCGAGGTGGATTCTGGCGATGTCACTGTCAAGATAGCCGAAGTGAATATTAACCAAGTGCCCAGGCAAATCCACCCTCAGACTTGGCCGCTGGCAGACTCCAAAGAAGATAAGGAGGCAGAGCCTCATCTCCAGCCAGCACCAAACAGACTTTCATTTCCAGGCAGTGTTTCAGAAAGCGGATCTTGCCAGGGATCAGATAGGAGACTCGAAGCCTCCCCTGGCTCTGGCCTGAAAATGCTTTTCTGGTTGTGTACCAGCTGCCTCGCCTCAAGTGGTTTGCCTGTTGCCTCTCAGATATGTTCCTCTGACACAGCTGCCAGGATCTCAGAGGGTACATCCATTCCCAGGTTTCTTCACCTGCACCTCCTACCTGGCCTCCGGATAATCAGACCTCAGACGCAGTGCACGGTGGCAAGGTGACAAAAAGGCTTTGTCAGGGCTTGTCAGGAGGAGCCTCCGGAAGGACTGTGACCCCCCGTGTCAAACTACCATCAGTTTGTGCTTAAGGCTAATTTATGTCTGCCATGTTATCTGAAGCCTTGGTGCCGTTTAAGCGTGACTCTGGTGCTCAAAAGAAAGATAGGGATCCCCATTAGGAACAGAGATGGTGTGGAGGGAATAGAAGTTCTGGGGAAAGGCTGGATTCACACACCACCCCCCAGACTCCTCTACCCCAACTCCCTCCACCCCCAGGTCTAACCCCCACCCTGTTCTAGCAAGAAGCCAAATATAGCCCAAAGCTAGTAGCTCCTGCTCAGCATTTGGAAGACTGGAGGGGAAGCTCACACTAGCACTTTCCAGGGCTTTCTGAAGCCTACGTGGGGCGAGGCAAGCCCAAAAGACCACAGACTGCCGCCTATACCCAGTGTCCTACTCGTGAAGGAGAAGCGTTACTCTAAAGAGAGATGGGCTGCTTTTGCTGTCCACTGCTCTGAAGCAGGGGTGAGATTTTGCCTAGTGGGGAAAATAGTCCAAAAGAACAGAGAGCTCTGAAGCTGGCCCTACAGGAACTCACTTTATTTGAAACAGAGGGTATAAAAAGTCAGGCCTAAGATTGTTTTGGAAAGTAATGGAGCTTTTGCAGATGACAACAACTAAGAGGAGACTGGTAGCGTCATTAAAGCAACAAGATAGGCCACGAGGCGTCTAGTTTACCAGAAAGAATCAGCAGAAGAGATAAGTAAGGGCAACCCTTTTGAACTCAGAATGAACCTCAGAAATTTCCCTAGAAAACTACTGTACCCACTGTCCTAATTAGAGGTAGCCTAGTATAGTAGCAAACATCAGCAAAGCTGAACTTTATTCCATTAGCAAACTATGCAAGTTTGTAAAAATGAATGAGAGAAATTACCTGGACTTGTGTCTCTTCAACTTAGATGAAGGTGTTGAACTATAGATTCCAAAAAGTTTGCCTATTTCATATTATATTTATATTTTAAATATTATTTTGCACTATATCTGAATTTTTGTCTATGTTTAAACACCTGATACCCCTGAAAGATGCATTTAGGCCACATGTCCTTATTACAAGTCTTAATTGAATATTCATATCATTGACTTAAAATTTGAGTATTTGCTACAGTTCAGGATCTGTATACCATTAATAGATTTAGATAAAATGTACAGCTTTCATACTATTTTGTTTTTTAAAGATTTCATTTTAAATGGAATAGAACCATATCCATCACATATGTTGCTACTTAAAATAGCAAAATAAAGATATATAGGTTTTTAACAAAGTTAAAAGAAAGGCCCTACTTCTACAAAGAGGCTTGACTTCAATTGGATTGGACTATTGTGGAACAATTTATGCCCTGGGTTACTGTCAAAACAATAAAGCAATCACTCGGCAATTAATGGAGCCCAACAGCCAAGTGATACTTACAGAAGCAGTCAGCTTCATAGAAAGCTTGGGGAAATGGGGGGCAGGGGGTTGTTATTAGTATCCAGAGTCTCTACAATATTTTATCTAAAGTAGCCAGTTTTTTTACCAAAAAAATTATAAGACGTGCAAAGAAACAGGAAAGTATGACCCACTCATGGGAGAAAAAAAGCAGGCAACAGAAACCATTGGAAAAGGCCACATGTGAGACTTAACAAAGACTTAAAACAACCGTTATGCATATGCTTAAAGAACTAAAGAAAATCATGCTTTTAAAGGTAAAAGAAAGTTTGAAGATAATATCTCATAAATACAGAATACCAATAAGAAGAAAATAGAAATTGTAGACTAAAAATGTGTAATAACTGAAATTTAAAATTCGCCAGAAGATCTTAGCAGAAGATTTGAACAGACAGAATAAAGAACCAGCAAACTTGCAGGTAGAGGATTGGAAATCATATGATCCAAAGAACAGATGAATATAAACATTCTTACTGCAAACATGTACTAATAAAAAAATGAGCAGTGTCTCAGAGAAGTGTGAAATATTAAGCATACCAATATATGCGTAATGAGGATACTTGAAGGAGAGGAGAGAAAGGACCAGAAAAAATACTCAAAGAAAGAATGGTTGAAAACATTCCAAATTTGATGAAAAATACTAACCTACACATTGCAGAAGATGAATAAACTTCAAGTACAATAACTGTGAAGAAATCCATAATCTGATACATCATGCTAAAACTACTGAAAGACAAAGAGAAAGAGAAAATTTTGAAAGAAGCAAAAAATATGACTTCTCACAAAGGAACACAAATAAGATTAGCTTTTGACTTTTCATAAATTATGATGGACAGAAAGCAGTGGGGATAACGTATTCTAATTGCTGAAAGAAAAAAATGTCAACTAAGCATCATATATCCAGAAAAACTATCTTTTATGAGTTAAAGACATTCAAAATACACAAAAACAAAGAATTTGTTTCTAGCAGTGCTGCTTTACAGGATAAAATTTAATCAAAAAATTTCAAAATTTTGTGTTCAGTAATCTATAGAATATCATTGAAAGAATTAAATACCTAAAAAAATGGAAAGATATATCATGTTCTATTCGGGGAGCAGAAAACTTATTATTGTTAAAATGGAGTATTGTTAAAATACTCTCCAAATTGATACAGATTCAGTGAAAATGATGTACAACATTAGTCATTAGGAAATACAAATCAAAACCACAATGAGATACCTATTTATACCCAGTGGAATGACCAATATTAAAAAGACACACAACAGCTAAGATTGTTACTACTGTAAGTACTGGTAAAGTAATGTTTACGATAAACATTACTATAAGTAAAATATGTAGAGATGTGGAAAAATTGAAACCCTCTTCATTATTTTTGGGATTGTAAAATGGTGTAGGTACTTTGGAAAGCAGATTTGGAAGTTCATTGAAAGGTAAAACATAGATTTACCATACAGCCAAACAATTCCACTACTAAGTATATACTCAAGAGAAATGAAAATATATGTCCATGCAAAATCTTATACATGAATGTTCATAAAAACATTATCCGTGCTACCCAAAGAATGGAAACAACCCAAGAATCTATCAATTTAGATAAGTAAATGTGGTATATATGAAGTATAGGGAATATTACTCAACTATAACAGGAATGAAGTATTATTAATACATCTTATAACCGTATGGAGGAAGCTTGAAAACATTATGCTAAATGAAAAAAGCAAAAATAACAAATGATAACATATTATACGATTCCATTTATATGAATGGAATCCATAAGCAAATCCATATAGTCACAAAGTAGCTTAACAGTTGCCAAGGGCTGGGAGAAGAGAATGAGGTGTGCCTGTTAATCCTTTTAGGAATGGTATAAATATTCTAAAATTAGGTACAGTAGTGCTAATAATCATACAACTGAATATACTAAACTATGCACTTTAAAACTTTATAACATATAAATTATATTTAAATAAAGTTGTTGTAAAAGGCATTAAATACTCAGGGTTTTTTGGGTTTGTGTTTATTTTATTTTGCAGATGGTCAAGAGATTTCCAGCCTTAAGTCACAACCAAGTTATAAAGAAGGAGGCCAGGGATTTAGCTCAGTGGTGCTGCCACCTGCCTTGGAAGTGTAAGGTCCCCAGTTCAATCCCCGGTACCAAAAAAAAAAAAAAAACAAAAGGAACTGAGGGAATGTATATTGTATTATGAACTATTACTTTTTGCTTTCCCCTGAATGAAGGGTAACTATAAGTGAATGCTATAGAAATCCATTTTTCACTCTTAAGTGAACCATTGCTGATTTCTCACTCACAAGCATCTCTGGGATTGAAGTCTGTTTATAAAAGGATTTTATACCTTGTGGTAAGAGCTTTTCCAGCTTTTAGTAACTGAATGGAAGAATGATTTCTAAGACTCTCTTTGACATAGTCAGGTGTAAGTGTAAAATTTGCTTATTCATCCATGTCTTTTAAGTCACGGTTTTGCTTAGTACAAAGGCATGAGTAGAAGGGGAGCTACCATGTAAGGAGGCCTACAATGTGTCAGATGCTCCAGTTACATGTCCTGTCCAATGCCCACGGAAAACCCAGAAGTATTGTTGTTATTTCTTTAAAGATGAAGACTCAGGCTGATAGAGATGAATCAATACCCAAAGGCACACAGCCAGAAGGGCGGAATCCAGGGAACAGCTGCCTCCCAGAGTTCTGGTTAGAACTGAATGGACACGCCTATCTTTATGCTCCTTTATGGCTCTGGGAATGGCTAAAGCTGCCACACTCTGGCTACTTTGAGAGTTCAAGGTTGATCGTGAGTTTCAAAGTACAGTCCATGGAACTTCCCAGCCACGGAGCCACATATTTTCCAAACTCATTTTCTGTCACTCCTAACCATTCACCATTCATTCATTAACAACTTGTTCAGCATCCATTGTGTGCCTAGCCCTGTGTAATGTGTCATTTAAAATATGATTCTGATTTTAGAACTCTGTCCCTCCAGATACAGGATGATGAGGAAGGGATGCCTTTTTTCCTCTTTAGCCAGAGAGCAAGCACAAAGTGATCCAGAGCAAAGCCCACATATAGGATTGCTGAACTCGTGTGTGTGTGTGTGCGTGCGCGCGTGCATGCACCTGATCTCTCCCATAAAACATGCTTGACCTATGAAGACAGTGGCTACAGTGTCTGGCCTGGAGCAGGTACTCAGTGTCATCTGAACAAATGATTAAGCTATTCCTTTGACCAGACCTCTAAGAGAACTTGGACTGCTTACTTCATTGCTCTGTGCTCTCATTTACACATTTGTAAAATGAGGGTGAAAAGAGTATCCATCCCCCATAAATACAAAACACTCAGTAAGTGCTCAATGCACCGTAGTTGTCATTCCTCTTACTGTTACTGTTGGGAAGCATGAGAAGTGGAATACAATTCCATCCCTTTGACTTTGTGGCCTGGATTTTTGTCTCTTAAAATAGAACTGAAGGACTGTGGCCCAGCTCACCCTGCTCTTTTGTGAGAACCTTGGCCTGAGGCCCTGAGGATTATCTGGATGTAGCACCTGGGAGTGCACATCCAGTGCCTCCCCTGCATAGCCTGGAATAGCTGGTTGCCACACTCCGCTCTTCCGCAGAGGTGGAGGACAGGTTACGTAGCACAAATATTAGCTTACAAGAACAGCCTGAAGTAATCCTAGCCAGCTTCTCACCAGGACACCCACCACAAGCCTCTGAGCCCCTGGCACATGTGTGTTTGTGCTCATGTGTGGAACCCACAGGGATAGCTCTACCCCATCAAGAAAAACATGTTCTCCTACTGGCTCTACCGTGTCATTGTTAGCCACAGCAAATTCTCAGTGTCCTGGCTAATGGGACCTTCAAGACACACCCCTCCAATCCCAAGGGTCTGGGGAAGACCTTTTCCTGGCTCCCCAGACCAGCCCTTTGAGGAAAGGCCTTCTTTTGGGGCTGGCAGCTGATTTACTCAGCGTCATAGCTGAATTTTGCCTGCCAGTCCTGTGTCCCATTACCAGGCTCCTCACAGCTTTCCAAAAAGATATCTTGGGCACAGTAGTGTGGGCAAGCCATGAGGTCTAGCTACCTTTCTCAGGGTCCCCAAAGTAAGATGACACCGCATGTGGGACTGAAACTGATGGCCACTGCAGGCCTATGAACCTCCTATGGTACAGGATGCTGATAGGGCTTCTTGGACCTCTCTCTAAGGAGAGAATTCAGGCCTAGAGCCATAGCTGCACAGCTTCCAGAAAGAGAGTGACTAGGAGCTGGCTCTCACCTTGTCCTTCCCTGAGTGGTGGGGAAAATAAGTCCCCACCTGTTAGCTGTCAGATGTGCTGAGTTTGTATTTTTCCATATCAAAGAATGGATTTTGAGGACAAAAGAGGTTAAGAGTAGAAAAGATTTATTGAGAGAAAGCTCCTGAGAGACAAGAGGGTTCTGAAAGTAAGTTGGAGCTGGGGCTCTTTGTCCAAGGATGTTTTATATGGCAAGATCACAATGTGGGTACAATGTGGGTAGCTATGGGTGAAACTACGATCAACCTGTAGGATTATAGCTAATATCGATCCAATAGGGAAACGAGATGCACAGCAAGAGTATGTGGCAAGCATTCCTGACTTTAGCTTATCCATAACTTTCAGCATAGAACAAAGGTCTTCCTGGAAAAGTGGAGGAATGTGGGCTCTGATGTTCTGGTCACCCAGCTATGTGTCTGATGCCTATCTGGGCTCACTGGACCAGATGGTGCTGATCACAGTATAACCTCAGCCTCCTGTTTATCTCTAGGGAGGCTTGCAGGCCTGGCCATCGTGTCTCCATCTTGAAGCCTGGCTCTCTTCAAATTTGCCTCCAGCCACAGTCTTGATGTGTATCATCTGCACTGATTTCTTCAAGGGCTGGATCTCTCTCTGACTGAATATTAATTTCTACCTAACCTAGCTGTCTGTAGTATCCCTTTCCCTCTGAAGAGGTATCCCTAACTGCCATTAGTTGCCATTGGCAACTTCTCTGGCCGCTTTTGACTTGAAGGGGTCATAGTCATGGTAGGCAGTTAGAGGTATTCCTCAGAGGGTCCATCTTGAGGCCCTCAATAAACATCAGGCGTTCTCATCTGGATAGCTTTAAGTCTGGAGGAGACAAAGCCAAAGAAACAGTATGGTCCAAATAATAAGATGAACAAGACTGTTATCAATATGGTCAACAAATTATTCTACCAGGAAAAGCCAGTGTTTTCCTCCCACAAACAGGGTAAGGAGAAGGTCCAGGACCTTTGGGATCTGACATGGCATTAACCTGTCATCTTATATCTTGAATGGCCATCAAGATGTCAGCAGAAGGATCAGGAATGTATGCACAACATTTAGCTTTTATAATGTCACCAGTTCCCCCTTTGTGCTGCTATTAAGATTTTTAAAGCCATCCAGTTTGGGAGAACATCTTGCCTCATTAATCTGACTTTTTATTTAAAAGAGAAATCTCAGTTAAGATGTCATTAAGAGAGCCGGGGATTTAGCCCAGTGGTTCCGCTGCCCGCCTTGCAAGCACAAAAACCTGAGTTCGATCCCCGGTACCAAAAAGAAAACCAAAAAAAAAAAGATGTCAGTAAGGCCTTAATGTGGTGCAAGACATCTCTTAAAACTAGGGAAGGCACAAAGATAGCAGCCAAATGATCGCATCAGTGAAACACACTCCTAGACCATCGATGTTGTAGATGGGGTAAGTTTGTGAGTTGATCAGTATGTTTGACACTCCTGCCTTGTAGCCACGCAAATCCCAGCATGCATTTATTTACCCAGGGAGTAGCCAGGTCCACAAATTGATTTTGCAGGACTTATAAGTGCCATGGGGGGGCTTTTCAGTTAATCCCAGGATGATTAAATCAGTCTGTTGCAAACCAGTTCTCGACCTGTACAGTTAGAATATGTATACATTGACTGGGGAGTGTCCACCCCAAGTATTTAGTAGTTAGATCAATGAGAGTAGAAGTGATTTTTTGTGCCCAACATAAGAGGACTTTTTTTCTAAGGCCACATATATTCATCTCATGTCTGAAGGTGGCCCTCTTGATATCTGTGATTGTTGGCTCTCATGATAGGTCCAGTATTCTTAGTTACTAGGGGTTTTATTGGAGCCAATAGAGAGGCTTTAGTGGAATTTGAGAAAAAAATTTGATTTTATCAGAGGTCATGAAGGGTGGCGTTTATAGGCCACTCAGTTACCTTCAACAGTGGATTAAACTATGAACTACTGAGCCTTTTTGTTTCATCTGTGTAGTGTGATAGCTTTTTAACCATCTCCTTGAGATGAGGATACCAAGAGAGTCTTGAAGTACTTGACAAAGGGAGCGAGTCACAGATGTAGCAAGATGTTTGTTGCACCGACTCTGCATATTCCTATGCCCACACTAGAAAGAAATTGCACTCTCCTCCCCCAAGTAGTATGAAAGCAATTAGTAAAAGGGCTAAGGATAACATCTTAGACCACTTACCTGAAGATGTTGCTTTTTTTGTTTTAACAAGAACTTTAAATCTTCTGTGGGTTTACGGGTGTATCTAAATGGCCGTTGACCCTCAGGAATGGTCTCTGGCTCCGAGGACTTGAGTTGAGTCCTGTGTATTCAGGAGTCGTGGCCTGCTACCTTGACAGCCCAAGGGGTTGACAGGATCATGGTGTGTGATCCTTCCCGATTTGTTCCAAGGGAAAGAGATGATGAGTTTACCAACACCAGATCTCCAGGGTGAGAAATGGGATTTCTTCTTTTTTTAGGCTGAGTTTTTATTAGTTGTTAAAGGGTCTGTTGGAATTTAGCCACTGAGGTGAATCTTTTATTAAGGCATCTATTTCTCTATCAAAGAGAAAATTGTTAGTGAGAAAAGGACATCCATAAAGTTTGAGACATATCTTTGGTTGATTTCTTTTTTTTTTTTTTTGGTACCAGGGATTGAACTCGGGTCCTTGCACTTGCAAGGCAGGCAGTGGAACCACTGAGCTAAATCTCCGACATATCTTTTATAAGAGCTAAAGGTCGTGAATTGGGGCACTGTAGGTGTGCTTCCTGGGCCATTTTGCATTTTGTGAAGGTGTCTCTTTAGGGGCTCTTTTTTTTGCCTTTTTTAATGACTGTAGTCTTTAGGACCAGTGAAGGTGACAGAGAATGCCCAGTGTCTGAGAGATATCTTATGTGACTATTGTTTTTAAAGAAGGCTCATTATTACTGTAAACTCTTAGGGAGTCCAAATTTGAGGATGATTTTTGAGACGGAAACCTTTAACATCTCCTGTGCTTCTTTTGTTTTGCAAGGGAAGGCCTCAACCCAATTAGTAGAAGTATCTACCTAGAGCAATATGTACTGGAGTCCTTTACTTTTTGGTATACGGGTGAAATAAGATGCTAGTTTTTCCAGGATATTCCCATGTCTCTGCGTGCCTGGAGGAACTGTGGTCCAGTTAAGAGAATTGTTTATTTTAACAGAGCTCACGTGCCTTAACGATCTGTTGTGTTGTCAGACAGAGCCCCTTTCCTATGAATAATTCTGAAGCCATCTGGTAGTGTTTTGTTTTGTTTTGCTTTTTGAGACAGGGTCTCACTGTGTAGTTCAGGCTGGCCTTGGACTCACTATGTAGCCCAGGCTGGCCTCAAACTCACAGTGATCCTCCTGCCTCAGCCTCCTGAGTGCTGAGATTACAGGCATGTGCCACCATGCCTGGCAGTCTAGTGTATCTTATCTCTCCCCCAGCAAAAGGTTGATGTAAAGTCTTAATAATTTTCCATTGATTAGAACCAGGAAGAAACAATTTACCATTGTCTGATTATAACTTTCCCAATGGAAGAAATTGACATCCATATGAGATAGTCCCATTTTTGACTAAAAATATTTGAGTCAAGTCTGACCAAGGGACCTTTCCCAATCAGGCCTGATGGGAGGGGCCTTGAGCAGCTTCTTTTGCAACTGTATCAACCAATTGGTTATCTTGGGATATTTTATCAACTCCTTGTTGGTGCCCTCTGCAGTAAAATACTGCCACCTTAGAGGGCAGATAGACAGATGATAAAAGTTTATCTATCTCCTTCTGACATTTTATGGGAGATCCATTGGCTATTAGATAATTTCTCCCTTTCCACATGGCTGCATGAGCATGTAGCACTAGGAAAGCTTATTTTGAATAAGTACAGATATTAACTTTGTGTCCTTTACTGAGTTGTAAAGCTTTTGTTAGAGATATGAGTTTTGCCAGCTGGAGCAAGTGAGAACCTTGGGAGTGTCTCACATAGTCACTACAGCACATCTGGCCTTTCTTGCCCCATTCCATGAAGGAACTGCCATCAAAAGAGGATCAAATTAGGGTCAGCAAAGGGTGTGTCTAGCAAATCTTTCCTGGCTGTGTAAGTGTGGAGAACTACCTGTTTATAGTTGTGTCTTTTAGCCTCAGTTTTGTCCTTTTCTGGTAGAAAAGTAGCAGTATTTGAGGAGAAGTGGTCTTTACTTGGATGGCTGATCCTTCTAAAAGTGGAGCCTAATATTTGAGAAGCTGGCTGTCTGATGGCCCTAGGCTTCCTTTGGAGGAAAGAAGTCCTGCCACATTGTCAGGGGTGTATACAGGGAGCTCTTTGCTAAAGGTCAGTTTGGATGTTTTTAGTACCAGAAGAGCCAGGGGGGCCATAGCCCTAAGGCAAGCAGGCCATCCCTCTGCTGGTGTGTTTAATTTTCGACTCAGATACCCTAGGGGCTGCTGGGCACCCCCACACCAGTCATTCCCAAGACCATGCCCTGCCTTTTATTGACATATAGATTGAAACTGTGTCCCGTGAGGCGGCTCAGAGCTGGGAAATTTAGAAGCGCTTGCTTAAGCTTCTGGAATGCAGTTTGGGAATCACATTCCCAGGTTAAAATATGGGTATGTGCCTTTTGGGTTTTCTTTACAAGCTGGTGAAGAGGTCACACTGTCTCACCATATTCTGCTATCTAAAGGTGGTGAAAGTCTGTAATTTTTAGGAAACCTCGTAGCAGTTTTAGGGTCTTGGGCTGTGAGAAGAAAAATATAGGTTTAATTCTTTTTTCCCTCAGTCTTTGGGCTCCCTTGATATGATAAGGCCTAAATATTTTACCTTAAAGATGCGAAGCTGTGCCTTAGACCTAGAGACCCTGTAACTTCGGACTGCCAGAAAGTTCAGCAGGGCGCGAGTGCCTGGCTGGGGAGCTCTTCTGAGGAGGCACATAGCACTATATCATCTACATATTGCAGGTCTGGGACTTGGGAAGATTGAAAAGGCCAAGTCATGGAAGAATACCTGTCTAAAGAGATGGGGACTGTCTTGGAACCCTTGAGACAGCCCAATCCGAGTCAGTTGGGAGGCCTGATCATGAGGATTTTCAAAGGCAAAAAGAAACCGGGAGTCCGTATACAAAGGAATATAAAAGAAGGCACCTTTTACATTTAACACCAAGAACCAACCGGTGTCTTTTTTTTTCTCTTTTTAAAATTTTGTTTTGTTAGTACAAGTTTGCAGTACATGTATTTTACAATCCTCTTGGGCAGTTGGTACCTGTACATACTACAGCTTGTTTCTTTTTTAATTCCCTTCCTCCCCCTACTTTCTTCCTCCTCTAGTTCCCTTTCCCCCCTTTTCATTCTTGTTGATATTATTAATCTAGTTCCAACCAGCATGTGGGAAAGGAGAGTGTACGGGTTAGGTACCCCTGGGTGGGTGGGTACTGCTGCCTCATTTACCAATCGAAGATTCTGTACCAACCTCTACTCTCCATTGGGTTTTGGGGCTCCCAAGAGTGGAGTATCGCAGGGGCTGTTATGAGGTGTAAGTAAACCTTGTGCCCTTAAATTGTCCATTACAGGCAACAGTCCTTTTTTAGCTTTCATTCTTAGAGGGTATTGCCTCTGGTGAGGAAAAATAGCGGGGTCTTTAAGATGTATTTGTACTGTGGCAGCTGTTATTGCTCTTCTAATTTTGACTTTAGTTGCCCCTACTTTAGGGTTTATTTCATTCTCCACAAGCAGAAGGCTTTGTGCCGGACCTGAGTGAATGTATATTATAGCATTTAAACAAGATGTCTCTTCCCACATGGAGAACTAGACTTTCAGGCATGATCAAAAAAGGAATGGGAGAAGAGAAAGCCGCCCCAGTTACAGCCTAAAGGTTGGGAGAAGTAGTGAACCATCCCTCGGTGACTCCTTTCACTGTAATAGGACAGCTGGAAGGAAGGCCACGTGGAAAAGGACCAAAACAAGGCTGGCTCCCGTCTTATCGCTCTACCGTCATGACTACCCACGGCTCCTCTGTGGAGATGGCAGCCCAGCCAGAGGGAGAGGATGTAGAGTGCCCTCGAGGCCCTTCAGTCCCGCTGGACTGGCTGATAAGACGGGTCTGAGCTCTGGGCCTCGTCTTAGAGGCCAGTCCAACTTCCAGTGGTCACCACTGCATGCAGGGCATGGCGTAGGGGACCTCTTGGTGTGATGGTTTTTATCACAGTTCTTTTTTAAATGCCCTGGTTTCCCATAGCCATAGCAAGTGGGTTTAGTCCTTGAACTGTTCTTGCAGTCCAAGCAATCAGACTCGGAGATTACTCCTTTTAAGGACACGACCGCGGCAGCTGCTTTCTCTTGGTCTCTGTTTTCTCCCTTTGGCCCCTTTTCAGCCTCCATTATAAAGACCAAGGTAGCAACTCTCACTAGAGCAGAGTGAACTGTCCAGAGTGAAAGCCATCTTTTGCAGCTTTTTCTTGACATCTGAAGTATAACAGAGCTGCAGAGAGCAGAGAAATCACCCAGGCTGGCCTTGTATGAGCAAACAAAGTTGTTCATTCACTCAAGCACAAACAGGCAGGCTGACTCCGAGCGGGGTATCGGTGTAGGGCATTGAGAGGGCATAGATTT
The DNA here is from genome assembly GCF_000247695.1 of Heterocephalus glaber. The sequence continues at coordinate 39,787,048 of NW_004624733.1, read as the reverse complement.
AAGTAGGGAGGTGGTTGCCAGGCAGTTGCCAGGCGTTGGTATGAGAGAGCTGCAGTCTTGGGGAGGTCAGGAGGCAGAGATAAGTGCCCTGTGCTCCCCAGGCTGGCAGTGTAGATGTTTCCTGGAGCCGAGGGCTGGGATGTGATGGTCTGTGGTGGTCTTTCCCGCAGGCGGGCTCCAGGTCGCACCAGCGCACGGGGGCGGGTCCTAGTGCCCTGTAACAGTCCTCTCCTGCAGGGCCTGACGGGAAGCTGACTGGGTCATACAATTGTCTTTAAGAATAATCTGTCCTTGGGCCGGGGATTTAGCTCAGTGGTTCCGCAGCCTGCCTGCCTCACAAGGCAAGGACCTGAGTTCATCCCCAGTACCAAAACAAACAAACAAACAAACAAAAAGAATAATCTGTCCTTGTACTGAATCAGGGGACAGAAACGTGTACCTTCCTAGAGCCTCTTGTAAATGCTCTAAGAGGGCAGAGGGGTTCTCATCTTTCCCTGATTAATAGTTGACAATCAAGAATAATTGAAGGGCTTAGTTTTGTCCTTCTTAGGCTTTCAAGGATATAAGTTTGGAAATGTTTTCTATTTCAACCTCCTGGCCCGCTGGGAGGCCAGTAGGGATCTTGTATAGGGGCTTCCTGGGCTCCAACAGGAACCAGAGGTTTCCATTGCTGTCTCTCATCCAATCTTTCAAAATGAAGAATATTATTTTCATCTCCAAATGTAATAGCAGCCTGTAGTGCTGCTTGTTTTGGTTTTTTTTTAACTAGGAGTCAACGTATGATTTAAAAGCAACATTACATCTTTCTAGCCTAGTTTAAAGGTCTGAGTTAGTCCCCTTAAGACCTCAGTGTATTTACCAGGATTATCCGAAAACTTTCCCAGATCTTGTTTGTTCTGTTTGAAGTCACGGAGAGCAAAGGACACATATACATGGGTAGGGCCGAATTCTCCACCCACCTCCCATGAAGTATATTGTCCCTGAGGAGCTTCAGTGAAATCAGATAGAGTGGATATAGACCAGTGGAGGCTTTCATTAGTGACTTTGAAGTCTCAGCCTTGCCAGGCATGGTGGCACATGCCTAGACTCCCAGCAGTGGAGAGGCTGAGGCACGAGGATCACTGTGAGTTTAAGGCCAGCCTGAACCACGTAGCAAGACCCTGTCTCAAAAAAAAAAAAAAAAAAAGGAGGACAAGAGAGTGGAACTTTAGGCTCAGTAATGGTATATGCATGACTGAGGCTTAAGGACCAGAGGCATTTGTCAGTGGTTTACATCCACACTTTGAACATAAGTCAGGATTCTCTTTTAAAGCAAAAAAGGTCTGAATACAGGGTACCTCGGACTATTGCTCTTCTCTCTTGTAGAACAAATCTAGTTGCAAAATAGTATTATAGTCAATATTTTCCTTGGAGTTTTATTTTCTCTCAGAGGATACCCAGGTGTAGAAAAAGAGTAAAAAAATTGCAGTGTTCAAGAATATGCTCTAAAAGAGCAAGAGAATTTGACCTTGAATCTTCCATTTGAAAAGCCACAAGGGGAGAAAATTAATCTCTTTTAATCCCACCTACTTTTTATGCCCTCAAGGTGTTCCCTGATGTTTGCTGCTCTGGAGCAGGTGGCTGCTAACTAGAGAGTGACCTATCAGAAGATTAGTCAGACTAGATTATCCACCCTTACTGGGATGCACCTACTTCCTCTGAATTGCCATTTCTGTCTAAAGCTCACATTTTCAACTCCAAAGCATGTTTCTAAATGCAAAAGCTACAATTGAGTCCACTGTAACAGTGCTGTTTTAGAAGGGAAGCCTCACCAAACAGAAAATTAAACCAATGATCAAGGGACCTGAATGACTATTTAAGAGAGAGAGACAGAGAGAGAGAAAGAGGCTCAGAAGGGCAGATTGGAGGGAGTCCTTTAGGCTATAGTGTTTAGGGATCATAGATGTGCGTGTCTTAGAGACAGCTTTCTGTGGTGTCACCCGGAGATCTGTTTCCCCACAGTGGCTCTGGATGAGTTTTCCCAGCTGGTCCGGCTGATCCCATGAGAGACACTTGCTCAAGACATGGATGGACTGCATCCTTATGGTGTATCTTCCTGGATGACCATGACTTTCCTGTCCTGTCTAAGCCAGGGATGTTGTCTATTTTAAAGGAATGCCTTTCAAGATCACTACACATTCCCACTTTAGGGAAGAGAGAGTAAGTGCCTCTTACCTTTGCTGTCCTTAGCTACACGCACACATTTTCCAAGGGTATAGGAGCCTGCAATTGGAAAGGGAAAATTCTCAGGATTGCATTTACCATTTTCTAATAATATCAACAGCCACCCTATACAAGTTGTACTTCCAAAACCTGTTCCATCTGAATCCTCAGACACACCCAGGAGCACTGAGCTGTAAGCCAATTAGAGGTTCAAACACCATCCCAAAGAGCTGTATGTAATAAGAAACGAGGTCATCTCATAAAGGCAAAACAAGTCAACGCAGGAACACAAAGCCTTGTTCACAAAACGAAAGATGTCCCATCAAAGAAACCCAAACATAAAAGGTGACACAATCTTTCCATGCCCTCAACTTAAGCCTGTTATCATTTTGACAAAAAATACAGGGAGTAAGGAACTGACAAAGGATGACAGTTCTTGATTACCTAAATGAATCGCAATCCAGTTGAAACACTCTAAGGGGGTTCTATGGAACAAAAGCAAACTCTTACCTCTTTCCAAAGATCTTGGTGGAACCTCCAGTCTGCTGTGGAGAAAATAACTCCTAGCCTGTTAGATGTCAGCTGTCCCAAGCTTGTGTTTTCTGATACTAAAGAATGGATTTTAAGGACAAAGGAGGTTAAGAGTAGGAAAGGTTTGTTCAGAGAAAGTTCCCGAAAAAGAGGAGGGGACCATTAATTCAGGCATATGTCTTCTGGGCCTCTTCTGATCTGGGCTGGCAGAGCACGTGAGCCTGCTATACAGTATTACAGGGCCGGGTGCCCTCGCCCCTGCAGCCCATTCAGGCACCTCAGGTGCCTTAGTCCCAGAGCAGTTGTTAAAGAATAAAGGTTTGGCCAGGGATTTAGCTCAGTGGTGCCACACCCGGCCTCGAAAGTGCAAGGTCTTGAGTTTGATCCCCGGTACTGGGGGGAAAAAAAAGAATAAAGGTTTGTTTACAAATAATTTGGAAAGAATAAATTTTTGTTCAGTTCAAGGTTTGAAGGCTGGGAAATTCAAGATTCAGTGGCTGCATCCGGTGGGGTCCTTAGCTTACCAATTTAGATCTCTCTCTCCCTCTTATGAAGTCACAGTCGAAGTAAATTAAAGCCCCACCCTCATGACCTCATTTACCTTGTGGGCCTTAATTTCCTCCCAAAGGATACCATAGTCAGATTAAGTTTTTGCCTTCTTAATACTTTACGATGGGAATTAAATTTCAACATGAGTTTTAGTGGGGACATCCTAACCATAGTTCCAGGTGAGCCAACCCTACTCTGAGAATGGTCTCAGATGTACCCTTGGATTGTGCCTGAGGGTTGGAAATCCAAGTTCCTGGCCTATACTGTTTTTCTTCTGCAGAGCCATGCTTGAGCGCCCTGCTGGGGCCGGCACTGTGAGCTCCAGGAGAGGAAGCCTCCTGGCCCTCCCTCGCTATTGTCTTTAGAACAGAGGTGTCCTTGAGGACATTATCTTCTACATCTGAGCAACTCTTTTATAGAAAAAGGTATATAGGAGAGACTTTCAGGTCTCAGTACTCAGAAAAACTGTGCCACTATGAAATAATACTGAGAATCAACAAATGGGATCAAATTAAAAAACTTCTGCACAGCAAATGGAACAACCAACATAGTGAAGAGTCTACCTACAGAATGGGAAGTTTTTGCCAGCTTTTCCTCAGAGGACTAGTATCTAGAATATATAAAGAACTCAAAAAGCATTAGCTCCCCCCAAATAAAAGACTCCATCAAAAAATGAACAACTGAAATGAATAGACACTTCTCAGAAGAAAAAGTACAAATGGACAATAAATACATGAAAAAATGTTCAATATCACTGGCCATTAGAGAAATGCAAATTAAGACAACATTGAGCTACCATCTTACTCTAGAAAGAATGGCTGTCATGAAGAAATCTAGTAACAAATGCAAGGATGTGGGGGAAAATGAACCCTTCTGTACTGTTGGTAGGAAGGTAAACTAGTATGATCACTGTGGAAACCAGCGTGGAGATTCCTCAAAAAACTAAAACTAGAAATTCCACTTGATCCAGCTATTTCCTTTCTAGATATCTTCCCAAAAGAGTTGAAGTCATCACATTACAAGGATACATGCATACCCCTGGTTATAATTTATAGTATCTAAATCTTGGAAATGGCTTGAATACCCATCAGCAGATGAATGGATAAAGAAAATATGGTACTTATACACAATGGAGCACTATTCTCCCGTAAATAAAGATAAACTTGAGTAATTCACAGGTAAATGGATGCACCTGATGACCCTAATATTAAGTTATGTAAGTCAAACACATAAGTTTAAATATTGCATGGTTTCTCTTACATGAGAAACTTTAGTTATATATATTTACTTTTTAGTTATATATATTTTTAAAGTAAAATAGAAGATGGATAAATAGCAAGTAGGGAGATCTTTTTCAAGCTGAAGGGGGAACAAGAGACAGAGCGAAGGGGGAGGGAAGGGCAGAAAAGGGATGGGAAAAGCATTGAAGAAAAACAATGAACACAGTTTTTTCAAATGGGAAAGAGACCAAGGGTTGAAAGGGCCAGGGAGGGAAGTGAGGGGCAGGCCATGAAAAAAGAAGAGCTAAGACGCATTATATCCGTGTACCGAGTCCCCGTGATACTGTGGTCGTTACGTATTGCTAACATGTACCAACAAGCAAATAAAATGAGAACAGAAAAGGAAAACCGCGGCTCTGCAGAACAAGTTGATCACTGTGGGTTGGCCGACCCTCCTGGGAGCTGAGCTGCTAGACAGCGAGGGACTTGGGGCCCGACTGGCGGATCGGCGGGAGGACAATACCAGGTCGGCCTCACCCCCGTCCTGGCTTTTGCACCTGCCCTCCTGTTTACTTTCTGTGTTCTCTTATTCCCCTCAGCATTTTGCTTTACATTTCTCTTTTGTATACGTCTTTAGAAACTCCTCTCACTGTGCAGAAATGAGGTGAGGTATAAATATAAAAACGTGTGTTTCCGTCGGTGCCGATTTCACCGCAGCTGTGAGGAGAAAGAGTTGAATTGCTTTGCAAATGCCGTGGAAGCAAGATCACCTCCGGGGGCTGGGTGGGAGGCTGGGGGACTTTCCTGTAGGCTGGATCATCACAGCCGCACCCCTGTTCCAGGCCCCCGGGCCCAAAAGACTCATGGGTACCTGCTTTTTTTTTTAATGAGAGGTAATTACACACACACCCTTAAGATTTTGCTGAATTGACTTCAGTCAACAGCTGGAACGGAAACTCTGGCTGAAACTCATTCTGTGGACCAACCAGCAGGCACTTGTCCCTGGGGAATGGGAGGAACCATGCTGCTGAGAAGGCTGGATGGCAAGGAGGGGACAGGAGTGTAGGAAGGGGAGATAGGAGCCCTGGGGAGAGGGCAGGCCTTGGTGTGAATGGACCAGGGCACACAGAGCTTTCCACAGGAGTCTGCCCAGAAAATAAAAACAGAGTCCCTGGGACCCCTTGCACTATGCAAAATGGGGGAGGATGCTTTATATCCCTGGACCAAGTGACTATGCCTTTGCCCTGCTCCCCAAGTTTTTCAAACACCTTCCTTCCTTCCATGCTTGGCTGCCTCCTAAAAGGGCAAGGCCTACTTTGCAAAGCAGCATGAGGAGTCACCAGGTGCAGCGTGGCCTCTCCTGTGTCACATAAGCAGAGTAGGAGCCACCAGCCTTCCTTTCAGAAGATGTTGCTTGCCACTATGAATGGTAGGCAGGAGTCAGCCTCAGAGCTGCAAGGCACAGGGGAGGAGAATGTGCCCGGTGCCACCCAAGATTCCCTAGGAGCTGGGCTGGGCTTGAGGCCTGCTGCAGGGCTTGGCTCATGCTTTGTGCTGTCTTGTTGGCAGTGGAACCTGGTGTGTGAGGATGACTGGAAGACGCCCCTCACTGCCTCCCTGTTCTTCGTGGGCGTGCTCTTTGGCTCCTTCGTGTCTGGGCAGCTTTCAGACAGGTAAGGACCCTGGAGAGAGAAAAGCTGGGTAGTTCCCTGACTTTCTAGGGGTTGCCTTGGATTCAGGGTATTTCTCCCCCAGAAAAGGGGAGGACTCTCCGGCCACTAAGTCTGTGATTGGAGGAGCCTTGTCCTCAGCACTCCCTGCCTTACCACTTGTGTTCTCTCCCCCCAGACTGTGCTTTCAGCCTGTGCTTTGGCTGTGGTCGGTGCGAGGCCACCTATCCCACCGGAAAGTGAAGTCCCCATTCCACAAACCTGTTTTCAGAGCACAATGCTGTCATCCCATTGTCCCATCCCAACTCTTGAAAGTTACGTCAGGGGCAGGTAGTGGGTGACATGTGATTGATCCCCCAACGGTCACCAACCAGAGGTCAGGTCACAGGGTGAGCACTGGCTGTGGTCTCCCTGGGTCTGGATTTTGAGACCACAGAACTGACCCAGGCTCCTGAAGCTCATAGACTGGAATAGATAGCATCGCGACATCAGGCCCAAAGTTTCTAGCCTCACTCCAGTGGCTCTGCTCATTGCCTATGACTTTCCTTAGCAGACATACCATGTTCCTGGCATCTCCAACTTCCTGGGGTCTCCAGTGCACTTTTGGCTTCACTGCCACATCTTCATACAGTGCTCTCTCAGGAGGCACACCATCTGGCCTCTCAGGCCTTTTTCTGAAATCTTGGTGGAAGCGTCCATGACTCTGTAACTCTTGCATTCTGCATGCCTGCCGAACGAGCATCAGGTGGATGACTCTACGGTCTGCTGCCAGCTCAACAGTACCCAGGCTCCTTTAGATCATGGCTGCAGAGGCCACTGAGTGCCTGAATGGCTGAGCACTGTGAAAGAAATCCCAAAAAATGACTCTAGCTCCACTCCAGCAGGGGGCCCAAAGACTCTATTCTCAAATGAAAGCTTTGTAGTTTAACATTCCAAAACCTGTGAAGAGTGGGGTCTTGCTGATTCCTGAGATATCTTCAAGCTATCTTTTCTATTGTCCTCATGCAAAGTACTTGGCTTCTTTTTAATGTTTATCCTTTTAGCAACTACATTCTTCACGGCCCCAACTCTGCAAGTGCTTCCTTTCTGATAAAACTACAAATTTTTCACATCTGCATTTGCCTTTTGATTTTCACTGTAGATCTGGCTAAAAGCAGTACCCACACCATAGCCCAAATGTAGGGCTGCTTTGAAATTTCCTCAGGCAGATTAATTAGGCCACTGCCCTTACTCTCAATCTCTTGCAGTCTCAGGACATGGGCAAAATGAAGACACATTTTCTGCCAGAGTGTAACACACATAGCCCCTAGTTCAACTGCCAATGGAGTTGTTCACAACAGAAACTTTCTAAGCCTGGCCTTTATTCTCTGCATTCCCATTAGCATTCTGGTCTTCTGAGCTCCAACTAGAATCTCCTACCAATCTGCTTACAGTGTTTTAGGGCTTTTCTATCTGGGTTCTTCAAACCTTTCCAAACTCCTTCTGTGAACTAATTCCAAAGGCTTCTGGGGGTTGGGGATTTAGCCCAGTGCTTCTGGCACCTGCCTTGAAAGCACAAGGTCCCGAGTTCGATCCCTGGTACCAAAAAACAAAAACAAAAAAACCCATAATGACCAAAGGTTTCTGAACCACATAGTTATGTATAGTTACAACAATGACCCCACTCGTGGTACCAAAATCTTCCTTAGTCATTTTCCTATCCCTGGGATCCAATACCTGGCACCTACAAAATTTTTTAAAAGAGTTTATTTTGACACAAGGCTTCAGTCCTTTGTCACATGGCTCAAGGCAGAAATGGCATGAGGGAAGGGCCTGGCAGAAGAAAGCTGTTCAACCCATGGCAGCCAGGAAGGGAGGGGCACTGGGCCTGAGAATACACCCTTCCAGGTCCAATACACTCTACCAGGACCACCTCCACCCAGGCCCCACCTACTAAGAGCCTGTCTAGCTACTGAACTCACAGTGGATGAAGCTGCTGGTAAGTATAGTGCCCCTGTGACCCAAATACCTTCCAAACACATGAGGCTTTTTAGATCTAAACCATGACACACTCTGAATTGCTGCCCAGCTGCAACCTGCATGTCTCATGTTTTATGTTATGCTGTATTCCACAGGTTTGGCAGGAAGAGTGTTCTCTTTGCAACCATGGGTGTGCAAACTGGCTTCAGCTTCCTGCAAATTTTCTCCATCAACTGGGAGATGTTCACAGTGTTATTTGTCATCGTGGGCATGGGCCAGATCTCCAACTATGTGGTGGCCTTCATACTAGGTAGGAATGGCTTCTGAGACACAGGGTTCCTCCTTCAGCTTTCTGAAAGGCCAGGAAGGAGGGGGACACTAGGATACACTTCCAAAGCTCAATCAGCCTTATGTACATGTGCATTGAGGTGTGAGTTGTAACCAGGGGCTCCTTAGGCCAGTCATGGACAGGAAAGGTCCTCCCAAGGAGCCATCTCTGTGCTTGCCCGTGAAAGGAGTCAAAACCAACCACACAACCACTGAGATCCATTCTTAGGAGCACAGGGCTTGGGAGAAAGATAGAGAAGGGGGAGCTGAGGGAAGAACAGCCTGGGGATATCTTTGATCTAGGGTGTGAAGCCTAGACACTTCTGCCTGACACCGTAGGAAGGGACTTAGGACAGTTGGTGGGGCTGCTACACAGGTGGGAATGGCACTTGTCATACAGGAGGAATTAACAACAGTGTATCTAGACCAATCTGGTCTGACCCAAATCAACACCAACCTTGACTATATCAGCTGTGTGTAAGATCAGTCTCATGGTGCTGATAGTAGCCTGCAACTGCTAGGCTGTGGCTAGGAATACCAGGCTGCAGAAGAAAAGTCATCAGTGACAAGGCTATGAAGAGGCCCCTAGCACCTTCTCCAGCTTCTCTGGGGGAGGAAGTGAAGGGAGCTGTAGATGGGTTGACCAGGGCCATCCTCAGGAGTGAGCCCCCGACATGCTCTCTGAGCCCCCAGCATGGGCAGGTGAGAAGAGGGGCGAGGAAGGGCACCTCTAGCACAACTGACACCAGCTCCTATAGCTTTGGTGCGATCATTCTCGTTGGCTTGGCACTGCCCCGGTTTATATCTATTGTCACTATTGTCACGGTGTGATTACGAATGGTGCCCCTTGAGTTGGAGTTCGAGCTATGATTCTTCTTGTTTCAAAAGTCTGCATCTGGCTGGGTAACTCATAGCTTTCAAGACTTTGATGACTCTTTGGCTTTGGAGATGCGATGTTCTCTTAGTTGAAGACATGTACAGCGTCTGTCAGACTGCCAAGACGTAATTTTCCAAATTCTACTCCTTTAACTATTTATGAAGGGTTGCTTGCCTCAGGCCAGTCTAGGCTTCTACTGAGGGAGGAGAGAGGAAAGGAGGTAGGGAGAGCATGCTGAACCCACACAGTCCCAGCAGATAGCAGACTTCAGTAGACCCGGGCAGGAGGAGGCTGCTTTCCTTCCTGCAGGGGACAGGATTTACTTTAAGATCATTTGTGTAGAAAGCACAGGGAGCTAGCTACATGCCACTGGCACTAGGAAGTGGAGAGTAGATGGACTTGGGACAGAAATTATAGCCTCCTCATAGCTCCAAAGCCAAACTAGGTGCTCTCCTTGGGCCAGACCCATCCCAGGAACTAAACAGGCCTCCCCCTACAGAGGATTCAGCCCATGACCAGCTGACCCACATCACAGAAGGCCTTGGAGACTCTGTGGGAGGGACAGAAGCCAGAGCATCCCATCAGGAGCAGGAGCAAGGTGGGGGTGCTGGGCAGTGGTACCCCCAGATTCTGCAGAGCTAAACCCGCCTCTGCCCTGCACAGGATGTTTCTGAGGCCCCGGAGTCTCTCCTCTGACAGTGGATGAGGTAAGAACAGACCTCGGGCTCCTTCAGGAAAGATCTGCCCCTTGAGGCCTGGCAGTACCATCCTCTGCCCTCCAGGCTCCCCCACAGTCTGTGGTCTCAAATGCAGGGCTGAGAAGTGTATGAGCGGAGTGTCAGTCTGAGCCTAGATGCGCTGAGTTTGTGATGGGGCGGGATGCTGGGTGCACCACTCCTGTCAGCTCCTGGCATGCCTGTTGCACCAGGGACTTCGGTCCTGATATGAGATTGCTGTGTGGGGTTCTTGAGTCTGAAAGTTTGAAAGTCACTGAAAGCCCAGCCTGTTCCAGAGCGGCTGGATTCAGCAGTCTGGGCCTGGTATGAGGGGGACTGACAAGGCAAGGACTTGGGGGCTGTTCGCGTCCCACGGCACAGGAGCGCCCTCTGGTGTTTCAAGCCAAATTTCAGATTTCATTTTATTTAATTCTAATTATTTTTATATTTTTCCTTGGGCTGGGACGAATCATCCAGGTCTGATTTGATTAAAGTAAACCAAAAGATAGCGTCTGGGCTAAGAATTTCTGTTTGCTCCTTCACTTTTGCCCCCTGGCTCTTCAGTAATAACTCCAGTGTTAGGAATCTTCCCATTAAACTAGAAAACGGACCTAACCAGCTTTCATGGTTTTACATCGTAAAGAAATGCACACGCTGCAGGTATGGTGGTCCATGCCTGTCATCCTGGGACTCTGAGGTATGATGAGGTATGATGAGGTATGATGAGGTATGATGCTGAGGCAGGAGGACTGCAAGTCTGAACCCTGCCTGAACAACTGGGCAGCTTAGCAACTTAGCAAGAGCCTGTCTCAAAATAAATTTTAATAGAAAAGAGAGTGAGTTCATCCTCCAGGGTTGAAAACAAAAAGCAGAAATGAGTCCTCTCCTAGTGCTGCTTTAAAAAAATCATCATCGGGGGCGGGGATTTAGCTCAGTGGTTCTGCTGCCTGCCTTGCAGGCAGGTACCAAGTTCAATCCCCAGTACCAAAAAAAAAGAGAGAAGAGAAAAAAAATCATCATCAAATCCATGAGAGTCATAGGATTCTAAAAAGAGGCATGGAAAAACCAGTGCGGTCCAAAGCAGTCTAATGGAGATACACCTGCAGGGGTCGTCCTGCTAGCATGTCACTGATGTAAGAGGAAATGAGGACTCAGGACCAAGGACACTAATCCTACCCAGATCCAACTCCTTCACAGTCTTCCATTGTTTCTCATTTACCCAATGAGCCTGTTCGCAGCTCATAGGTGTGATTCACAGGTGGCCAGGGCACCTTACATCCTCCACAACTAACTGCTTACCTGTCTCCTGCCCGGAAAGTTAACTGCCTCCTATCTCATTAAGCTGGACTCATTAATTCGACATCTTCCAGTTCTCCTAACCTCAGCCTTCCATGTGGCATTTCTTTGGACATGCTGAACTGTTTAAAGCTTTCTTTCCTCTGATACCTAGGTATTTCCCCTTTTGATGAATGTATAGCTGACGGCATCTTCCATTATAACTTTGGCTACCAGTAAGCTCAGGCAAGTTGTAAACTGAGCTACATTAATTGTTCAGTTTTTATCAGCAGCTTTTATATGTAGTTGGGTTTTTTAATTTAATTTTTATTTTTCTTGCACTGCTGCAAATGGAGCCCAAGGCCTTATGGATATTAGGCAAGTGCTATACCACTGAGCTGTAACTCCAGCCCCAGATGCTTTTAAAAAAAAAATTTTTGGCGGAGTGGGTACAGGGGATCGAACTCAGGACCTTGCGCTTGCGAGTCTGGCAGTGGAACCACTGAGCTAAATCCCTGGCCCAAAATGCTTTTAAATTACAATATAGTTCTGTTTTAGTCACTGAAGTAGGACATCATAAGCAAATACCATAGGCTGGGGTGGCTTCAACGAGAAAAATGCAGTTCTCCACAGTTCTAGAGAATAAAAGAAGGCTAAACTGAGGGAGCCTTCGGGCTGGGGGCTGGTGAGAGCTCTCCCCGCTGGGTTGCACATGGCTGCACCCCTATGTGCTCACATGCAAATGGGTTGCACATGGCTGCACCCCTGTGTGCTCACATGCATCCCCTCTGTGCAGCACAGCGGGGATCAGGAGGATCTTACAGCTTCTCTCTCTCTCTCTCTCTCTCTCTCTCTCTCTCTCTCTCTTTCTTCCTTCCCTCCTTTCCTTCCTTGCTTCCTTCCTTCTTATTTTGAGACAAGACTCACTAAGTCATTACGCTGCCCAGGCTGGGCGTAATTGCAGTCCTCCTGCCTCAACCTCTCAGAGTGCTGAGGTCATAGGTGTGTGCCGCCATGCTTGGTGGGTGTCTCTTCATAAGAACAGCAGTCTCATCAGATGGAGGCCCTGCTCTTAGGCCCTCATTTAACCTCTGGCAATTATTACTCCACTTTGTCTCTATGGGTTTGCCTATCCTGGGCATTTCATACATAGGGAATCATACAGTGTGTGGCCTTTGAGACTAACTTCCTTCACTTAATATTTTCAAGGACAGGCCACATTGTACCATGAATCAATATTCCACTGTAGAAATACAACACATTTTGTTCATCAGTTCATCAGTTAGGAGATATCTGGGTTATTTCCATGTGGCAGTATTATGAATAATACTATGAGCATTTTAATATAAGTTTTGGTGTGGACATATGTTTTTAGTTCCCTTGGGTATGTACCTAGGATGGAATGGCTGGGTCATATGGTAACTCTGTGTTCAACCTTTTGAGGAACTGCCAGACTTTTTGCAAAGTGATGTTGCATATTTGTGTTTTTTGTTCAAGATACAAGTTTTTACTTTTAAAAACATTTTACCTAATAGTGCCATAGTTTTATTGTATTTAAATTATAAACAGCCTCAAAATCTTCATGGAGTAAGTTGAGTACAAATACATGAACGTGGTACAGAAATTGCCTTATTTGCACTGCAGTCTCCTAGGGAAGAACTAGGCGGGTGCCAGGGAGCAGTAAGGACTCACTCCTGGCTGAGCAGGGATGGGGGCCGTGGTGGAGAAAGTGTAGATAACGTTGCTAGGTATAGGCAGAGACAGGAAAAGCCTGGTCTAGAGCGCCCTGAGCAGAACACCCCCTGACTTGATGAGATTTCTAAGCAGTTTCTAGGGAGCAGAGAGGTTCTACAATTTTCCACCGGGCCATTCCCTTGAACAGTGCTTGCTGTCTCCCCGCTGCCATCTACACATTTCAGCTGTGGCACTGGGATAAAGGGATAACTGAGCGTACTGCTAGGCACTCCACATTCATTATCTCTGTCCTTATAACTCCAGTCACTGTAGCCAGGACTTAGCATCGAGGAGCCATGGGCTCCACACACCACCTGGGGATGCTCCTCTGCCCCCAGACCCTGGCAGCCGCACTGCAGTTTCATTTCTTGAGCTGGGGTCCTCTGCAGCCTTTGGGCCCTGATGGGCGTGGAAGTCCCTCACGTGGAGTGTGCCTGTGGCTCTGGGACTGACTGTCTCAGAAGGGCCCTGAGCTGCCTGGCCCTGCTCAGTCCTTCTTAGAAAGTGCTCTGATTCAGGAGGAGGTGACAGCTAGTGGGAAAATTCTCCTAGAACTACTCAGGCCCTCGTCCTAGCCCAAACAGGCCCCTTTGGCTGAGACGTCAGAGTTTCACTCTCAGGAGACCGAGGCCCAACCAGACCAAGACCACCCAGAGTTTGTCCTGGAGCAAAAATCTCCACTATGGCCTGTGTCTGCTGCTCACCAGGGAGCGAGCTTCCCCCACATTGCCAGGAGTGAGTCCTTGCTCCTCCCTGGCACCCGCCTAGTTCTCCCCTAGGAGACTGCAGTGCAAATAAGGCAATTTCTGTACCGCATTTATGTATTTATACCTCAACTTACTCCATGAAGATTTGGGGAGAGAGGCAGAAGGACAGGGATTCCCGTCAGCAGAGACCGGAGTGACCACTATCAACTGTCACATGGCCAGTTAACTCGGGGTGTTTGTGGCAGCTGCAGGCCGTGAGGTCTGCAGGAACCAGGATTCCCCTCCTAGTGTTCCTCAAAGGGGCTCCGGCTGGTGGTACAGTGACAAGCCAAGGACAGGAAGACGAAAATCCTCACTTCCGAGAGGTGGGGACAGCCCCTCCCATCTCCCATCGGGGCTCCACTAGTTTCTTAGTTCAAGAACTACTGCACAGGACCAAGGCTTTGCCCTGGGGGTTCATTTCTTGGAGACTACACCAGTATCCATAGGTCAAACAGATATGATTTAAACCCTGAGTGTCCCACTTATTATGAGTTTATGTAATTGGCATTAGCTGCTTAAGTCTCAGCTGAATCAGTGTAAAACAGTGGTAGTAAGGGCTGGGGATGTAGCTCAGCAGTGTCACCTGCCTGGGAAGTGCAAGGTCTTGAGTTGGATTCCCAGGCCCAGAAAAAAAATAGTGGTAACATTAGTTCTTCTATAACTGTTTTGAAGAGTTCAAAGATATAATAGATGTGAATGCTTAGCCTAGAACCTGGCTCACAGTGCTTACTCCAAAATCAGTGCCATCTGTGATGATGATGATGCTGCTGATGATGACGATGAGATGATGGTGGTGGTCGTGGTGGTGATGATGGTGATGGTGTTTTAAGAAGTGTGATTGCCTAAGTCAGAGAGCAGAAGGTAGCGCTAATAAGGAATTGTCTGGGTTTGAACGACTCACGTTATTCCACAGCAAGGCAAAGAGGTAAATTTACAAAGCTTCTTCTCCCCCTGGGTACTCTGTAATTGAAACAGCTCTGTTCTGGTCCCAGCATAGCGGAGGAGTTTATCCCGAGCCCAGTGGTAGCCTTCTCTCTCGCTTCTCGTATCAAGCCTATGAAGGATGAGGCGCCTCTGGCCTCGCAATCCTACAAGATTCTCACTTGCATTTTCCTTTTCCATGATCAGATCCTCCGCTATTTCACTTGTGAATTTCTGCTTAGGAACAAAGCACACCCTATTCATTTTCTTATTGTCCTCCCAGCTAATGGGCTTAGAAACCATGGCATGTTAGGAAAGTCATTCATAAAGTACGAAAAAACCTGAAAATCACATGCATGCTCCTCCAAGAAGTCAGGCCCTGTTAGGGTTTCTATCTAGATGTCCCCCAAAACCCCATGGGATCATAAGCAGGACCTTGACAGGTGACTGCATTACGGGGTCTTCTAGCTGACTCGCTGTCCAGAGAGGGGCGTGACTGGGAAGAGGCACTCACCGTGGGTCTGCCTTCCTGGCTCCTCCCTTGGCTGTCTGCCCTGCCCCTCTGCCAGGCCCTCCTGCCTGGGAGCCACCTACCTACCATGGACTGAAACGTGAGCCAGAATAAACCTTTCCTCCCTTAAATTGTGAATGTCACATAACGAGTCCCAGCCACAAGGGAAGTGACTGAGACAGCCTCCATCCTTAGAAACAAGTTTATAGGCTGAGAAATGCCCTGGGCAGCTGGGAGGCAGAGGCACAGCGCTGGAGGTGCAGAGCAGGGCTCTTAAGTGGTTGCTTATGATGGAACCGCTGAGTTCTGCTGAGTGGGAGGGGAACGGGGAAGCTGAAGCAGCAATGTTGCTGCTTCTTTGGATTAATCTCTTAGTGTTTAGGGCATACAAATATGATTAAGAAAATCTTTCTTGAAAGCTATGCGACCTTTGAATTTATCTGTGTTGTAGTCCTCTCCTGGGGCAGAGGACCCAGAATGGATTCTGGGAAGGCCTGGGGCTCTATAACCGGAGGAGCTTGCTCGTGGACTCCCTGTCTCAAGCCCAGAGCTCTGAAGGGTCCTGCGGTGTGGAAGAGCCAGTGCTGAGCAGTCGGTCCACTGTGGTGGTGAACAGGGCAGGGTCCCACAGCTGCCAGCGTGTCCTTTCCCAAAAAACACCCGGACGCCTCGGCCTTGGGCCGGTGTTCTGGGGCTCTGGGAAAGCTCAGCAGAGTTCCCTGGGTGTGTGGCCAGCTCCTGTTTATGAGTCAGGACGCAAGGTGAGAAAGGGTGTCCTAACAGCTAGGAAACTGAGTGTCCTTGGTTTCCCGTTGGGCCAATGCCAGTTTACTGACAGTTAGACATGTGGAACAGAATAACCGCACCTGATCCCACACAGCCCGCACAAGAGCCACCTTCCTGCAGGCTAGGCAGTCTCTGCTCCTCGTGCTGGAGCTCTGATTCTGGAAGTGCAGCATTCTCAGAAGGGACTGTCACATTCCTGTGACCTGAGATGATGGTGCGCACCTATAATCCCAGCACTGGGGGTGAGGGCGTGAGGATCACAAATTCAAACCCAGCTTTGCAACTCAAAATAAAAGAAAAAGAAAGGGCTGGGGATGTAGCTCAGTGCAAAGGTTCTGGGTTCAATCTCTAGTACTGGAAGGGTGGGTACTGAAGTGGGAGAATCACTTGATCTTACAAGTTCAAAACCCACCTGGGCAGCATATCAAGATTCCGTCTCAAAAAACAAACACAAAACAAAGCAAATCTATGGCTCCTTTAAAATTTTCATGAAAACCCATCTTGGACACCTTTCCACCTCCCCACCCTTCCACTCCTGCTCTGGCCGTGAAGTGAGCACCTTTTCCTTTTTCTAAGCGGCCACAGTTTGAACTCCAGCTTCCAGGTAATGACATGCAAAGCAAATATGAAAGCGAGTCCAGATGCTAATCCTCCTCCCTTGTTTTGAACAGGAGCAGAAATCCTTGGCAAGTCAGCTCGTCTAATATTCTCCACCTTAGGGGTGTGCACATTTTTTGCAATCGGCTACATGCTGCTGCCGCTGTTGGCTTACTTCATCAGAGATTGGAGGATCCTGCTGCTGGCGCTGACGGTGCCCGGGGTGCTGTGCGTCCCCCTGTGGTGGTGAGTGCACCGCCTCCCCTGTCAGCCCCTGGTTGTGCCCTGAGACACTGGGAGTGGGGGCCTGGTGCCAACCTCGGCCTCCACTCTGGAAGGCTGCGGAAAAGGGAGAGGCTCTGCCTCTGTGTGTGGGCCGTGCACTGGGGTGTGACCATCCACTACCCCACAGAGCCCTGTCCTCAGGCATTCCAGTCCCTCCCAGCCTCTCCTGCTCCAGGCTGTGGCTGGCTGTTGTTTGTGGCGACCGGATTGTTGGGTTTTCTTTTTCATTCTGCCCCCCGCTTTCGGCACTTTTCTTTCTCTAGAAAATCTCTTTGTTCAACCACACTGCCGTCGGCCCTCTGTGTCCTTGGGTTCTGTGGAGTCAACCAAAAGAGGATGGCAAAAAAAAAAAGGTTAAATGAATGTGTACTGAGCATGGAGACTTTTTCTTGCAATATTCCCTAAACAATATGGCACCACAGCTATTTACATGACATTAGATAGCAAGGAGCTAGTAGTAACTCGGTGGTAGAGTGAGCTAAGCATGTGTAAAGGTTCAATCCCCAGTACCCTCCTCCCAAAGTACACACCCCCACCCACCCCCACAGAAATGTATGAATATAAGGGTCTACAGAGGAGGATGCGCATAGATTACATGCAAATGCTGTGCTACCTTATAGAAAGGACTTGAACATCTAAGGAGCTTCATATCAACAGGGGCTCCTGGAACCAATTCCCCCCAAATACCAAGGAACATGTAAGTGCTTGCCATGAATAATACCAAAGGTGTGCCCTTTGTCTGCTTTGTCCTGAAGAGTGAGGGAATCGCTTTTGTTTTTGTTTGTTTGGTACTGGGATCAAACTCTGGACATTGCGCTTAGGAGGCAGGTGGCAGAACCACTGAGCTAAATCCCTTGCCCCAGAATTGCTTTGGTTTAAAGAATTGCTGAAATGTTCTCTTCTGTCTTCCCACAGTCTTGCAACTCAAAAGAAATTTTTTTCTTTTTTCTTCTGCTTTGATGCTAGGGATTAATCTAACCTAGGGCCTCATGCATATAAGGCAAGCATTCTGCCACTGAGCTATCCTCCCAGCTCCTCCTCAACTCAATTTAGACACAACAGTTATAGGAATAATAAAGTTTGGAGATTCTACCCTCAGTCTTCTCCAACATGATTAACTGGAAGATTTCAGGTGAAAGAACAGATTAGAAACAACAGAATATGGGCTCAGCTATACCCCCTTTTGCCCCTTCAGGAGATTTCCCATTTCTTTTTCACATTTAAACAAGGAAAAAGAAGAAACAAGAAGAAAGGATTTCTTCCACTGGCTTAGCTTCATTTTATAAAAATCGAATCTTCCACTAGTGAATGATTTTGCTGAACTGTTTGAGCTGTACCTGCTTATGTAACTATAACTACAGAATAAAAGTTTCTTTGATCATTTTCTGAATTCATGGTTTAAGACCAAACCTCCTGGTTGCCCTGTCACATCCTGCCTGGAAAACTATCAGAGAGAGAGAGAGAGAGAGAGAGAGAGAGAGAGAGAGAGAGAGAGGCAGACAGAGACATGGGAAGGGCCCTTCATCTTGCTACATGGTCAGACAGCAGTAAGAGTTAGCAGGCGGCCCCCATAGGCCTTTCTGTCCGGGTGGCTCAGATTGGACCACTCCCATGACTTGTCATCCTGTCACCTATAAGGCTCCAGTGGTTACCACTGTAAACTCTTGGCATGGGGAGGGTATGGAGAAAGAAAAAAGAAATTTTTAATTTCCTGGAATATGAGAGAGATTTTTAAAGACCAAATATTTCTCTGATTCATTGGAACTCTGCTGGAGCCCAGCTGAGGGTCAGTGCATGAGAGCAGCTCACTATCTGCACAGTCTGCCTCCAAAGGAAGCCCCCAGACTTACAGGAGCAGAGCAGTTTTCTGGCCTGAGGCATCACCCCCATCCTCGTCACGTGCCTCCTTCCTGCTTCCCACAACCCCCTTGCTACCTGAATTTATGGGAAAAGATGCTGGTGAACAGAAGTTCTCTGCAGACACAAGATAAGGTTATTTTCTGCCTTTTCAGATGGATAATTTTTTTCAGATGAATAATTTTAATAATCTATGTTCCCTGGCTCTAGTTGCCATTTTGGCTTAAGCAATCAGTACTTTTAAAACATGTTATAATCCACTTTATGACACTATGATTTTATGCACGCGCGCGAGAGAAGCAGACAGACACAGGAAGAGGAAGAGTAACAGTCGAAGGGCTCTGACGGCCACACACACATTAATACTCTGTGATCCACAGGGAGAACTGCCCTGATGGTTGGCCCCCTGAATTTCCAGCAGGAAAGCCCCATCCCATAAGACACTTCCTCCCTCTGCCCTTGGGAGAGTTCTTTCACGAATGCTCCTGGCTGTGGACTCGCTGTACCCAACAGAGGGCAGCTTCGGGTCACCAATAATCAGCCGAGTGTTCGTCCTGAGAGTTTGACAACAATCTTTTCGTTTTCCTACAAAAATAAAACCACTTTCTTCTAAATGACTGTTCCTTGAAGGGGAACTTTCTGAAGCGAAGCTCCTCAGCCAGAGGGCTGGGGTGGGATGGGGGTGCCTGCTCAGTATGTGACAGACGCTCCAGCCAAACCCACCCCTCTTTAATCAGAAGAGAACATGAAGCTTCAGACCCGAGTGTACAGCCTCATTTGGCACTCTGCTGGCTTTTGAAATGGTCCACCAGACCTGAAATTTTGTGCACCAAGAAAAGGAAGACAGTTTGAAAGCAGAGACCCCAGTGGCCCTGGAAATGGGAGGAAAACCCACATAGAGCACCTGCACATGGTCTGAGATTTACTTCATCCCAAATTCCCTTTCCAAGGCTTGGCGGTAAGGCCACAGGTGCACTGACAGTGGGTAGGGCACGGGGCTCTGGCTGGGAAAGGAGCCCCTTGGTGGAAGGTGGGGAAAGCTTTGCCATTTCTGGCTGACTCCACACTAGGACTTCGGGGGCAATGATGTCCCCGAGAGCCTGAGAAAGGAAGGAAGGATATTTCTGCGCAAAGCCTTGTTGGGGGAAGATATGACTCAGACGCACGGGCAGCCCAGAAGTACAGTAGTGGCTATGTAGTAAGATTAATTCTGCCCTAATCCAGTAGCCGCCAACCACATGGGGCTAGTCAACTTAATTAAAAGCAAATAAAGTCATATTTCCATCTCTTCAGTCCTACTAATTATACTAGCATAGTAGCCACGTGTGGTTAGTGTGTGCTCTATTGGACAGCATAGATTTGCAGATTTCAGAAGTTTCTATTAGACAACACAGCTCTAATTACTGAAGGTCAGTGAGAGAACATTGTCACAGTTCCTACAGGAACCAAGTGAAGGGAATATTCTGAAAAATTCGAGCTAGGCTCCTGTCCAACCTGTGTCCTAGGAGGCTGGGGAATGCGGTTGCTGGTTGGCTGTGCAATACTGTGTTTTGCTCTGAGCTAATTCCCACTGAAGCTTTGGGGTCTATTAATTATAGGGAGGTTCTGTGTGTGCTACTTGTAATTTATGTTCTAGCATAACTAAGTACTAATACCTAAGTAAGGAAAATAAAATCTGGCAGGAGAATAGCTAAGAGTGTCTAAGAAATTAAAATTAGGAAAAAATACAGTCCTATATTTGCAACTGCATTTGAACATAAGTTATAAGTATGTCTGGCAACATAAGTTATAAGTATATCTGGCATATATAATTTGTAGAAATTAAATTTTTAGATTTTTTTTTTTTAAAGACGACATGGAGACTCATCTCCCAAAAGGTGGCCGGATACTCACTGACCTGTGAACATGCTGAAAGCCGCAGGGGCAGCCCAGGGCAGCATTAGTCTCTGTCCACCCCTCTGGCTGTGGGAAAAGCTGGTGGACACAGGGGCCCTGGCTGTCCTTTACCCGGGGAAGGTGTGAGCACCCCAGGATGCCCCATGGCAGGGAAACACTGGAGGGACAGTCTCTTTGGGGGTTCTTACAGCCCGGGGACCGTGTCCTTGAGAAGCCCCACTGGCTCTTCCACTTCTGATGGTCCTCTGCAGCTCCCAGGGTCAAACACACCACAGCGAAGGTCAGCTTCAGGGTCTAGTCCAGGGCTTATGCATAACAATTTGATCAGAACTTTGGAGTTTGAAGATGCTTTTATTATTTCTATAAGACAGTGGAAATCTTATGAGGACTCCCTTCCAGTGGTCCAGCATCACACACCCATGACACAGTATGCCAGATGTGGTGGCTCACACCTGTTATCCCAGCACTTGGGAGGCTGAGGCTAGAGGATTGCTGAGAGTTGGAGGCCACTCTGGGCTCCATAGTGAGTTCAAGGCCAGCCTGCAATTACATAGGGAGACTCTGTCTCAAACAAACAAACAAAAAAGACCGGCTGCATATTACACATTGTATACCTGTATACTGTACCTCAGACATATGTATAATTATTATGTCTTTCGGTTTTGGGGGGTTTTTTGGTACCAAGGATCAAACTCGGGTCCTGGCACTTGCGAGTCAGATGGCAGAACCACTGAGCTAAATCCCCAGCCCTATAGGTCGATTAAAATAAAAATACAGGCATGGGATGTAACTTAGTTGTAGAGCACTTGTCTAGCATGCATGAGGCCCTGTGATCAATTCCCTGTACAAAAAAGTAAATATCTACCCAAGAAAGTAAATAAATTTTAAATAAAGACAAACTAGAACTTTTCAAAATTAAAATGGCCCCGATAGCCATGTCTCTGGGTGAGAGTGTCTGAGAAATGACAGTGTCAACCTCCACTGTGGTGAAAAATTATTAACTATTGAAAATGAATTCTAGGTTTATTCCTGAATCTCCCCGGTGGCTGATATCCCAGAAAAGATTTCGAGAGGCTGAAGATATCATCCAAAAAGCTGCACAGATGAACAACGTGACTATGCCTGCAGTGATATTTGATCCTATAGAGGTAAGAATTTGCAGATGTTTCCTCTTAAGGTCAGCTCTGAATTCTTGGTTTGATGGAATTTAATTTAATTCCGTATTTATTAAGTGCCTACCAAGTAGTAGACAAGGTGAGGAATACGATCATGATTATATTCTGGGATAAAATCCAGTTGGGCATGGCAGCTGGCATCAGTAGTCCTAGCTTCTTGAGGGGCTGAGGAAGGGGGATTTCTTAAGCCCAGGAGTTTCTAGTCAGCGTAGGCAACATAGTGAGACCCCTGCCTCATAAATCCACTGTAAAGGGCTGTTTTAGAATTACGTAGTATTCTAAACTCGTGCCTTCTGGGATTACAGGCATGAACCTCCCCTCCGGGGAGGCTCTTTTTAAACCATTGGGAAGGAGTCCTCATAAGATTTTCACTGGCTCATAGTGATAGCTGGGGATGCAGCTTGGTGGTAGAGTTCTTGCCTAGGTTGCATAGGGCCCTGGTTTTGATCTCCATCACTACCAAAATTTAAAAGAGAATTAAGTTCAATATATCCAATGATTGATGCAACTGTGTACTAATGACTCATAAATATCCAGATTAAGTGAGGAAAAAAATGTGTTTAAGGTTCGTTCACCCCAGTTTCCCTACTGTATCCTGACTCTCACCGCAGCCTGCTGAGGCAGCTGTCTTTAGTCTGGCTACAGGGCCTGTCAAGGGCCTTGTGACCTCTGAGTGCAGGCGTGGGGTTCGCCTCTGAGGGCGGAGGGCCGCAGGAACAGCTGATGCTCTGTGGAAGCACCCACGCTTCCTCACAGTGGGGACATGGAGGGTGCCATGCTCTGCTGGCCTCTAGAGACAAGCACCTTCGTGGAAGAAGCACAGAATGTGGTTAAGAGGGCAAGAAGATTAGATGAAAAGGCGAGTAATGACAAAAGGGAGGAAATGCTAAGGACCCAAGGAGTGGACACCACGTGCCAGTGGTACCGAGTAAGAAAGCAGGGTGGCCCAAGGGCAAAGAGGCAGGTACGTGCCAGGAGGACAGCAGGACTCACTTCAGTGACTGGCAAGGATGGGGAGGGCAGTCCCGGCTAGATGACAGGGGCCTCCAGAGCACCCGAAGGAGCCGGCGGCAGCTGCACTCTGAGCTACCTCAGGAAGCAGAACTGTGGAGCATGTAGTGGTGGCAGCGCCCCAAGAGGCCTCCTCTACCCCTGGCCGTCAGGACCTTTTCCTGAAGCACATAACCTGGCCCCAGCTGGAGGCATCATTACAGTGGCAACACACCAGGTCGCAGAAGCCTGCCCATGACAAAACTTCCTTAATTTTTTGCCCTTCAAATCAAGAAGTCCATCCCCAGTTTTAGTCAACTTCACTGGCTGCAAAAATTGCAAGACGTTGGGAGTGTCTAACACCACCACCTTTCAGGGCTGTGTATTTCTTAATATTTATTGGATTTGTAGCCTGTATGATTCCTATCTTCAAGAAATGTCTAATCATGGAGACCAGACCTACCCAGATGGCGGCATCATAAAACAGCTATATAGCTGTGGATAAATGAAAATAAAGACCAGCATCAAAACCTGGGCTTCTGCTCTGCCCTGATGCACATCCAGCCTGGTCAGCACAGCCCACCGAGGGAAGGAGAGCTTGTGGCTTCCAGACACAGGCTGCTGTAAGAGGACCTCCAGAGCCGGCGGACTCAGCTATGCAGTGATAACCAAGAGCCTCGCAAATGCTTGGCAGATATCTGACTCATTAGTCTCCTTTCTCAGGAGAGGGAACTGAGGCATGGAGAAATTAAGTGACTTGCCCAGAATCACACAGCCATTAAGAGGATTTGCAAACCAAGTCTCTCAGATATCAAAGTTCATGCTCTGATAAACAATGTTTTTTTTCTTTTGCATGTTAGGGGCAGTGGCATTAACTAGGAGAGGAAAAAATATAGTCTCATCACCTTGGAAAGCAATCTTAAGTTTCCCTGGCTTCAGAAGCACCTTCAAGCTGTTTATGCACCTTGTCTTTTGGCCTTTTGGTGGCTCGGCTCCATCCATGCCAGGGACAACCCCTGGACACAGGGAGACTTTTGTCCTGAGGTTTTCAACCCGGCTGCTCATCACAATTTTATATGGAGCTCTTCCTGCTTCTCTCCTCCTTTTCCCCTCCCCTCTTTTCTCCTCCTCCCTCCCCTCCTCTTCCTCCTTCCTCTGCTTCAACACTGGGATTGAACCCAGGGCCTCATACATGCTAAGCGAGCACTGTAGTCCTGACCTACATCCTGAGCCCTGGAATCTGCATTTTAGTGAGGTTCCTGTGGATGAGTCCCGTGTGGGCACCGGCCTGCCCCATGGGTCCTGTACGTGTTTGGCATCCCTAGTATCCCCAGGAGACTTCCAGCCCTGCTAGTCCATGCAGCAGCTTTGCTTCGTTGTAACAGCTGCGCGAGGTACTGCTGGGGGCCTGTTCTCCAAATGATGCAAGAGAGAAAAAACAATACAGCTATGAGCTGTGCAGGCATCTCACCATCTAGAGAGAAGAATGCTAATACTGAGGAGCCCCTGACCCAAAGGCGGGCCTGGCATTCGAAATCCTTCACAGCAGAACCCTTCCTGGGTCTCAGACTACACACAAGCCATCAGGCCATGATCCCCCTACTTCATCTCCAAGAGAGTCCCCCATACCCAATCTTACAGTTTTATTTCGGCTTCAGTTCTCATCATCTTAGTTATCTAAAGTCATAACTCATGGCAAGTAAAACTAGCAAATTAAAAGGAAGGAATGAGCTGAGCATCGTGGCACATGCTTGTAATCCCAGCTACTCGGGATACTGAGGCAGGAGGATTGCAAGTTCAAGGCCACCCTGGGTAACATAGCAAGGTCCTATCTCAAGGAAAAAAGAGAAAAAAGTAAAGGAATGAAGTTTACTGATAGAAATTGATAGAAGTAAGAAATTGTCTCTGGCTAGCATCTTCTCATCAATGGGGCAGTAATAATAATAACAATTAAAATTTAGTGGGCATCCACTGTGAAGTAGTGTGGCAAGCTTCATATATATGATCTCATTTAATCTTCTCACCTCCCAATTAACACACCCCACCCACTTCACAGAGAAGTAAACTGAGGCTCAGAGAAGGTAAATAGTAACGTGTCCAATGTCTCCCAGCTAGCCGGAGTCTGTCCTGACATTGAGAGACAAGCAAAGTGTAAAAAGCAGACATGATCTCCAGGCTACAGTTTGGGGATACATGGCCCTCCCCACTCAACAGCCCACAAGGATCACAGATCAGGGTGATAAAGGCCATCCACAGACGACTGTCAGTGGAAAATACATGAGAATTTAGGCTTTGAATGAAACTGGAGGGGCTGATGTTTTATATTTCCAAGCCTTCTGTCCCAAATGGGCTACAAACATTTTAAAGAGTTGGGGTAAACATCATATATGTAGATGACCTTATCTCTCCTCCAGGCTCGTAAGCACGTTCAAGGTGAAGTTAAGGGTGGCATGCCTTACACGTCATGGATGCAGAGGCATCTTTACTACTTCAAAACTCATGGTTATTTGCATTCTTTTAGCTACAAGAGCTAACCTCCTTGAAGCAGCCAAAAGTTTTCATTCTGGACCTATTCAGGACCTTGAACATTGCCAAAATAACCATTATGTCTTTGCTGCTGTGGTAAGTAATATGTGAGCTGGAAATGCAGATGCAGCACCTAGGTATGTAACCAATGTTCTGTAATTCAGGAAAGCATGGCAAGGCCTGGGTTATCATGAGGCAAAATAAAAACTACAGAGTTGTGAGGTACTTAGAAATGCCTCAATTCAATCTGTGGGACTAGATACTGAAAAAAAAATGCCAAAAAAGGAACAATATTAAGCTTGCAGTCCTAGGTCCCACAGGAGAAGAGTTTCCTTCCCTTCTAAGGCTATAGGATTAGGGCTAATGACATTCCTAATGCCTGAAGCAGAGGTGCCAATTCAGCTCCTGCTTCCTGAAGCTAAACCAGCAATTGAGCAAAAGGTTAGGATACCCTGGACCCCACTATGGGACCAGAATCTTGACAAGCTTCCTGTACTTACCAGTGGCAAACTACATGGTTTTTAGATGCAGCAATAATGGATTGGCTTTGCAGATTAGATTTAGTAATGTGCCTTCCAAGAAATGAGGAAGAAAACAAAAAGAAAAAGAACCTGATTGCTCCATGATGGCAGAAAAAAAAGAAAAGAAAAAGGAAATTCCTCATCCTCAGAACTAGTAGGTTCATTCTGCAGCTCGTCTATTTTTAGAACCAGCCTGTTTTGCAATTACAAAAAAAAAAATCAGTGACAGAGCCTACGCCTCTGAATTAAGCAGGTGGGTCCTAGGCCATCAGATGGCTGTCCTCACCACAGGCTGCCTTCATTCTTACCTGCATACACCACAGATGCAACGATGCGACTGCATCTCAGCAGTACCCCCACGGAGTCATCAACCAGTGAGTCACTGGTTCCGTCCAAGCTGCTCTGATTCCTCAGTTTGAAAATAATTAAGATGTCTAGGGCCATCTAGTTTATTTTTCCATTTTATTTTGAATTAGTGCTTGTGCTACCCCCAACTTGGTCTAATATATCCAAAGAGATCCAACAGTATTCCTGAAAACATCATTCAGACATTTCCGCTTTTAGTCATGTTAATAATGAGCAAAAGTCCAGATGGGAGGGGTGCATTTGTGGGCACTGGTGGCTCCAGACTAGCACTGTCCAATGGGACACTCTGAAAAGATGGAAGTGTTTCCTCTCCGTGTTGCCCAAAGTAGTCCCTGCTAGCATCTGAAGCATGGCTGGTGTGACAGAGAAACTTAAATTTTACTTAATTTTAATTTTTTAAAAAATAGCTGCCTGAGGCTAGTGGTTGCTTAGAGGAGAGCAAGATCTAGATGATCTTTTAACCATCACAAAAGTTTAGAGTGATTCAGGCTATGCTTTTGCCATATTTGTCTTCTGTCTTTTATCTTTCAGGATGCTAACCTCAGTGGGTTACTTTGCTCTGTCTCTCAATGTCCCTAATTTACATGGAGATATCTACTTGAACTGCTTCCTCTCTGCCTTGATTGAGGTTCCAGCTTATATTATGGCCTGGCTGTTACTGCGCAAGCTTCCCAGGCGCTATATCATAGCTGGCGTCCTCTGCTTCGGAGGAGGTGTGCTCCTCTTGATTCAGCTGGTGCCTGCAGGTAAGAAGTGAACCGAAACCCACACATTGGCGAGGCTGCCTGCCATCGCTGTTCCTTGATGATGTTGCCCGTACATCATAGGCCAATCATAGGTCAATTAGAGAGGTGATAGGTAACCGTGTAGTTTTCTGTGTTCAAAACAACTACTCTCAAATGGAAGAAGTGGCCTTGGGGAATAAGAAATCACCAACCACAAAAGGAGAGTAAGTCTCCTAGTTATCCTCTTCATAGAAAGACTCAACATAAACTCTCAGACCTCTCTCTTTGAGTCATACTCATGTTTCCAAATTTCTTGGTACTTTCGAATCTTTTCTCTGCAGTGTATATTGAGGTATTAACATAGGTAGTGCCTGGTGGTTCTGGAATAAATTTGGTGATTTTTATGGTCTGAATCTTTACGTAGTTAATTAGCACACAAACGAACTTAAACTTCCATTTTCCTCTTGTGTCTTTTTCATAATATTAAAATGTTAAGTCAATAAGTCAATAGACACATAGTGATATACATAGAAATGTACTTCTGAACAGTAATTAAGAGTGTGGAAATGACTGGCCTGTCTCTAAAGATTAAACTTAACTATATTAACATGTTAACAACTCCCCAAGAAACTGTTGGAACAAATGAAAAACAAGTGAGCGAAGGTCACTGGATACCTTGATGCTCTAAAATAACAGGAGGACAAAGTACAAAGACACTGTCACTCTCCATCCCTGCCCCGTCCAATTGTTAGGCCATTTGAATAGAAAACCTTATTGTGGGAATACTTTATGTTAATGAAAACTCCCCATCAAAGCAAAAGCAGTTATTATAACTCTTCAAGGCATGCCTGCATACGGTGGATCTCTTTTCCAGATTACAATTTCTTGTCCATTGGTCTGGTGATGTTGGGGAAATTTGGAGTCACCTCTGCCTTCTCCATGCTGTACGTCTTTACTGCAGAGCTCTACCCTACGCTGGTCAGGAACATGGCTGTGGGCATCACCTCCATGGCCTCCAGGGTGGGCAGCATCATCGCTCCCTACTTTGTCTACCTCGGTGAGATGCATCTGTCCATGTTCTCTCTTTAAATTAGTTTTAAATATGGAGGTAGTAGATTTTCATTGTGAAAAATTCAAACAGCATAGAAAATACTGGAGAAAGTACAAGTTCACCTCTCCTCTCCCAGTTCCCCAAATCACCTTAGCCAATTCTAAGGGTTTGGTGAATCACCCTTCACACATTTTGGTATCACAAATAAAATTATAAACATTGCTTGTAATTCTTTAAAACTTAACACTGTTACCAGAATATCCTTTCAAAAGGCTCTTTTGTTCTGTTTTTAGTAAGTTCATAGACTTCCAGTATCTGTACATGCATAATTTATGTAGCCAATTTCCAGTGAATGGACAATTAGACCATTTCCACATTTTTGCTATTTCAGGTTGAGTGACCCTAATCTGAAAATCTGAAATCCAAAATCTGAAACTTTTTGAAGGTCAGTGTTCAGATTTTGGAACATTTTGGATTTGGATTTTCAGATTATGAATGCTCATTTGGTAAAGTCTATGCAAATATCCCCAAACTCAAAAAGCTGTGAAATTGAAAACACTTTTGGTTCCAAGGATTTTGGAAAAAGAATGTTCAACCTGGCTGAGTAGTACTCCATTTTATAAAAAAACCCACATCTTCTTTATCCAGTTTCCAGTCGATGGGCACTTGGGCTGTTTCCAAGCTTTAGCTATTACAAACTGTGCCACTATAAACATAGGTGCACATGTACGGCTGTGGTATGATTCTTTTAATTCTTTTGGGAAGATACCCAGCAGGGGAATAGCTGGGTCAAATGGGACCTGTAGCCCTAGTTCTCTGAGGAATCTCCATACTGATTTCCACAGAGGTTGCACCAGTCTGCACTCCCACCAACAATGGAGAAGGGTTCCTTTCTCCCCACACCCTCACCAGCATTTGTTATTGGTTGATTTCTTGATAGCAGCCATTCTTTCTGGGGTGAGATGGAATCTCAGTGTTGTTTTCATCTGCATCTCTTGAATAACCAGTGTTTTTTTTTATATAAAATGGAGTACTACTCAGCCATAAAGAATGAGAAACTAGAGACATTTATAGCTAAATGGATGCATATTGAGGCCATACTCTTAAGTGAAATAAATAGGACACATGTGTAAATACTGAATAGTTTCTCTAGTGTGAGAAATTGAAAGTGTAAATAAGGATGTAAATGATTAAAATGAATAATTGATAATCTGAAATGAGAAAAGGTCCAAGGGTTTGGGGATGGTGGAAGGGAAAGGGGAAATGGAAGAAGGGAAAGAAAAAATTATGAGAAAAAAAAAATTGGAATCAAACTCTGTGTAAATAAGGAAGGGTGGAGAGGGTGAAGGGTGCACAGGTAATGGGAGAAAAAATAAAAACTAAGATACATCACGTTCTGGTACAAACACCCAGTGATAAATGTAAATGTATTTTATACCTAAAATCTACCAATAAATATATATATATATTTTTAAAAAAGAATGTTCAACCTGTACAAATACTGTAACTTTACCACCCATGTTTGCCTGTGGCACTATACCCTTCAGGCATTTCTTTACCTATATTTGGACTCATAGATAGATTCAAAGAAGTAACATTGCTGGAACAGAGAACACCTTTTTATAACTTCCTAAATATTCCCAAATTGAACTGTAAATATTGTACCCACTTTCAATCCAGCTATCAATAGTGAGAGTGGTTGTCTCCCCATATCCTTCCCATCAATGGGAACTAGCCAATTTTTACATAGTTGGTAACCCATCATATGAAAAATGCACATCACTGTTGCCTTTGTTGCCCTTTCCCTAATTATAAATGCCATCGAGCATGTTTTCATTGAGTTTTAGCCAATCCATTTACTGTTCAGTGAGCCGACTGCACACTGCCCACTCTTCTACTGGTCTTTTCATCTTCTTTCTTTTGGATTTGTGTGAGTTCTCTGCAATGGAAGAAAAGAAAGCCTCTGTATCTACGTTCTAAATAATTTCCCTAGTTTTTCATTTGCATTTTGACTTTATGATTTTTTGCAATGCAAAAACTTTTAGTTTTTATGTAATCAAATGCATCAATCCAGAATAATACCACAGACCGGCTTTCCTAAGATGCTCGGTGGGATGTAGGGTCCCGCGTTCCATGCCTCCTCCTTACTAGGGACTCTATTGGTGAGAAATGTAGGCCCACCTCTCTGTCCTTCCAATCATCTATTGGTTACTTACTGTTTCAAACACACACACACACACACACACACACACACACACTCTCTCTCCAAAGACATACACATTCTCATAAAAGATACATGCTAAATTCTTACAGAGAAATACATTCCTAACGTAAACATTCTCTGCACAGCTCCTCTGAACAATAATATTATACTGTATTTTATTATACAGTGGTCCCCTCTTTGTTCTTCCGTATGCTTTTAAACTATATTCAGATGGTCCAGTTGGGGGAGCCCCAGAGCACCGAGCATTCCACACCTCAAAAGTTATTCTTGTTAGCAACACAAGTCACAGAAACACCTCAGGATCAGTGTTTTTTTCTTGTGTTTTCGGTCAAATAGAATACTATGTATGGGTGTATTTTTCCTCTATACTGTCTGTATGCAGAAAAGAAGGAAGATGAGGATCTGTTATTCCCCTGTCTTAAGCAATTCCACATAAAGAAGAAGTGGAATGACTCTTCCAATTACATATAAAATGAAGATACGTAAATGCTGTGAAAAGAAACCAATTCCAACTACTCAGCTCTAAAGAATGACACACTTGAGACATTTGTAGGAAAATAGATCCACCTGGAAAATATAATGTTGAGTCAAATAAACCAGACACACAAGTTTAAATACCAAATGGTATCTCTCATTTGAGTGAGGCAAAGTACAGAAAAGTACAGAAAATGATAAAGGATGGGAAGAAAGGTCCAAGGGGTTGGATCTCTTGCAATAGATAAGTGGTCCAAGGGAACAAGGGTGAGGGGTGAAGAGGAAGGGAAGGGGAAATGAGAGGAATAAAAAAGTGCCATGTACAGGAACCTAATAACCTCAATTTATGTAAACACTATACACCGTAACATGAGCTAAGAGAAATTATATCAGCAAGTACAAAAAAACGGATAAAGGAACCTGAGGGGGAAGGGGGAGGGAAGAGGAAGTGGACTAAAAAGAACAAGCTGTAATATGTTCATGTAACCACTCCCCAAGCTGACTGTAAACTGCACGAACTGCAAACTTGTACTAGTAAAGTAAAAGAAACTAATTCAGGCACAGTACTTTGACATAGCCTGTCTGACACTTATTATTTATTGCTTTAAATTGGATTGAACATATTACTTAGATTTTAAAGAGTCTCAGGACTCTGTGGACCTTGCTTTCCACTGTAGCCTATGGGTTTACACAAAAGCAAAGTGACACTGGAATTATGACGGCCACAGCCTGTCACTGAAACATCCTACTCAACCTCTTGCCCCTTGATGCCCCATCTCCTGTTACCTCCACCTTAAGAGACGAACTCTGGTAGGCAAAGACTTCTGTCAAAGGGACATCTGTCACACATGACTAAGCAGTAACTTAAAAGATACCAGCTGGGGCCGGGGATTTAACTCAGTGGTTTTGCCGCCTGCGGCGCAAGTGCAAGAACCTGACTTCGATCCCCCGTACCAAAAAAAAAAAGATACCAGTTGACAAGAAAGAATACAAGAATCTTATGATAATGGAATATCAATTAGGTAAATGATTATGAAATTGCAGTCAAGGACATCTGCCAAGAAGAAACTGATATTTTGCTTCTGAAAATGTTTCAACTTACCTAGCACAAAGAATCAACAGCTGGGATCTCATCTTATTAAAAAGCTTCTGCACTGCAAGAGAAACCACCCACAGAGCTCAGAGACAACCTACAATGTGGGAAAAAATTTTCAGCAGCTGTAACTCAGACAAAGGGCTACTATCTAGAATATATAAAGAACTGAAAAAAATCAGACCCCCCAAATTGAAAGACCCAATTCAAAAATGGGCATCTGAAATGAACAGACATTTCTCAGACAAAGATGTAAAAGCAGCAAATAAACATATGAAAAAATGTTCAACATCACTGGTCATTCGAGAGATGCAGATGAAAACAACCCTGAGATTCCACCTCACCCCAGAAAGAATGGCTGCTATCAAGAGATCAACCAATAACAAATGCTGGTGGGGGTGTGGGGAGAAAGGAACCCTTCTCCATTGTTGGTGGGAGTGCAGACTGGTGCAGCCACTGTGGAAATCAGTATGGAGATACCTCAAAGAACTAGGATTGGAGGTCCCATTTGACCCAGCTATTCCCCTGCTGGGTATATTCCCCCCAAAATTAAAAGAATCATACCACAGCGGCATATGTGCACCCATGTTTATAGCGGCACAGTTTGTAATAGCTAAAGCTTGGAAACAGCCCAAGTGCCCATCAACTGGAGTCTGGATAAAGAAAATGTGGTTTTTTATAAAATGGAGTACTATTCAGCCATAAAGAACGAGAAACTAGAGACATTTATAGCTAAATGGATGCATATCCAGGGCATACTCTTAAGTGAAGTAAATAGGACACACATGTGTAAATACCAAATAGTGTCTCTAGTGTGAGAAACTGAAAGTTTTTCTTTCTTTTTTTTTTGTTTTGGTACTGGGGATCAATCTCCGGTCTTTGCGCTTTCGAGGCAGACAGCAGAACCACTGAGCTAAATGCCTGGCCCAAGAGAAACTGAAAGTTTAAATAAGGGTTAAAATGATTAGAATAAATAATTGATAACTTGAAATAGGAAGAAAGGTCCAAAGGGGTAGGGGTGATGGGAGAGGAAGGGGAAAGGAAAGAAGGGAAAGGAAAAATTGTGAGAAAAGAAAAAAAAAGGAAACAAAGTCTATGTAAATAGGGAAGGGCTGAGGGGGTGAAGGGTGCACGGGTAATGGGGAAAAAATAAGAACCAAGATCTATCATGTACAGGTACAAGCACCCAATGATAACTGTAAACGTATTGTATACCTAAAATGTACCAATAAAAGAATTTAAGAATTAAAAAAAGGAAAAAAAAGAATAAAAAAAGAAAATGTTCCAACTTAAACTGCTCTTGTATACTGTTTGCCACCTTCACAAAATGATTCTCAAGAGTGTTCAGGAATCTCTGGGTCTAACCAACGTCCTTGTGTTTGGTGGTTTGCAGGTGGTTACAACCGACTTCTGCCCTACATTGTCATGGGCAGTCTGACTGTCCTCATTGGAATTGTCACCCTTTTCTTCCCTGAAAGCTTTGGGGTGGCTCTACCAGAGACCTTAGAAGAGATGCAGAAAGTGAAAGGGTAAGTGGAATTTAAAATAATTTGAAAAATAAACATGAAAGACTAGCTAGGCAGCCTGGGCAACTTAGTGAGACCCTGTCTCAAAATAAAAGGGCTGTGGATGCAGCTCAGTGGTAGAGCGCTTGCTTGGCATATGCAGGACCCTGGCTTCAATCTCCAGTACTGGAAAAAAAAAAGGAAGGTTCTGAAAAAGGAGAATGCTAAGTAGAGACCAGCTCTGTCAGATAATGAAGCATACTGTTAAGCAAGTGAAGTAATGGTATAAAAACTCTGGTCAGTGGTGGAGGGTACAGTTCAAGATAAAACCCAAGAAAATAATAATTCAGTATGTGATAAAAAGTAGCAATTCAAAATGGGAGGAGTTAAATTATTCAGTAAAAACTGTTAGAACATAGACATTTTGAGGAAATAAAAATATGGAATCCTATCCATTATATCTAGATTAAAGTCAGAAAGGTAAAAAAAAGTTTGAAGTATAAAATCATAAATGTACCTAAAGAGAACATATTTTTATAGTTGTTTTTGTGGTGCTGGGGATGGAGCCCAGGAAATTGTGCATGCTAGGCAAGTGCTCACCACTGAGCTACACTCACAACCTGGAAAACACGAATATTTTTATAACCCTTAGAGCCAGTCTTTCAGAGAATATTGTCAAAATGAAAGAGCCATAAAGGAAAAGATTGATATACCTAGCCATACAATTTTTAAAAAGCAAAAATGAACCATAAAGAAAAAAGTAAGTAAGACTTTATAAAGTAAATATTTGCAACACAAAATGCAGATGTGGGCTAATACAGGTAATATACAAAAGGCTCTTAGTAATCAGTGGAAAAAAAGACAACACAGTAAGAAAACTGTTTAAAGACATAAACAGGCAGTTTATAGAAGATGAAAGTTAAATTTCCAATATGCACATGAAAAATTACTTGTCCACACTAGAAATGCAAAATAAAATACAGTATTTTTCATACTGCAGGATTGGGGGAGTGGGCCTTTCTGACACCTTTGTGACCCTACAGTTCCGTTCAATCCAGACACCACTTGGATTTCGCATCAGGCTCCACAGGTTTAAGGGCTCCCCCCACCCTGCCACTGTCCTCACTTCACGTGCCAAGCAAGCTCCCCACACTTGTGTCTGACCTGGCTGGAAAGTCAGCTTTTCCACAGTTCCCCACCTCATGTTCAGTGATTTGCCAAGAACACTTCCCAGACCTTAGGAAAACACTTCTCTAATTCTCAGCAGTGTGTGACAAAGGACACAGCGAGCGACCAGATGAGAGGTTCAGAGGCCGGCTCTGTCTCTGGAGTGGAGCTGGGTGCACCATCAGTGGTAGAGTGCTTGCCTAGTGTGCACAACGCCCTGGGTTCTAGTCCTAGTTCCACAAAAACAACAATGAAGCTTAGCAATATGGAGAAATTGAGATTCTAAGGTGAATCTACCTGGCTTAATATCCCACATGTACTGTTTCAATTCAGGGGATTTAGCTCAGTGGCGCCACCGCCACCTGCCTCCCAAGCGCAAGGTCCCAAGTTTGATCCTTGGTACCAATCAATCAATCAATAAATAAATAAATTCAGGGAAAACATTTACGTTTTCTTGAACCTCAGTATTCCCATCTATTATATGGGAATATTTATGGCTAGTTTGAGGTCATAAAAGTAGTGTTTAGAGTATTTGGCCATAATCAAGCTAAGTGTATGTGTACATGAATTTGATTCCTGACAAAACATGTACTACAAAGGTACCCATTTTTATATTTTCTTCTAAGGATATACAATGATGCCTCAGTTGTCAAGCGGTTCTAAGCTCAAACTTTCCACTGCTCAAACAGCAAAGTTCAAAAAAAATCTGCTTGGTGTTCATAACTTTGCTGATAGTCGAATCAAAAAACCAACCTAAAGAAACCTGTACAGGGCCACAGACTCTCACCCAGCCAACGTATAGTGCTTGTGTTAGTGGTTACAACGTTTGTCTTTTTTGTTTTGTTTTTTGAGACAGGATCTCACTATGTAGCCCAGGCTGGCCTTGAATTCACAGTGATCCTCCTGCCTCAGCCTCCCAAGTGCTGGGATTACAGGCATGTGGCACCGCACCTAGCCTGCTTTTGCACTATATTTGCATAAAATATCATAACCGTGGCTCCAAAGAAAGTGATACCAGCAGTAAAGCTAAAAGTTTTCCTCAAAGCAGGAAAACTTTGAGAACCACAATAGAGTTAAAGAAAGAAATTGTGAAATTTGTTGAAGTCTTGGAAAAATAAATTTATAAGTGTAATTTCGGGGCCTCGGAACCAATTATTTGGTTTTCCATTATTTCTTATGGGAAAAATATGTTCCGTTCTTGAACTTTTCAGTGTTTGAACATGAATTTGGACAAATTGAGTTTGACAACCAAGGTATCACTGTAACTACTTCAGTATCAACTTTAACTGTCAAGATATTCATCCCCACTCCTCTGTCCTTTCCTCAGGAAAACTGTGAATGAGTTTAAATTCTGGGTTTTATATTTAATTAAGAAAATGATCCCAGATGTTCAAAATCATAAAATAGTGGATCTATACTCGGAGAGCCTTCAATTAGAGTTCAAAGAATTACTTGTTCCTTGTTTGGAGAAATGTTTTTCAGTGTGGCTTTTTTTTTTTTTTGGTACCGGGGATCGAACTCAGGTCCTTGCGCTTGCGCAGCAGGCCGCAAAACCACTGAGCTAAGTCCCCACTCCTCAGTGTGGCTTTTTGAGAAGAATCTTGACTGTTTAATTTTCTTTAGCAGCAATTGTATTTTCAGGTTCAGATCTGGGAAAAAATCAAAAGACTCAAAGGAGAGAGAAGAAAGTCCCAAGGTTCTAATAACCGCATTCTGATAAAATTTGTTCTGCATTTGGCAAACCAGACAAACACCTAAGACTCTCTGAAGAAACCAAAGCCTCTCCTGCTGAAATGGACTCACAGTAACAAGCAACACTACAACAGACCTTGCTACAGAGAGAGAAGTGCTTATTGTCTTGTAAATGCTGAACCACTCTTCCAGATAACCCCCTTATTTTTAAACACAAACATTGCCAGAGAGTCCTCTTTACTAATTAATTCTATGAAATGTGTTTGTAAGATTTTTTGAAAATGTGTTAGTCAAGGACTGGCAAAATCCATCTAAAGAGTAACACCCTTTTCCCTGCGTACCAATTCCATCCAAATAAAAAGGTCACTGCGTTAATACCACTATGACATGACCACAGTGCGTAGCAATATGTAGATGTGTACATGTGGAAGACGATTACACAATGTGCAGGTTCTGAATCCTTAAACTCAACCAACCTACATTGACAGTTGCTGACCTGTACTATGCAGTTAAACCTATGATGGCTGTGTCTGTATTGAATATGTACAGACTTTTTTATTGTAATTATTGCCTAAGCAATATAGTATAATGGCTATTCAAATAACACTTACATTGTATCAGGTATTGTAAGTCATCTGGACTTAAGTGTACAGGAGGAAATGTGTCAGTTATATGCAAATGCCACACCATTTTATATGATGGACTATCGTTGTGGTATCCAAGAGGGTCTTAGAACTAATTTCCCAAGGATACTGGGGACAACTGTCTACAGTATTCATATCCAGAAAATGTTACACCCTCCTTTGAACATTATTTTTTTTTATACTTGGAATCAAACTCAGGACCTTGCATTTGCCAGGCAGGTGCAGTGCCACTGAGGTAAATCCCCGGTCCTCCTTTGAGAAGAATGGATGGATGTTAGAAAAATAAGCTTTTCCCTCTATCATCACACTCATACAGAGCATTTCTGTGTGGGGAGGTAGTTGTCCCCCCACACAACACGAAGTTCTCCAGAAGATGCCTAGGTCTAAATGAAGACTTCAATCCAATTCTGACGCTAGCTACCTGGAGAGAATGTCAAAGCCCATAGGACCAAGGGCTCGGTCCATAAGATGGCCCCGCTTTTGATGCCTACTGCAAGACCAGGCCACCATACTTCCGACCAATAAGGTCAGGGCTCCCAGGACCTCCTGGTCATATTTGCTAGGAGGACTCACAGAATTCAGGGAAACACACTTGCCAGTCTGTTAAGCAGGATGCAGATGAACAGCCAAAGAAGACATGCAAAGGGCCCTTCCTGCAAATGGATGTGCTCACCTGTGCACCTTATCCCAAAAGCTCTTCAGATCACCATCAGGAGTTGGACAGAGCTTGCTCTCCGGCACCCCCATCCCAGAGGTCAGTGGGTGAGTTGAAAGTTCCAGTCCTTTTATCTTCTGTCACTTGGTCTTCTGGTGGTGGGTCCCTTCCTGAGGCCACAGCATAAGTAATTAGTATAAAGTTACCAAAGGAGTTTATGATGAATAACAAAAGAACTCCTTTCTAGTCAGGAAATTCCAGTGGATTTAGGAGCTCTAAGATAAGAACCAGGGATGAAAATCAAATATATTCATATTATATCACAATGGCGGATATAAATAGTGTTCTGCACGTGAAATGCAGCAAGAGATTAATAAATAAGTTTCTGTAGCTTATCTGCCTTCAAGAAGGAGTCCTAAATTATCTAGCTACAATTGCAGCAGTTGTGCCTCAAAGCCTATTGAATGGTCCCTGTCTGCTATGCTTTTTTTTTTAAGAGCATGTGACAAAGCCTTCTGTTTCCTAAAACTAGCTTACAATATGATATATTTTGCCAGGAAAAAGAAAAATCAGGAAAACTGGACAAACCAGTTAGATGGGTAGAGAATGCTTGCATGCCCCACAGCTGAGAGGAGCGAGCGCTGAGAAAGAAGGCTGCCAAAGTTTAAAACTGTTCCTTTCCCGAGCACGTACCTTCCTGCACACCTCATTCCGTGTATCCTGTGCAATGGCAGAACCTCAGAGCCAGAGTGAGCAGTGTCCAAAGCAGAAGGTGGAAGCCACTGAGAGGATAATATACTGCTAGGCAGGCTGAGATCACTTAGCCCAGTTACTGCTGCAGGCCTGGAGCAGTGTGCTGTCCTTTCAAGTGGCTTCTGCAGAGCAGCCCTGTGGCGAGGGACTCGTCCTCGATCATATCCAGAGATACAGCCTCCCCTGGGCAGGGAAGCCACTAGTTTTGACACGCTGCTTGTTATTGGCATCGCCTCCTAAAAGCGATTACCATTGCTGTAACATCTCAATAAGCTGCTCAGCTCTGCCGGTTCTCTCTGGATATTTTCCCTATGTCGTCCACATTTTCTATCTTAGACACTGACACACTGATTCTCATTTTGGATTGTTGCTTTAATCCCTGCACGATATCATGCTCAGCGGTTGGCAGGGCAGGTGCCTGGCCTGCAGCTGGTCTAGATGCCTCTGCACCAGCCCGCCAGCCGCCATGCCGCCTGGGTGCGGGGAGCAGACCGTGGAGCCTCCTAAGAAGCTGTCCTTAAACTCTTCCCACTAGACTAGCAGGGGCTGCTCATGCCTCTCCTCTGTGCTCGTCTAGGACTTGTCACCCTTGCTCAGTTGTCCTTGTAGGTGGCTCTCGGCTCTGGGAGGCCAGGCACCTACCTGGCTCATCTTTTCCTCTTCCCTAGTGCTGTTCAGCATAGTGCTTCCATGGTAATAGCCACTTGATGTTTATCTTCACTAAAATATAACTCTAGGGGCCGGGGATTTAGCTCAGTGGTTCTGCCGACTGCCTCGCAAACGCAAGGACTGGAGTTCAGTCCCTAGTACCAAAAAAACAAAAACAAAATAAAATATAACTCTAACTTGGTTGAAATGTTTTTTGGGGTTGGGGAGGGGCATTAAGACAGGGTCTCACTATGCAGTTCAGGCTGGCCTTGAACTTATTATTTAGTCCAGACTGGCCTCAAACTCACACTGATCCTCCTGCCTCAGCCTCCCTAGTACTAGGATCACAGGTGTGCGCCACCATACCTGGCTTGGAAATGTTGTTTAATGGGTAGACATTTTAATTTTTATGCACCTAAACATTAAATGCTCTTAAAGTTTTTGTAAATATAAAAAGTAAGGGTGCGTATTTGGGGGGGGGGGTACCAGGGATCCAACTTGAGACCTTATGCTTTCGAGGCAGGCAGCAGAACCACTGAGCTAAAATCGCTGGCCCAGGGGTATGTTATTTAACTTGTATTGCTGTTTGTGTGGGGACTCTGTAATAGTAAAAGATGACTTTTTTTAAAAAACCAGGATCTTACTATGTAGCCCAGGCTGGTCTCAAACATGCTATGATCCTCCTGCCTCAACCTCTTGAGTGCTGGGATTATAGGTGTGCACCACCACGCCCAGCTAAGAGACAATGTTTACAAAAGTAAACAAGTGCACAAATGATTGTGTCTCTGCTAGTTCAAAGACCAATTAGACAACACACATCAGAATAGATATTTGATTAAATTCAAATAAACTGCTAATTTTTTTTTTTTTTAAACTGCTAATTTTTAAAACTGCTTTTTAAGGGCCAGGGATTTAGCTCAGTGGTTCTGCCGCCTGCCTGAAAAGCACAAGGTTTGGAGTTCGATCCCTGGTACCAAAAAACCCCCTGCTTTTTAAATTCATAGTATCTCTTCTGGGAATTAAACATAAGATAAAATAAATAGATTTTATTATGAACTTTTAAAGAAATCTATACATCAGAAAATCTTAAAATTAACAGAAATTGGAAAACTATGAACCAAAAATATTATATGTGCTGCCAAAGCAAGCACTGAACCAAAAATATTGAGCCAAGTTACCTTTCTGTATATGCACCATTAAAAAACTTTTTATTAGTATATGTTTATGGTACATAGATTATGTTTATCTTGGGGAATCAGTATATATACATATTATGTCTTGGTCATAGGTAGTAAGTTTTAGGCCAGGGATTTAGCTCAGTGGTTACGCTGCCTGTCTTGCCAACACAAGGACCTGAGTTCGATCCCCAGTTCCAAATAAATAAATAAATAAATAAACAAACATAGGTAGTAAGTTTTAAGATGCTCATTCATGCTCCAGTTAAAGCAGATAGTAGGAGGGCTAAGTAGCCTTCGGAGACAGCCTTGGGTCTGTCACTTACCAGCTGTGTGGCCTTCAGCCAGTTATTTCTTCATGAACTTCAGCTTCTTTGTCCATATTGGGAGTAATTCCGTGAGATAATGAATGCATAGTGTCCGCAACATGCCTGGAGCAAGTGTTTTCTCTATCTCTGCTCTCACGTATCCTCACTTCCTTTCTTGTCGAGTTTAAATTTCATGCTTAATTATTATGATCAAATTCCTTAATTTCTTTTTCTTTTTTTGGTACCGGGGATCAAACTCAGGTCCTTGTGCTTGCGTAGCAGGAGGCAAAACCACTGAGCTAAATCCCCCGCCTCCTTAATTTCTTAATCCAACTTACCTCTCGGACGAAGGATGACCTGACTCCAGTTCGGTCCTACCTACACACATCTTTTCCCTTCACCTGCCCAGCTGAGTGAAACTGGAAAAAAGTACGCAAACCTGGTGACCAGCTTCACTTTCACCATCAGCAACTTCCAGAGGACCCGAGAGCCCTGGTCCATTCCCTATTTGGGATGACCTTTTCTTCACAAGCTCACAAGCCCAACACCTTCTGTGCCACACTCACCCACATCTGGGCTTTTGCTTCCTGCTGCACTAGAAACTAGAAGCAAGGGGAAAGAACATCATCCAGAAGCCCTTCCCGTCCCCCCTGGCCCATGTGCCTCACTTCCTGTCTTTCCTCCATTGTTTAAGATCAGCGTTTGGTCCCCCTAGCATGGGCCCTCAACCCCTATGCACTTGTAGTCCTCCCTGGCTCTTCTCCCAGCCCTGACCCACTCCAGGACCTGCTCCCGACTTCTCCGTCCTCAGTCTTCTCCCTCGCGGGTGGATCCTCCTCGTTCAGCGGGCAGGCAGCCGTTCCTCTACAGTGCTGAAAAGTTCTGTCAACCCCACTGCTGCCTTTGGCTGCTGCCTTGTTTCTCTCTGTCCTCTTACAGTGAAACTCCTCGAAAGATGGCTCTAGACTGCTGCTTCCAATTTTTTGCCTTCCAGTTTTCTCTGGAACCCATTACACATAGGCTTTAGCCCCCACTTTTCACTAGGAAGTTTTCTCTGGTTCCCCAGTGACCTACATGTTTCCAAGTTTAATGATTACTCCAGTCCTCCTCTTACCTGAGCTCTCCAGGCGTTTGATGAATCCAGTTCTCTGTCTTCCAGGAAATGCTTTCTCGGACCCCACACTTGCTGGGTTTCCCGTTCACCTCAGTAGCTGCTCCTTCCCCATCTTCTCTGTCCTTTCTTGTCTCCCTGACTGCTTAGCACTGGAGTGCTCAGAACTTAGTGTTTGGTTCTCTTCCTCTTTTGAATACCCAGTCTCATGGTTCTAAATATCACCTCCACATTGACAACCACCAAATGAAAATAAGCTCACAGACTGCGCACTCAGTATATCCTCCCTTGAGTGCATGCTACACATCTCAAATCGAGCAGTCCAAATTTGACTGGTACGTAATTGCATAATTGCCTGTCCTCATCGTCTCTACCTAAAGTCATCTCCATCTCAAAAAGTGGCAACTGCACTGTTTTTGTTTGTTTGTTTTTGTTCTTTCTCCCCATAGCCCAAATCCAACTTGCCCGTACATCTTTGGCCATAATTTCAACATATCTAGACTCTGGCTTCTTGGCTGGATTCTGCTGGCTTCCTAACAGGTCCCTTCTTGCTCATTCTTGGGCTGCTCCCCTTTGACCTACTGTCTCTGTGGCAGAGTCACCTCAATCAGATCATGATGCTTTTCTGCTCAGAAACTTCCAGCAGCTTCCTATTTTAGATTTTTTAAAAGTACAGTGCCTGCTGGGCATGGTAGCGGAGCCCTGTGATCCCAGCTCTAGGGAGGCTGAGGCAGGAGGATTGTTGTAAATTCAAGGCCAACCTGGGCTACACAGTGAGTTCAAGGTCAGCCTGAACTAATAGTGAAACCCTGTCTCAAAAACAAACAAGCAAAAAAAGAGCACAATGCCTCACACTGGCCTGTAAGTAGGAGGACTACGCATCACTCTTGATCCAGGAGGGTCCCAATTTGTATTTATTGACACAGTGTAATTATCCATAGCCCTTCTCCCACCTTTCACTCTCCAAGTCTCCCAGTGTCGCTGGGCAGGATGGGCACGTCTCTAGGCACGTCACTTGGGAGGCTGAGGCAGGAGGATTATTTGAGCCCAGAAATTTGACTCCAGCCGGGGCAACATAGCAAGAACCAGTCTCAAAAACTAAAGTAAAAAGATAAATTAAGTCTCCCAACCTGGATGCGAAATTATATATGGTCACTGGTTCATAGGGCCCTACTCTATCTGGCCCTCTGCCCATCAGCCCTCCATCTCTCTCCCTTGCTCTCTTCATGCAGGTTGCCCTATACCCTTTGAATACGTGGACACGCTTCCCGAGTTCCCTCTGCCCAGGGCACTCTGTGTACTTTGTCCCATTCTGTCTGTCCTAACCTTACTCATCCATGCTTCATTTTTCTCCACAGTTCTTTCCACTCTCTGACTCCCTCGGTATTTGCTTCTTCCTCCACTGGAATGTACGCTCCATGAGGAGCACCCAGCGATCCTCAGCATTCAGAAGTGTTCAGGGGTGGGGGTAGCTAGTGGTAGAGCACTCGCCTAGCACGCCCAGCGCCCGGGCTTTGCTCTCCAGGACTGCAAACAAAGCAGAACAAAACACAGTGTTTGGCACAGGATGAATGCTTAGTAAATATCTGCTGAGCAAATGAGTGAACATGTCATCATCATCATCATCATCATTATTTTTTTTTTTTGGAATGTACTTTTTTTACGAAATCAATATTGTGAGGAGCTTTGTTTATTTTTTGAAAAATTTCCAGTCCATAATTTAAGAGGTTGTGTAGCTGCAGGCAATTTCCATAGTTCCCATTGTTCTGGTCCCAAAAAAGCATTATTTAAAACAGTCCTGGGTTGAGGGGGAGAAAGTCCACCGTCATGTCATGTCGTAAGACCTTTATGATGATTTCTATCCAAAGAGTCCGTGGTTTGATTTCAACTAACTTGTGTAACATAATCACATGACAAAGTTTTAATATCATCACTACAATTATTTAAAAACATTCCTCTTGGACCCCAATCTATTATAGAATAATTACTTAATGAATATAATGTCATGGGGAGATGGGCGTCAAGATCACCTAGGCTTACATTTATATACATTGTTTTGATAAGAAAATCCTTTACACACTGGATATGACCCTCTTTTTGAATTATAGGTATAGTTATAGGATCTGGCCAATGACATTGCTGAAAGCATGTCCATAATCGTACGGGAACCCAGAA
Source organism: Heterocephalus glaber (assembly GCF_000247695.1). Next base: position 39,743,408 of record NW_004624733.1, on the reverse strand, counting down.
CAGGAAGGAAGATGTAAGCCCACCACTGTTCTTGAGTTTTAAAACGAGCAGGATCCTCCCCTAAACAAAGAGACAATGATTCATAACCTAAAGAAGTATTAAAAGGAGTTCCCTCTTCAGAGCGAAAGGTGGGAATCCCCATTCCCAAAGGAGGAGGTAAATAAGTAGATTCATTAGTATAAACCAAGGGGCCAACCTCATTCCGTTTTACAATTTCCAATAAAGGTGGATGGGGGACATAAGCCCAATAATATCATCATCATTATTATAGTTGAATGGGAAAAGTAATTTATTAGTTTTCAAAAGAGAAAACATTGGCTAATAAACCTTCCAAACTGTTCTGCTTGACAAGTAACCAGTTGAAAGAATACTGTGATGGTGTTTTCTATCCTTGGCTTTTTCTTCTGGGGGTGGCTGGTACTAGAGATTGAATGTGGGGCTTTCACGCTGAGCTACATTCCCAGCCCTTTTCTATTTTTTATTTTGAGACGGTCTCGCCAAACTGTCTTGGCTCAAACTTCCAGTCTTCCTGCCTCAGGTGCTCAGAGTGCTGGGATTACAGGTATGAGCCGCCTTGGCCAGCTACACCATTTTCCAAGTAACACATCAGCAGAGCACAGAAACTGCACAATTCAACACTGATGAGATTTTTAAGGAGGTGCATTCTCATACTCCTCTAAATTGCTTTTCTTTTTTCTGGAAAACAAATTGGCAGTGCTTCCAGAGGCTTAAAATGCTTGGTTTGTGGTTTGATTTGTTGGTTTTTACTTTTTGAATTATTAAGTCCATAACTATGAACAATCAAAGGTAGGGAAGTGCTTAGGAATATACATGTTTATTACAGCATTTTTGTAATTTAAAAAAATTAAGTATAAAAGCAGTTAAATGATGTCTTTATGAAGGAATATTATGCAGCTTTTAAAGATAGTGTTTAATAATTATTTTTAATAAAATGATAAAGTGTTTGTGATATAATGCACATATTTAAAATCCGTATGAGTAGGCTGGAAGCATAGCTCAGTGTACTTGCCTAGCATGCACAAAGTGTTGGGTTGGGTTCAACCCCCAGCATTACACACACACACACACACACACACACACACAAACATACACACATGGGCGCCAGTATTACCTAAATAATGAATGAATGAATAAACTATGTTTAAAAGGCATGAATAAAAGACTGGAGAAAGAATGTTAAAATATCTACAGTAGGTATGTTTAGATGTTAGAAAAATAGATGACTTTTGTTTTTGCTTCTTTTCTGTAGTTTTCCACACTTTACAGATGTTTCCTGAATAATATGTATTATCTTTTTAATCATAAAGAAACTTAAAATTTTTTAAATTGAATGTCTACTGAATGCTAGGTTATGGTAATTTTTCCCTTTTTTCATTTGGCTCTTTTCTTTCCTTTCTTTCTTTTGTGCGAAGGATAGAACCCAGAGCCTTGAGCATGCTAGCAAAGCGTTCTATCACTGAGGTACACTCCAACCCCTAATTCCAGTCTTGGGAGTCAAAGAGGAAGAACGGGAAGAATGTAAAATGCGAACCCTGGGAACGCGGTCTGGAGAGATTCTAAAGTCCTGCCTGCCGTCCCAGCAGCCAGCCCTGAGCTCCCATCTTGAACTGATCTCTGAGGAGGCTGAAACCCAGGTCAAAGTCATTTTCTGCAGCTCAGAGCTGGCTGTTTGTTCAGCTCCCATTCATTCTTCTGGAGCAGCAGTCACCTTTACCCTAGTTTAGACCAAGCCAAGTTGGATCTGCTGAGATGAATCACCTTGTCCCAAGGTTACATTTAACAGATTGGTAAACAGATTGTAAAAAAAAAAAAAAAAATTATGAGGATGTGAACTCTCACCCAGAGGATCTATCTGTGTTGACACAGAAAACTCTAAGCCTGATTCTGAGAACCTTGAGACAAGCATCCTCTAGCACTGCCAATGCCATCCTCCTTGTCAGAGCTCCTGTCCCCAAGGCTGCAGTCCCTCCCGCCTGCTCGCCCACCTGCTCACCCTCCCGCTGGGGCTGCTCCTGGTCCTGGGCCTCTGGAAGCCCCTTTCTTTACCCAGGTACACCCCCGGTTGGCCTCCCTCTCCTGACCTGTGCAGAGGCCTGTTTCCCCGAGAACTCTCCTGTCACCGGGCTCTGTCTCTTGGAGGGAGGCTGCTCCTTTCTCACTTGGCCAGGAACTTGAGGGCCAGAGGCGCTGTTTTCCTGGTTCCGCACAGTGGTCTCCAAACCATAGCTCCTCCACTCTCACCTTCACAGGGTGCCCCTTTGGGTCTGTCCTGTGCCTTCCGGCTGCTGTTACCAGCAGCTCGCCTGGCTGTAGTCAGAGAAGCCTCTGGAGTCCAGCTCCAGGTGTCAGTGGCTGCTCACCAGGATGAGCGACGCCACTCCTGCTTGTCTGTACTTGGCTTTACCTGTACTTCACCCCCTCGTGGCTGGGGACACACCCTGGGCCCTGTCATGGCCACACCAGCCCCGCCTCACTCTGGGACCTTTTGTTTTCCTCCCAGCCCTTCAGCTCTGACCTGACATCATCTCTGCTCCCCTGCAGTTTATTCTTCTGAATCCCCCAGTTCACGCATATGCTTGCCACTGTCCTGGTTCTTTTCATTTTTTCCCATTCACCGTCCTTAATCACTTTAATTTCTCTTCCAGGGCAGTCACACAAACTAGCCTCTTTTCATGATGAGCAAAACAACAGGAGACCAATTCAAGCACAGAGTGAAAACTGGGCAGCTAGGCATGGTGGCACTCACCTGCAATCCTAGCTCTCTGGGAGACTGAGACAGGAGGGTCAAAAGTTCAAGCTCACCCTGGGCAACTTAGTGAAACCCTGCTCAAATGAAGGAAAACTAAGAGACTCTGTCACTGCAAACGTGAACCAATAAAAAATAAAAACAGAAAAATATTTACAACTTCTACACACAAAGGTGCAAAATAAATGAATGTAAAGGCAACCCATGAACTGGAAAAGAATAATTGCAAACCATATATCTGATAAGGGGCTAATATCGAGAATATATAAATAACTATAATTTAATAAGAAAAACAACTTGATGAAAATTGGGTAAAAGACAAAGTAGACATGTCTCCAAAGAAAATATACAGTGGCCAACAAGCACATATAAATAAGATGCTCAACATCATTAATCATTAGGGAAATGCAAATCAAAGTCTCACTGAGATACTACCTCACACCCATTAGGATGCCTACTATCAAAATAAAAACCTCAGGGGCCAGGGATTTAGCTCAGTGGCGCAGCACCTGACCAGCAAGCCCAAGGCCCTGGGTTCGACTCCTAGTACCAAAAAAGAAAAGTAAAAAAAAAGACCAAAAAAAAAAAAATTAATTAAAAATTTAAAAAAAAAAAACCTCAGAAAATAAGATGTTGGTGAGGACGTAGAGAAATTGGACCATTGCTGGTGAAAATGTATAGTGGTATAGCTAACATGGGAAAAAAATATATATGAAGCTTCTTCTGAAAGTTAAAGACAGGATTGGGGAATATAGGTCAGTGGCAGAGTGTTTGCCTAGCATGTGTGAGGCCCTGAGTTCAAACCCCCGCTCCGCAACAAAACAAAACAAAAATTTAGATGTAGAGTTACCACATGATTCAGGAATTCCAATTCTGGGCATATATCCTAAAGAATCAAAAGCAGATACGCAGATAGATATTGTATACCTATGTCCATAGCAGCATTATTTACAATAGTAACTCAAGTGTCCATTAATGGATAAAAGGGTAAACCAAATGTAGTATGTACATTTAATGAATGGAACATTATTCAGTCTTAAAAAAGAAGGAAATTCTAATACATGCTATGACACATAGGAATCTTGAGGACATACTAAGTGGCAATAAATCATTCACAAAAGGTCGTATGCTACCGGGCCAGGGATTTAGCTCAGTGGCACTGCGCCTGCCTCGAAAGCACAAGGTCCAGAGTTCAATCCCCAGTACCAAAAAAAACCCCAAAACATGCTACCTCGTCTATGATGTGCCTATAGTGGTCAAATTCATAGGGACAGGAAGTAGAATAGTGGTTGCCGAGGGCAGGAGAGAGGAGTTACAGTTGAATGGGTAAAGCAGTTTTGAGAGATAAAAAGAATTCTAGGTGGTAGTGGTTGCACAATAGTGCACATGTAACTAATGTAACTAAACTCTATGATTAAAATAGTTACAGTGGCTGGGCCTGATGACACACACCTATAATCCCAGCACTCGGGAGGCTGAGGCAGGAGGATCACTGCCAAGTTCAAGGCCAGCTTGAGCTATACAGTGAGTTCAAGACCAGCCTGAACTACATAGAGAGACCCTGTCTCAAAAAGTCAATCAATCAAACAAAATGGTTACAGTGGTAAATTTTATGTTACATGTATTTTGCTACGATTTTTTAAAAATGAATGTAAATTTTAATTTCCCAAAGCCCCATCCTAGCAACCTTGTGCTTTTCTTATGCTGGTCATCAAAGCCAGGGTCTTGCACGTGCTAAGCTTGTGTTCTACCCACCACGTTGTACTCCAAGTCCCCAAACCTACCCTAAGTTCGCCACTTGTCTCTTCCACGGCTGCCTTGCTCCTCGGGGCCGTCATAAACTCGCTCTGATGCCGCACCAGCTTCCTACCAGTCAGCCCATCCTCATTCTTCGTTCTCCGTGCAGCAGCCAGAATGCTTCCTTTCCGATAGAAATCAGACCCTATCTGTTCTGTTCAAAAGTACTCTGAGAGTTTCTCACCTTGAGTAAAATTCGCCCTCCTTCCCACGTTGTCTCCAAGCACCAGAGCAGCCAGCCTCTGCATAAACTGGCTGCGTGCCGACCGGGTCCGCCTTCCGTCCCTCACCGTGCGCTCTGATCACTGTGTTCCATTCACGCTCCGTTACTACACTTTGGCCGAGAAGCGATCACGCTCTGTTACTCAAACACCCAGCTGTGTCCCTGCCTCACAGTCTGCACGCACTGCTGGGATGCTTGGGACACTCCCTTCCCGCGGCGTCACAGGAGAGGCTCCGTCTCCTCCCTGTACCTCAGCCTGGAAAGCACCTCCTCAGAGAGCGTGCCACGGACCATTCAGTCTCCAGCAGCCGACTCGGTCACTGTACACCAGCACTGTCTTATTTCTTATCGTCACTTACCACTACTTGAAATTTGTATTTAGTTTTACAAGTTTATGGCCAGCCTCTCCCTTCCCCAGCTAAAATGTGAACTACAAGAGAACAGATTGCTTCCTCAATACCCAGAACATCTCATTTGCCAAATGAATGAGGAATTAAATAGCACCGGTGACCCAGTGTTCCTAGGTAGATAGTTGATAGATAGACAGACAGACAGACAGATCTCCTTTAGGAAAACTCATGTTTCTAACATCAGCTCTCACTAGACTCTTTCCCATCTATTCTAGAATGTCTTTCGAGTTCCAGTCTTCAAAGTGCAAGTAGCATATTTCACATTTGATTTTATGCAAGGAGAGAATGAGTTCACTGCTAATAGGATAGGCAAATTTATTGCAATGTATAATTTTTCTGTGGAATTCAAAAACTGCCTTGTATCTCTTGAAGCCAAAATGTGAATTTTCATATTAAAAATTATACTCCTCTAAAGAAAAATTCTGAAAATCACAGTCCTTACAGAACTGTTCACAATATTTGTTTATAGATTTTTCTTCTAGTCTTCTGAATGTTTCAAGGCCCTTTCTCTTTATGATTAGCTATTTGTTCAAGCCAAGAGAGACCAAGGTTAAAATGCAGGATTATATAGAGGAGAAATGTGAAATGTGATTTCTCTGGCCCTTTTATTGTGCAGCCAGCCCCCTTCCAAGTCTACCCCCAGCAACAGGGGGCTCATGAATACAGACCTCTGTGTAGTTTTTTTGTTTGTTTTTTTTTTTGCATTCTTGTATACAGTGAGCAGTGATGAACTCAAGGTTTAGCACATCTATCACCTTAAATTTTTATCATTTCTTTACAGTGAGTACATTCAAATTCCTCTCTTCTAACCATTTTTGGACAACTTCTCCTGATCTTCAATCAACGTAGCTGCTTACCACTTGCCACCAGGTGTACACCGCTGCCCTACCCCTTTGAGAAGTGGCGGGCACAGATGGCTCCATCTGGGTGCAAGTCCCTTTTCTAGTTATGCATGGATATTCAGCAGTGCAAGGAAAAACTGGGTAGGTTCTCTGAGGGTCCTGAAAAGTTTGCTGATGGTTTCCATACACTAACAATGGCTTTTGCTCTGACCTGGCGAGATGTCCAGTTCACCTTGGCCTCTTGCCGCACAGCAGTAGAAAGGAAGAAGATGACAAGGGCTGCAAACGGTCTAATGATGAAGCCTTCAAAGCTTCATCCTCTGATAATCTGCCAGCTGCTGCGTTATTTGGGTCCCAAGAGGGGCCTGGGCGGGATTATAACACGGGGTGGAGAAGCCAAACAAAAGTTATACATCAAGGTCATCTTAGCTATGCAATGAGGAATGCCCAAACCTGTGAACTACGATAAGCTCAGGTCTATTAGTCAAGGTTTTGATGAGAATCCAGTTGCTTTTCAGCTCCAACTTTAAGAGCCACTCCGTAAATACACTAATTTAGACCCAGAGTCCAGAGAAGGTCAGATTATCCTAAAGCAGTATTTTAGTAGTCAGTCAGCTCCAGGTATTAGGAAAAAGCTCCAAACTCCAGCTGGGCCCACAAACCAAAATAAGTCAGTTGGTCTACGTAGCTCATTCGGTCTTTAATAACCATGATGAAGTAGAGTACAAACAAGAGGTGAATAAAGACAAGAGGCAGGCTAAAGCCATGCTCGCCCTATGTGGTAAGGCTCAGGACAAAGCCTGCAGCGCTAAGGGAAGCTGAGGTAATGCAGAGGGTGATGGAAGCACCAAGTGCTCCAAGTGCAAGTGAAAGGGGCACTGGGGAAGAAATGCCCTCAGAAACGCCCTGACCCTTGTCAAGCCTGTCACAACGAGGAAGAAGACCCTTGACTTTGGAAGAGGGACCGTTCTCATTCCCAGAGAGGGATGAGGTCATCCTTCACCGTGGTGGCCGGGGAAGACAGCCCAGAAGAGAACGATGGTGCCTGAGACAGCCTGCATGACACCTGCCGAAGAGTATTCTGATCAGTGTACAGGAGCCTCAGGTAACCCAGAAGTAACGGCCAAACAAATTATATTGCTCTGTGATGCTGGGGGAACTTATTCAATTGTAATTTCTTCTTGAGGTGAGCTTTCATCCCATTCTAAAGTTGCTGTGGGCCTTGAGGGAGTTAACAGGACACCTTTGTTTACCCCCACTCTGAACTGCCACATGGAAGATTTGCTTTTCCAAGCTGTCTTTGTTGTGATAACCAGATCCCCACCCCAGTGATTGGAAGAGTTATACTGTTCCTACGCAGGGACACTCTAACATTCAAACCTCTGGCAACCTATGGCCTAGTTGCTAGGAACCTAGCCAGCCTGATGCCACAGGGCCCGATGCCTTTACCAGGAATTGATCCCCAACCATGGTATGATGGCACTCCAGAGAGGGCTGTTAAGGCCACTCCAGTAGCAGAGTGTTCCGAGTCAGCTGAAGGACCCTAATTGATATCCTCCCAGAAAACAACCTTAAGAAAGAAGCTAGACAGAGTTAAAGCCCATTATTGATAAGCTTTTGGCTACAAGGTTACCGGTGCCATGCCAGTCCCTGTGCAGTACACCCATTTTACCAATAGTCAAGCCATTGGGAGAATATCACCTAGCTCAAGATCTCAAAGCCATCAGCGAGGCAGTGGTACCTACTCACCCATTACCCTTCAGCACAGATCCCAGGAGACACTAAATGCTTCTCTGTCCTTGATCTCAGAGACACCTTCTTTTCTATCCCCGTGGACCCTACCTCCCAATATTTATTAGCCTTTGAATGGGAAGATCCCCAAACTGGACTTCACCAACATTGCACTTGGACTGTCTTGCCTCAAGGCTTTAGAGATAGCCCCCTATTTGCATGGGCTTTAGTTCAAGACTGAGAGATTTAAAGTTCAAAAAGGGAGGCCTGTTACAGTACGTAGAAGACCTCTTCATTTGTGGCCCCACTATAGGATTATCTGATAAAAATACCTTTAAGATTCTCAATTTTCCAGCAAAAAGGTCTTAAAAGGTATCCCAACATAAGGCCCAGATTTCTCAACAGCAAGTGACATATTTGAGATATATTTTAACTCCAGGACAAAGGTAGCTGTCCCAAAGGAGAACAGAGGCAATTTGCTGTCTGGGCCCTCCAGAGTGTGAATAATAGTTGAGGGTTTTCTTGGAAATGGCAGGCTTCTGCCACATATGTTCACCCCATTTGGGAGTAATAGCCAAACTCTGTATGAGGCAACTCAAGGACCAGAAAATGAATTCTTAAAATGCACAGCAGCCACTCAATAGGAGTTTAAAGCCTTAAAGTGGGCCCCAAGGCAGGCCCCACTTGCCTAGTTAGGTCTAGGAATCCCAGACCTAATTAAGGGTCTGTTTTTGCGGCCAAAAAATAAGGAGTAGCCACAGGAGTGCTAACTAAGCCTCTAAGCCAGGAAAACCTACCCTCTGCCTACTTTTCCAAGGGACTAGATGGAGAGACACAGGGCTGGTCTAGCTGCCTTGGGCAACATCTGCTATGGCACTCTTAGTCCAAGAGGCTTCTAAGATAACCTTGGAACAAAAGCTTGGTAAGGCTCTGTTAGAACTCAAAGGACATTTGTGGATGACTGGAAAAAGGCTCACTATACACCAGGCTGTTCTTATTGAAAACCCAAATGTCTCTCTTCAGTCTCGTACCATTTTAAACCCAGCCACCCTCCTCCCAGCTAACCAACAGGTAGAACATGAATGTGGACAAACCATCACCTAGAATTATGCCAGCTGTCCTGATCTGAGGGACAGCCATTAGCAGGGCTGGCTGCCATGTGGTTCACTGACGGCAGGAGTTTCATCAGGGATGGCATTAGGAGGGCGGGCTATGCCATAGTGGGCCCTACCCAGGTCACTGAATCAAGAAGACTCCAGCCTGGAACTTCTCCCCAAAAGGCAGAACTTGTTGCCCTCACTTGGGCTCTCCAACTTGGCCAAGGAAAGAGGGTCAATATATATACTGACTCCAAATATGCCCTTCTGGTCTTAAATATATACACATGCAGCCATCTGGAAAGAAAGAGGACTTTTGACTAGTCGCCAGTCTCCAATAAAACATAGACCAGAGATCCTCAACCTCCTCGAGACAGTCAATCTCCCAAGTGAGGTAGCAGTTGTCCATTGCCAGGCATATCAAGCCTCCTTGGACCCCATCTCCCAGGATAATTCTAAAGCAGATTCCACAGCCAAATAGGCCACTCTTCAATATAATTCCAGTGCATCAGTAGCTCTGCCCACGGTCCCATTCCAGGATCTTTACTTGGAGCCAAAATACTGTACAGAAGAGCTTCAAATGGTCCATAGTGAAGAAGGAATTCAAAGGGGCCACTGGTGGTATTGGGACCCTGATTGTTCTTGCCACAATGAATGCAATGGAAAATCATTAAGTCCCTACATGATCCCTTCCTCCCAGAGTGAGATGCCTTCACTGTTATGGCACATAGGCTCTTGATAGGGCCTGGAGTCCGTAACATTGTAACCCAGCTCTATAAGAGGTGTGCTGTCTGTGCCCTCCATAATCCACAGGTTCATCCTCCCCCATTCCCTGAACCAATACAAAGATGTGGGTCCTCCCCTGGAGAAGATTGGCAAATAGACATCACCCACCTGCCTATGTGTAAGGGGTACATTCACCTCCTGGTGTGCATTGACACCTTTACTGGGTGGACAGAGGTTTCCCTACCAGGTCAGAATGGGCCTTGGGGTGGGCAAAAGTCCTTAAAGCAGTGATCCCTAGGTTCAGACTGCCTAGGTCTATCCAGAGTGATAACAGACCCTCTTGTACACCCAAAATAATGCAGAGAGTTGTCAAAGCGCTCGGAGGTAAGTACCATCTCCAAACTATATGGAGACATCAGTCATTAGGAGAAGTCAAAAGAGCCAATCAGACTCTCAAATGAACCTTAGCCAAGCTGTGTCAAGAAGCCCACCATGAGTGCCTAGATCTCCTTCCCATTGCTTTAATGAAGCCTAAATTTGACCTCAGTCCATTTGGGATGCTTTATGAGAGACCCTTTTTGACATCTGACTTACTGATACTGAAACTTCCCAGCTCCTTCAACATATGACCCACCCGGGAACTTCTTAACAGGCCTCCTGGAATATAGAAAATTATTCCACTCCCAGGAACTAACAGTAATTGTCAGCCTGTCTTAGTTACCTTTCTCATTGCTAAGACAAAATACCCAACACCCAAAGTTAAAGGAAGAAAGATTTATTTCAGCTCACAGTTTGTAGAGGTTTCAGTCCATAGTCAGCTGGCTCCAAGACAGGGTGGCAAGACAGAGGGGTATTGCAGAGGAGAAACAGTCAATGGCAAGCAGGCAGGAGACAGCAAAGCAGCAACAGCAGCTTCTTTCTGTCCCTTCATATTCCATCCAGGCCACCCACCTTTTAGACAGTGCCATCCGTACCAGTGTGGGTCACCCTTAATCCCAGCATCACACCCTTAATTCAAGCATCATGTCCTTAATCCTAGCATCACATAACCTAGATCCAGCCGCCTCACCTATGATCCAGCCTCACCAATGAGTTCATAAGGCTTTCAGGGAACATCTAGATATGAGCAATAGCACAGCCAAACATCTGTCCTGGTGATCAGGTCCGAATCAAGACCTGGAAGGAGGGTGGACCCCAGGACCAACTCAAACCCAAATGGAAAGGCCCTTACACAACCCTATTAACCACTCCTTCTGCGATTAAGGTACCAGGAACAGATAGTTGGATTCACCTCTCTAGAGTAAATCCCAAGGCACCTCAGATACCAGAAAATGCATAAGAGGGACTACAAACCTCATATACCTGTGAACCAGTGGACAATCTCAAGCTTCTTTTCAGAAAAGAAAATACCAACCACCCTGTTGACCCAGACAAGTAAAACATTTTGTTCCCTCTAAGTAAATTGTGTGGCTAGTCTTGCTACTCTTACTCCCTTGAGATCCTTGTCCCAAGTTATACCATGACCTTTCTTGGATTTTTTCTTTATTTGCGGGCGGGGCGGGGGGGGGTCCTCCTGGATGATTAAAAAACTAACTCTAGTAGAAATAGTAGTGACTACTTACATAAAACTTTAAAGCCAATTGCATCTTTCTCCTATCATCAACAGCTACCTAAGAACTTGACAGTCAGCCTAGATGAACTTGCCTAGAGCACTGCTGTCCTTCAAGATTAAATAGACCCAGGGGACGGGGGTTTAGCTCAGTGGTTCCACCGCGCCTGCCTTGCAAGCACAAGGTCCTGAGTTCGATCCCTGGCACCAAAAAAAAAAAAAAAAAAAGATTAAATAGAACCACTATCAGTGGTAGCTATACAGCATCGTAGGAGACCAGATCTCCTGATGCTGAAACAGAAGGGTTATGTTTATCTCTAAAAGAGAAATGTAGTTCCTATGTCAATCAGTCTGAAATACTGAGAAATACAGCACAAAAACTGGCTGACTGTGCTTCTAAGATCCACAAAGAATTGTCTGAGTCATGGATATCCTGGCCAAATACCTGGAATTGGGGGTGTTGGTTACTGTCCTGGGCATGGCCTTTATTAATGCTTTTTGTAACCTTACTACTTAGATCTTACATACTTAATGTCTTGGTCAAATTTGTTTCTTCTTGTTTGATAGCTATTAACCTACTGGTGACAGCCCTAGCTCAATACTGGAACCTGCCCCCACCTCCACAATTCATCAAGAAATCCCTGGAGGAAGAACTCACCTCTCTTGAACTCATAGATCAGTTAGAGCAAGGGTTCCTTGGTCTCCATGTATGTAGAGCCAGCACCCTTATTCAGCCAGAAGTAGCCAAAGAAGATGGAATTTCCTCTTTCAACACCCACAAAGATTTTGGGGGACCAGAGCTGGGTGTGGGGATAGTACAGTTAGAAATAATGTAGCTGAGGGACTCATTCCCTTACACCCATTTAATTTTAAACAGCATTCTATGGCCATTCTTCTTTCCATCGTTGTTAAGAGAGTTAGAAAACAAAGTAACAAAAACCTAGGAGCTCTCTGATGCTCTAGGCAAGTGCACATGCGTCTCCTAGCCTGACCTTCAGTGGCCTTCATTCTACTCCCACCTCATTAAGGGTTGGTTTATAAATATTTACTATATCTCATGCATATAATTAAGATCAGAGTGAATTCTGGGACAGGGATGCAGGTTGAGAGTCCCTAAGATGACACAGCATCCTGTCCATCATGTCTGTCAATCATACTTGTCAATCATGCTTATTCTTTAAATTCCAGAAGCCTGATGTGTCAGGGGCTGTTGCTGCTTCTGTGTGTGTGATCTGTGGGCAGTGCTTTTGTTTCTCTCATCACCCTGGCCCCACTTTTCCGTCTGTGCCATGTCTTTTGTCAGCACGGGCTGGTCCTGAGCACAGCTTCCTGCAATCTTCAATAAATGTGGCTGCTTACCTCTTGCTAGTGGGTGTTACTTGGCAATTCTTTGCTCATCTTACATCATACCTGGATTACACATGCTCTTTACACTGTAACACAGGTGTCCAGTAACACTGTCTGCCATATAAATCAGTTTGTTTCTCTTATATATAAAACAGGAACATCCTAGGCTGGGATGCAGTTCAGTGTCAGAACACTTGTGTAGCATGTGGACTTAAGTTTGATCCCCAACACTGCAAATAAATAGATAGGATCACCCTAACTCAGATTCTTGAGGGTTAAAAGGCCTTAGGTAACTGATTTGGATTCTGAGTCCTTTCATTCTTTAAAAGATACAATTTAAATAATTACATTCAGATAGTAGTCATCATCCTAGGTAGTGCTTTGCTTTGTGCGTGAGAACAAAGCCAATTGTGACAAATGGTTTATTCTATTCTTAAGATTTACAGCTTCTTTTTAGACTCATTAGACTATAATCCCAGGGAATGAGGAGGCAGAAGGATGTCCATTCTGGAAACTTAGCAATACCCTGTCCCAGAGTAAAATTTTAAAAAGCCTGGGAATTGGGGAGGGGGATGAGAATGACTGCAGTAAGAAACAGCGCAGACTGGCTCTCCTCGGGTGACCAGAGGGGCTTGGGGACAGGCTGCATGCAGCCTCTGCCCTGCAGGCCCCAGAGCTGTCACTGTGGCTGCCCACTGCCAGGCCAGGCTTTGAAGCACAGGGAAATCACTCTTCCACCCCAAGAAAAGCAGGATTACAACTTTTCCTAACCGATTTGAGTTGGTGTAGTATATTCTGCCAGGGATTTAGCTCAGTGGTTCGGGTGGCCACCTGGCAAGTGCAAGGTCCCAAGTTTGATCGCCGGAACCAAAAAAAAATACTCCAGGAGCTTTGGGATTTTGGATTGGTGAATATTCACACTGTGTGGAAAAGGATGACACACACTGTACAATCTCAGTCACACAAAATGACACGATGTATGTATAACACAGGACCTCGAAGGACGCATCCAACTAAACCAGTAAAAACTGCAAATGACTTTTCTCCTAGTATTATTTATTTCCTGTAATGCACACATTAACTTTTTTGAAAATATTGTTTTTAAAACTCAAAAAAAGCCAGGTGTGGTGCTGCACACATGTAATCTCAGCACTCAGGAGGCTGAGGCAGAAAGATCACCTTGAGTTCAAGACCAGCCTGAACTGCATAGCAAGACCTTGACTCAAAAAGTCTTTTAATAAATAAATAAATAAATGGCTAGGGATGTAGCTCAGTCTCGAAGCAAGCATGAGATCCTGGGTTCAATCCCTGGAACCATACACATGCACACATATGCACACGCATGCACACACACACAATTATTTTTGCAGATTCTTTGGTAGTCTGCTAAATTGTTTTTGAACTTTTCAGAGTATTTTCTGATGCTCAGTTGATTTTTTTCCAAGGTTAAGGTTAAGGTTCACCTTGTTTGGTTTGAACAGGAGAGCATATTCTGATCATAGAAGCTTTCACTTATTTTGAAATGTTTAAATAATATTTTAGGATACAAGAAACAGGTTTATTTTCAAAAACCTTTGCTTTCTTTTTCAGTTAGCTCCAGAGAAGAACTGGCTTTTAAGATATCAAGAAGTATTCACTCCACTTCTGAAGGCCTAGCCACCCATTGTCAGGAAGCAGGAACAGTAAAGTGTAAAGAGATCACCAATACTTGTGATAACATTTTTATCATATTCTTTTAAATCTATGATTTTGGAAATGTTTATATTTCTCTTGTATGAAACCTGTTGGCAATGCTAGCTTCTGCTTCTGATTTTATTTTCAATTTAGAATATAGTCTCTATTAAATAATACTTATCCAACAGATTACATTTTTAAAATGTAAACCCTGTTCTCTTTCTGTCACTAAGTCAGTAGTATTGTTTTAAATTTTAAAAAGTTTCCTGGCTGTGTGAGGCCCTAAGCTTGATCCCCAGCCCTGGGAAGGAGGTCTTCAAAGAAAAGGAGTATCTTTTATTGTTAAATTTAGCAGCTCAAAGCCTTTGGACAGTGCCGTCCAGTAAGATAGTCCCTAACTCTAGCCACATGTGACTACTGAGCACTTAAAATATGACTAGTTAGTCCCAATTGAAACATGCTGTAAAACATACACTGAATTCTTTTTTTTTTTTGATCCTGGGGATCGAACTCGTGTCCTTGTGCTTGTGCAGCAGACGGCGAAACCACTGAGCTAAATCCCCAGCCTTGTACACTGAATTCTTAAGGGGGGTTGATGGTACAATGATTTCTACATAAGGATGTAAAGTATATTTTGATTATATGATGAAATGACAATGTTCTGGTTACACTAAACAAATATATCATCAAAATTAATTCATCTTTAAAAAAATTTAAATATGTATCATTGTCAGAATAGAGGAGACCCAATTACATCTGAATTTCATATACTTATACTAAAAATCCCTTTATCTAAAATTTGAATTTAACTGTTTATTTTTAATTGCTAAACCTAGAAATTTTATTAATATGGCTGCTAGAATATTCAGAATTACAAATGTACCTGGCTTCGGCAGTATAGATAATCCCAGTGACTGGGAAGGCTGAGGCAGGAATATGCTTGAGCCCAGGAGTTCAAGACCAGCCTTGAGCAACATAGCGAGACCCTGTCTCTACAGCCCCTTACACTACTAGACAATGCTGCTTTAGAATCACGTACTGTAGCTCCTTTTCTTTTTTAATCAGTCAGCTCTTGAAATAATCTGAGTAAACTACGCAAAAATAACTAACTTGAGTGGAACATTTAATCCTCGGCTAGGATTCTTAATAATCTTGAAGTTAAATTTTTACACTGGGTTGAACAAGTTAAAGAACAGATAGATGGTTTCTTAAAGAACAAAATGTAGAAAAGGCATTTGAGTTAGAATTAAGTCACTGCTCCCAGCCTCGCTGTTGAGGTGGTTAAGGCCCAGTTTCAAAAGACTCCTTTACCCCTACTTAAGGACCCGCGGTGTCAGGGACAGCTGTCGCTGTGATCTCCCGGGCCAGTCAGTCCCTCTCTGGGCCTCGGCAATAATAAATCGGAAAAAATAATAATAATAATAATAATAATAATAATAATAATAATAAATCGGGAGGGGAACACTTTTAAAGTCAAGTCTCCGTGTCGCTCGGCCACGGGACACCAGGAGACGCCACTGGCCCTTCCAAGAAAAGCAATGTCAGCCTTGCACTCCAAGGTCACCGAACTCTCGGCCCAGGAGGCAGACCCGGGTCACCTTGGCGACCGCTCGGGATGTGGTCCGAGGAGGCCCCGCCCCACAGCCCCCTCACGCAGCCGCCCGCCCTCTGCGTCACGAGGCTCCGCCTCTCACCGCCTCGGGCGCCGCGCTGTGGGCTGGCGGGGCGGGCTTTGCGGCCCAGGCCCAGGCCCAGAACCCGCCCCGGCCTCGCGCACTATGTAAGGCTGCTTGCGGGGCCGGGGCTGTGGCGGAGCAGCGGGAGCTCGCGGGCCTGACTGGGGGAGGACGGTCTGCGGGTGCCGTGCACGGCCGCATCCCGCTGAAGGCGGCATGCGGGACTACGAGGAGGTGACCGCCTTCCTGGGCGAGTGGGGGCCCTTCCAGCGCCTCGTCTTCTTCCTGCTCAGCGCCAGCATCATCCCCAATGGCTTCAATGGGATGTCGTTTGTGTTCCTGGCGGGGTCCCCGGAGCACCGCTGCCGGGTTCCGGACGCCGCGAACCTGAGCAGCGCGTGGCGCAACCACAGCATCCCGCTGCTGCTGCGCGACGGCCGCGAGGTGCCCGACGGCTGCCGCCGCTACCGGCTCGCCACCATCGCCAACTTCTCCGCGCTCGGGCTGGAGCCGGGGCGCGACGTGGAGCTGGGGCAGCTGGAGCAGGAGCGCTGCCTGGATGGCTGGGAGTTCAGCCAGGACGTCTTCCAGTCCACCATCGTGACCGAGGTGGGTGGCAGCCGGGCTCCGGGGTCTGGTGGCGTGGAGGGACTGTAGAGGTCCTTGCACCTTCCCAGGTGTGCGCTGGTTGCTGTCACTCCCCCCTTATCATGGCTCAGAGCTCTAGTGATGGGCATCCTTCAGCCAAGTGGCTCGGGAACTCTACAGTGACTCCCAGCCAGAGTGTATCACACAGTACGGGTGGCAGGGTGGCCACCCACTCCTTTCTAGCCACACTGCCAGAAAGGCTCTGGCAGCCTGGGAGATACTCTAAGCCCCTGAGTGGCCCAACTTTCTCTAGATGGTGGTGGGAAAGATGAGAAAAACCAGGGCTTAAACCAAGGGACTGTCACCATTTTTCCTCAAGCCTCATGGCATCTATTGAAAAAAAAAAAAAAAGGAAATACTACTCTTTCCAGAACTTTTAAAGTTAAAGGAAGCATAAAACTATTTCTCTCTTTTCTCTAGTTACTCCTTCCCCCACTGTTCCTCCCTCCAAACAATTGTTTTCCTTTTTCCCATGGTCAGTTGTCATTGTGTACACATCTGTGCATCTGAAGATCCTGGAGTGTCTTCTAGGACCTTCAAGGCAATGTCACTGGCCAGATTTAGTTGAAGCATACGACCTTAGTTTGTAGGGACTGGAGGGCGGGGGCACTGTTATCCCCTCCAGAAGCTCTGAAGGGCCACCACAGAGGGTTGTCACCTTTCAAAGGTAGAGTGTGAGAGCTGACCGAAGAGACTCACTGCGTGCGTTTTCTCTGTATGTTTGGAAGTTGGATGCCCCAGCCCCTGTGCCTGCTCACTTATCCCGCACAGAAGTAGTAGGAGTGTGACCTGAGCCTCTGCTTGATTGCACATCTAGTGACATCATCCTAGTGTCCTGAAGCATTGTTCCTTGACCAAAGAGGCATTGACAGGAGGCTGCCTTCTGGTTTGTATCCATAGAGAATGAGAACTTTCAGTTGCCCCAAATCCTGATTTCTAGCCTCAAAAGTGAGTCTGCCACCTTCTTGGAAGCCAGAGGGAACTGTGAAAAAAGAGGCTGTGCCCGGGATTTCAAGCAGAAGACACACAGAGGAAGACAGGCTTTGTGACATAGGAGTCCCTACAAATTCTGCTTGTGGCTGCTCAAAGAAGGGGAAGATGTGAAGTCAGAAGCAGCTCGTAGCAGCTCGCGGGTTTGCCCTGACGTTTAGGGCTCCCCTCTTGCTGTAGCCACTGGTACTTAGTTCTCTGTCCCCATCTTGCCTTCTGCAGAGAGTGGTGGTGGCATTGATAAGCTCCCAAAGGCCAGATTAACAGGAAGTATGTCAACCCTTCTGACCCGACCTTATTGCCAGTGTTGTCAGACTTTTTTTAATTACGTTCGGACTCTATTCAGCTATTCAGCAGTTTTGTAAGAGCTATGTGCCCTTTCACCTACTTACAGGTTGTCAGTCTTTGCAGGAAGGCAAGATTAATACTTTACTTAGCCCTTTGTTTTGAGATTCTGAAATGCCTGACTTAAAGTTTGAGTCTGCTTGTTCCTGTCAAGTGTACAGTCACTGTTGGAAACTGCTGCATCAGCATCCTGATGACTTTTCTAAAGCACATTTTCTTTCATCCAGACTTGGTCTATTGACCACTGAAGCTCATTCTGTGACTATTAAGTGTCTTCAAGCCTCCCCTCTGCCCTAAATCAAACATAAAGTAGTTTATAAGTGCACTGGTATTGAATTCCTATTCATATTGTTTTACAGAAGACTAAATCTTCAGGTCTCCTGTTTGATTTCTTTTCTTTTCTTTTTTTTCTAGTAGGTTAAAGTACATACATGTAGCACTAAACTTGGGATCTCCCTCAATTTCTTTTTTCTTTTTTTTTGGTACTGGGGATCAAACTTGGGTCCTTGGGTCCTTGTGCTTGCGCAGCAGGCGGTGAAACCACTGAGCTAGATCCCCGACCCCTCCCTCAATTTCTGACACAATGCAGGGGAATTTTCCACTCAAGAAAACTTCAACTGAATGGTTAATGAATAACCTAGTAAATCTCTAAAATTTAAAAACTAAAGAAAAATGAGTAGTTTAATTCATAGAAGAGAAACTTGGAAGTAGCCTAAAAGGATTTACAGCCATCTTTTAAGGAAATCTTATTCTCTATCCCTTTGACTGGAACTTGGTGCTATGTCTCTGGAACAAGGCACCAAGATGGGCAGAAAGAAGTGAGAGGTTTGTGTGCCCATGTTTCTGGACTAGCTTGGTGATCCACATACTTCTAGGCTGGCCTCTCCTTTGGCCACTCTGTCATCCCTAGGCACTAGGAAATCAGCCAACCCAACCTGCTGTGCTTTTGAAACCACAGCTGCCCCTTTCCTCTGGAACCTGGGTGATTTCTCAGGTTGCTGGGGTACCTGTTCTTTGGTTTCACCGTGTCCCAGCCCAGCATGTAGGCAGAAAGTTACCCTTAGTAACTTCTAAGGCTTCTGGCCCCTAAGTTAGGGCTCTTTCACCTGAGACCTGGCAGTCTTGGTTCCTGCCTCTTTCTGCTTTCCAGAAACCCCCAGCCCAGTGTTTGGTGGGACTCCTGTTTCCTCTGGTCATGGACTAGCTTTTTCTATCAGTCTTGTCCATGTCTCCATATTCCTGGTTGATAGGATAGCCCACTGTTATCCACCAGCCTGCCTGGATGAAAAGCCTCAGCATCCTGGGAGGTAGGACCAGGGCTAACTGTGGCCTAAAGAGACCAGAGCGACCTGGAGCCTGTGCCTTGCTGTTGTACCTTTTCTGACTTCTCTCAAGAGAAGCACAGACCCTCATCTGTGCCTTTGCAGTGGCATAACAAACTAGACAAGCCTCTTGCCAGGCTCTGTGGCCCCTCGTTTATGCATAGTGTAGTAGACACATCTGGCCATGAGGTCAGATTGAGCCCCTTTCTACTCTACCTGGCTTAGAACTATCATGCTGGGCCCATGTTCTGACAGTTGGCACAAGGCTGGGAGTCAGGGAGAAAAGAATTTATTCTGGACTTTGGGCATTCAAGGGCAAGAACTAAGTTGTAAAGATACTATTGTGAAGCAGCTGTCATCATATAAACCAAGTCTGTTGTCTCATAAAGTCGAAGAATGAAATCATGGACAGAAAGAAAGTTAAAGGGGAAGTGTTTATTGGGAATATAAGAAGAAAAAGAGCTCTTGGTGGACATCTAAGAAGACTCCCAGAGAGTGGGGTGCCATGCAGTGCCTCAGCCCAGAACTTTTTATGGATAGGGGGACCACAAGAATTATTCCGTTATTTAGTGATCACAAGCAGCTCTTTGGGTTTAAAATGACCAATTGGAATTCAGGATCTCTAAACTATACACTTATAGAGGATATAGGCTTTTTGTTTTTGTTTTTTTTGGTGTGGGGGAGGTTGGTACCAGGGATCGAACTCAAGACCTTGCGCTTGCGAGGCAGGTGGTGGCACCGCTGAGCTAAATCCCCGGCCCGTATAGAGGATATGGTAGCAAATATCTCTTCTCTATGCCCCGACAGTCTTGGGGGAAAGATTCACCATTAAATTTATTTTATTTGGAGGCTGGGTCCTCTGTCTTCCAGGCTTGCCTTCAACTCCTGGGCTCAAACAGTCTTCCTCCCTTAGCCTTCTTAGTACCTAGAATTGTATAGACTTGTGATACTGTGCCCGGTGAGGATCCACCATTAGTAGTGAGAGGCAGGATGAAGTGTATGTGGGGATTCATGGGCTTCAGTAACACGAGTTGCCTACCAGTGAGTTGACCATTGAGGCAGGCAAAGTAGGTGCACCTCGGGGAAAAACTTATGGGCACATATCCTCTTTTCCCTAAGTTAGTTCATGGGTAAGACATTTAGTCCCAGGGAACTATGTCCTCTCTACATCCCATAACTGAAAAGCTGCTCCAGTTATGCACAAGATGCAAAAGACACAGCTCTTCTTCTTTTTAAAAAGTTTTATCAGCTTTATTGAGGCAGATAAATGCTATAAAGCAACTACACAGATTTAAATTGTACAATTGAAAAGCTTTGACATGTGTACCTATACACCCTGAAGACATCACCCTGGAGCACATTTCTGGGCAGGAAGAGGGCAAGGCAAGGCCCCTTGCAGCATCCCTCCTGCGTTCTCTCAGGTTGGCCCTGCTTTCACAGGCCACTCAGGTAGATGCTAGACTTAGGACCCAACTCTTAGACCCATACATTTATCTTTAACATGGATACCTGCTGTCATCAGCTGTTATAAGCCATCTCATGTGCCAAGCAGGGACATCAATAAGCAGGTCTGCAGCTGCCTTAGTCATAGATGAGGAGCCAGGGGATCAGTGCAGGGACACTAAATGCCTTTGTAAGCACATTAAACAGGGTACTTAGCATGGACTCTGTGAGCTGCTCACCCCTTCCCTCCTAAGGAAGATTCAGGCCAAGACCTGGAACCCATTGAAATCTAGTGGTTGTCAGTTACGTGGATGGATTGGCTGGGTGTGACCCGTTCTGTGCCTGCCCTTACGTTAATCTGAAACCTATTGCCTTTCCTGACCCTTCTCACAGACCCCTGGTGGCCACAGGAAAGAAGTGTTCATGATCCTTCCTTTTAGAGAGCCCAGAGCCAGCCCCTGAGCTGTCAGAGACTTGATAGATCGTGAGCACAGTTACTCCAGGGAGTTACACATGCGCCCAGACTAAGGACAGGCTGGACCGAGTGCAGAGAGACGGGATGAGAAACCTAAGAGATACTCCAGGGCTCTCTCAGGATGAGCACTACCATCATTCTGTCCTCTGAACAGCAGTCTGAACTAGTTTTAGATGTCACTCAGCCTTGCCAGTGTAAGATTTCCTGGAAGTTTGTTTTTAGGAAACCCTACTGGGGTCTGCAACCCCAAGACTGCAGAAACCCATGTGGATCTCTTTTCTAACTCAGCCATATGATCCTCCAACTCTCATGAAAGAACTGTTGAAAAAAACAGGCGCTGGCCTTTGATTCATTTCATTTTTGTTGCTGCAAAAGTAATAGAGTGGCAGTAGCCATAAAGCAGCCCCTGCAGCTAGGCCGGACACCCAGAAGCTGACACCCATCTTTGTTTCTCTTGGCTGTGTCTCCCCACCACTCCAAGTCCTGGCTCTCACAGCGCTGGGTGGATGGGGGCTACGCTCAGAGTGCTCTCCCCCCGCCAGAGAGGGAGCATTGGGTGCTGGGGCACTGACACTGCACGGGTAGGAAGGCTGCACCATCCTGAGCTACCAGCTGTGGTGCTGTGTCCTGACTCCTGCCAGTCTGGGCTTCCTCCAGATTTGGGAGTTGGACACCCCCAGTCTTCCCTAGGTGGGGATCGCCATCCCACTTAGCCTATCCGGTGCATGTTTATTCCAAAGTAAAGAGCCTGCAGCAGGCCTACGTGAACCATGTAGGCTACAGGGGGCTCTTCATGTCTGGCTAGGGGCCGCCCTCCGATCCCTCTGAGAGGTGCCCAGAGGCTGTGTACACAGCCTAGCAGAACAGAGAAGCAGACTTGTTTTTCCTTGTCAGTGGCCTGGAAGAGATGCTTTGTTCTGGGGAGCTGCATGCCCCATCTCTGTTGGTTACTGGGGAGCTAACAGTCTCTATAGCAGGCTGTACCTCAGGGCCAAACAGGTAGGCTTTGAGTACCCAGAATGGTGGCCCAGCATGAGAAGTCCAAAAATGTCACGCACTACTCTGCACATCTCTGTTCTGGGAGACATCTTCCTGGGAATCACGGAGTTCCCTGATCTGGCTTTCTTCCTTCATCTGGCTCTTTGTTAGGGTGGGTGTCTGAGTGTCTAACTGCTTTCCCCATGAGCCAACACCCTGGAGCTACACATTAGGTCCTGGAATCTTGAACTGGCCACCCTGTTCCCTACCCCAGTCTCTGTTTTACAAACAGAAAAATCAAAGCAGGGTGTGGTGGTAGGGAGTTGTCTGAAATTGGACAACCAGTTCACACTAGAATGGAATGTAAAACCCAGGTGCCTCGTGCCAGATCCTGTGATCCAAGACAGGAGAGAGGGCTCCAACCCAAAAGAGCATTTACGGAGTTGTCTGCTCTGCCCTATCCGTGTGGATCTGCTCCAGAGCCTCCCAAAAATCAGTTTGTGAAACTGTTAATTTATATACTATTCTCACAGGGATATAGATCTCTCTGGCTCAAGGTTGCTGCTTCTTTTGCAGCCACCTTAGCATCAGCTTAAGCTAGTCCGATCGCCAGTGTAGCAAGCACCACCACACCCCTTTACTGTAGCATACGATATGACCCTCCAAGTCCTGCTCTGTTCTATTAAAAATATATAAACATTGTATAGAAAGGACACAGAGCTATTCTAAAAGAGTGGCTACTTCTGTCAAGCAGGTAGAAGAGGATGGGATGGACCAGGTGAGCTGTTACCTGTAACCTTGCACTGCTTCTTTTTTTGGTACTGGGGATCGAACTCGGGCCCTTGCGATTGTGAGGCAGGTGGCAGCACCACTGAGCTAAATCTATGGCAAAATAGAATAACATAGGCCAGGGATTTAGCTCAGTGGTTCCAGTGCCTGCCTCACGAGCGCAAGGTCTGGAGTTCAATCCCCAGTACAAAAAAAAAAAAAAGAATAGCATGGAGGGTACAAAATAACTTATGTTATCTTCTGCTCTTGAATGTGTCAAGTATGCTACAATGAACATTTATATTTTTTCAATGATGTACTTTGAAGATCATATTCTGATTGTTTATCAGCAAGTTGTAGGATGTCCTTCGATGAATCCATCATTCTCCAAGTTCTGAGCTGACTGTACTTGGTCTCCAAGGGAAAGTAATCATGGATGCAGCTGTAGGTGGACGAGATGGTTTTGCAGTTCACGATGGTGTCACCGTACCCAGGCTGGGGTGGCGTAAAAGCGAACCCACGGGGTGTTGCTACACAGTTACACATTATGTCCCTCCATCCGAGCACTTGCTTCCCCTATGACCCCACCTCCGTTGTTAAAATCTTCTCCCAGACTGCTTGCTTCCCTTCTGGGAAGGAGATGGGTTTTAATGATATATCTATCTTGCCACCCAGCAAAGCTGCAGAAGACCTCACACCTGCTGAACTTCCCTTGCCTAGGGAAGGAGCTGAAGGGTAGCTGCTCTTTCTTGAAGGTCACCGTGCTTTAGCTTGGGTCCCTGTTGAGACAACAGCTTGGGTTCACATGATGTGTACTGGTCTCTGGGAAAGGGGCTGAGGTTGATGTCGTGAGGCCTTGAAAGTGGGATCAATGGTATAAATAGGCCTATCTGAGAGAGATGAGAATGAAGAGAAGCCCCTTAACTAGCATTTTTCCTTTCCAACCCAAAGAACCCATGTTACTTTACATCCTATTAAAAAGTTAAGCTTCTCCAAAATAAATAAAGCCCAGTCTCCTGACTTCTAGCTCAGAGCTCTCAGCCTTAATTGGGCCTAGCATTGTCGGTGTGCAGTACCAGGGATTCCAGCTCTAAATGTCACAAGAAGGACTGGGTCGGTGGCTCAGTGGAGGCCTGAGCTGAGCTGAAGAAGCCGGTCCATATGGTTTACCTTTGGACCTCTGGCCTCAGTTCTTGCTGGATGCTTTGTCTTCCTTGAGCTTCAGGGGCCTGAACCCCACTGAGTAAGGGCACCTTGCCTCTTCCACAGCTCTGAGTTCTGTCCACCTTCTTAGGTGTGAGCACGAGAGTCCTTGCTCACAGGAGGTCAGTATCTGGGCAGAATGCTGTTCCCTGCCTATTTCCCCTCCTCAAAACAGAAGCAAGACAAGGAGCCCCATACTCTGAAAAACCAGATGGGGAGGGAGAGGCAACCTGCCCAAGTGATCCATTACCTTTCATACACCTAGCAGGGATGCAGGATATTCTGATTTCAGTTTTTAAATTTAAAATCTTTTTTAAAAAGAAGTGAGTGATACATCCCTTTGCTCCTCTTACAGTGGAACCTGGTGTGTGAGGACGACTGGAAGACCCCGCTCTGCATGTCCTTGTTTTTCGTTGGTGTCCTAGTGGGCTCCTTCATTTCAGGGCAGCTCTCAGACAGGTAAGTTATCTGTCTTCTGCAGCTGCAATACCCCAACACTGAGCAAGAAGTGTGTTCCCGGCCTTGACTCCATTAGTAGTGTTCTCTAAGACCAGGGCCTTGCATTTTAATAGAAGAGGAAACTGTGCCTAGTATAGACTTCATGCCAAGTAAAATGCCCAAGAATCTCCCACCCTACTCCTTAATTCTGATTGAGTAAAGAAAGCTGAGCTGCCCAAGCCAAGTGTAGCCATGATGGGGTGATCAGGTAATATGCCACTATCACTTCCACACTTGCATGGTTGCCTTCCCTGGGTGAACACAGCACTCTCATGTCCTTAAATGTGGGAGAGGTTGATACCATGCACACATGTGCATTCCCTGTATTGTAGATTTTTAGACAGTACCACCGTGAGCATCTCTGTATTCCCAAGAAGACCAGCATTTTTTTATGCAAGATAAGAGAAGATCTCACTACCCCACGGTTCTATAAGGAGCAGAACTCATGTCCACCAGGCTGAGGCCCCTAAGCTAAATCGAAGTGTTTTGTTTTTGTTTTGTTTGTTTGTTTGTTTGAGTACTGGGAATTGAACCCAGGATATCACACATGCTGACCTGAAACTCACACCAATCCTGGCTCATAGCTCAGCCTTCCACGTGCTTGGATTATAGTTGTGTCCCACCATGCCCGGCAGTTCCCAGGCTTTTAATTTAAAGTCCATCAGTGGTTTAGGAAATCCAGAAACCCTTGAAATTCCATGAAAATGGTAAAGATAGTATGTAAGCCTTTTTTTTCGAGCAAGTTTTCATGAAGTTCTCAAAGGGTTCCATTATGTTGTATCGTCCTATCCTGGACTTTCAGGGTCCGTCATGGAAGCCTGAGATGGGAAGAGTGGCATTCAGCAAGTCCTTGGCCACAGTGGTGCAGAAAGGACACCCACATAATCGGTAGGGCACCCTGTATGGAAGAGTCCCAGCATCCTCCGAGCTGCTTGGGCACTCATGAAAGTCGGAATGAGAGAACATCATCCTCCTACGGAACAAAGACACTTTATCCTGTACCTAGGGAAGTTAGAAGGATACCATTGTGTCAGTATTGACACCTGTGGATTATTGTCAACTTTTTCCTCATGAAAAATTTAATATGTGCATTTCTCCAAAGTGTTATGTAGTGACTAAAAACAAAAATTCCCACAGTCACCAGTGGGTATTAGACTCAGTAGGCCATGAGACACTTGCCTATGGGGAGAAGGCCTTTGCTTCTCTGGGTCTTTAGTAGGAAGCATCAGTTGTTTACTTACATTGATTTAACAAACATGCAGTATTTAATATGTGCTACTCATTGTTACAAGTACTGTACAATTAAAAAACTCATAACCCTATGACGTAGTATGTTAGCTTTCCATTGTGACAAAATACCTGAGGGAAATCAACTTAGAAGAGGAAAGATTTATTTTGGCTCATAGCTTCAGATAGCAGTCGCTTGGCTCCATTGTTTCTGGGCCTGTCGGGAGGCAAGCAGCACATGGTGGGATCAAAGGTGCTTTTGACCTCCGGGCAGCCAGGAAGCGCAGGGAGAGCTCACTTGTATGACAAAGTCTCTTCCCCAAGCCAGTGAAGTTAGGAATCCATAAGTGGGTTAATCCATTGATGAAACCAGAGCCCTTACCTTCCAGTCACCTGCATAGGCCTCGCCTTGGAATACTGCTCCATCAAGGACCAAACTTTCAACACATGAGCTTTCAAGGGATATTTAAAATTTAAACCCCGTGGGCTCAATACCCAGCACCAGCCTCCCCCCAAATACATTATTCCCATTTTATAGTGGGGAGAATGAAACACGGAGGTTAAGTAACATGCCCAAAGTCACAGGGCTGGCAAGTGGCAGGCGTAGGGTTTGGACCCAGACAGTCTTGCTCCTCTGCTTTGTGTAGATGAATACTTGAAGTCCCTGCTCTCCTGGAACTTGTCTTCTAAACAAGCAGGCGGAATGTATTAAACAACTGATTGAGAAAGTGATTATCGGTGGTGGTGGAAAGTGATATAGAGAAGTACAGGTGCTATAGGAGTGTCTAACCGAGGACTGGGGAGGCATCCCTGAGACGTGAAGCGGGAGTGGAGAGTTGGGAGATGAGTGGAAATTAGCCAGCTAACAGGGTGGTGAGAGATAAGCATTCTAGGCAGGTGGAGTGGCCCACACTAAAGCCTACAAGGGAACCTAGGAACAGAAGAAGTCCTGTGTAGTAGAAGTGAAGGCCGTGAGGCAGACAGATGTACAAACATAACAGGAAAAGGCTTAGTAGACCGCGATGAGGAGTTAGGCCTCATTGTGGAGGAGCTATTGAGAGTTTATAGAGTGTGGGGCCGGGGATTCAGCTCAGTGGCACCGCGCCTGCCTCACAAGCACAAGGTCCTGAGTTTGAACCCAGTAAAAAAAAAAAAGATGAGTGTGGCAGCAGATTTGCTTCTTTTTTTCTTTCAATACTAGGGGTTGGGCCCATGGTCATCACCCTGAAGTATATCTCCAGTTTTCTGTTTTTCTTTTCTTTTTTTTTTTTTTTTTTTTTGGTCAGGGTCTAAGTGCCTAAATTACCCAGGCTAGGCTCAAATTTAGTAATCCTCCTGCCTCAGCCTCCCAGAGTGCTTATATTATAGGCATGTACCATGTGCAGCCAGATTATATTTTTTAAGGGATGGTATGACAGCCGTGTGGAGAAAGGATTGAAGAGATATTGTGGAGAGACCAGTTTCATAGTAGTTCATGCAAAGGATGATGGTGACTTGGCCTACAATGAGGTCGGTAGAAACAGAGAAAAATGGTGGGGGTCAGGTCAGTAGGACTTGCTGATGGGGTACAAGTGGGAAGTGAGTCAGGGGTAATGCCGTGTACCTGTAATCCCGGCTACTTGGGATACTGCAGCAACAGGATCTCAAGTTTGAGGTCGGTCTGAAAAATTTAGTGAGACCCTATCTCAAAAAGAAAGAAAGAAAGAAGTAAGCAGCTCAGGGAACTCAGTGAGGTCCTGTCATTTGATTAGCAGGTGGATAGATAGAGCGATAGGCAGGCAGGCAGGCAGGCAGGCCAGAGATGTAGCATAGTGCTCCCTGGGTTTAACCCCCAATACCACTAAAGGTGGTGGGTCTGCAAAACCCATTGAAAGATGATACCCTTCCCTGAGACAGAGAATGTTCGCAGGGAATCTTATTTCCAAAGAAAGCATTGAGTTTGGTTGGAACATACTGAATTTGGGGGTACTGGGACCCCTATGTTGAGAAATCAGTTATGTGGCTGGATGTATGGATATGGTACTCCATGAGCAGTTCAGGCTGAAGAAGCAGATCTGAAAATTGTCAGCCATGTAGAACCCACATCAAAGCCCCAGATGTGGATGAGATGGCCAGGGGAGGGACAGCACTGAGCTTAGGGCCCTCCAAGTGGAGAGGGGGTATCCTCTCGTAGGGAGAGTAAGTGGCAGCTGAGGCTCAGAGGGATTGCACTGGTGTGAAAAACAAGAGGAGTTACTCCGAGTTCAGAGTGGAAACTCAATACTTCCCTGCCTCAAATGTGTATCGGGTTAATAGATCTTAATGGGCCAGCTTAAAAACCTGTTAATCATGTAACACCACGATCACCCAAGGAAAATGTTTAAGTTCCAAAAGGATTACTCCCACAGAAACAGTAGAAACAAGATTCAGGAGAACGTTGAGAATTGCCTCAGCATACAAAAGGGCTGACATACACAATGTGTTCAAGTCTTTTAAAAAATTTGGCAGCGGAACTTTTTTTCAGTGGGGTCATTTAAGTCCAATAAATAAAACAGCAAAATAGGTATGACTGTGCTGCAGCAGCTCCCATCATGGCCCTCGAGCTTGTCTGCACCCCCATGGCAGGCTCAGGGCTCTGTGGGATGGAAGCGTCTCATCCTGTTATCTTTAAGTAAGTCAATTCTAAAACCTAAGCCAAGTAAATTACCCAAGAGCTATAGATTCAACTGCCCTCAACTGTTGTCCAGGATATCAGCGGGAACTTTTTGTATGGGATAAAGGTGTATTTAGCCTTCTTCCTGGTGTATTATTAAGTCTGAAATTCAAGAGTAATTAAAATAATCATAGGTTGCCAAAGCCTTTTATCTGACATTATTGTTAGATCTTTATTAATTGTGAGAGGTACAGCACTTGGAAGAAGTAGACCAGTATTTCCTGTTTTTGTAGATAGGTGTGTATTTGCCATTTGGTTGATGGATTTTTAAAAGTAGGCATTTCTGGCCACTTTTGACTGCCTAGCGCCAGTGCTGTGGCAGGGCTCTCTGAGCCTTTTCTTTACCATCCTAGGGAGCGCTTGGTGCAGAGGTTATGCCAGTCTGCCTTCTAGACCGCCCCTTGGTTGGCATGTGAACACCTTGGTACAGAGCAGTGCAGGTGGATTTGGAGTTTTCCTCTAGACCTGGCTTTCTCAGCCTGAGCTGTAGTGTTCCTTTGTTGTGGGGAGTTACCCTGGGCATTTACAATATTCAGCAACATCCCTGTCTTCTACTGACTAGAGGTCAGTAGCACCCACTGCCTGAGTTGTGACATTCCAAACACAAATAGCAACACAAACTGTCGCATCAAGGAAAAACAAACACACATAACTTCTAGGCCTTGTGCAGTTTGGCTCCTGCCTCCCTCTGAAGCTTTCTATTGCATGACCAGTGCCGGCCACACCAGCTCCATGTGCTTCATGTTCCTTCCAGCTGCAGCGGTGTGTACTCTTCTGTGTCTAAAGTCCCTGCCTTTCTCCCAGGACTCTTCTTCAACCATGCAGGCTGACGCAAGTGACTGCTTTACATTACCCTGGTTCTTGTGACTTTGCATCATAGCACATGAGAAATTGTTAAATAAGAAGTGCTGTCGTAGGATTAACATTGGTCTCCGCCTCTAGACTGAATATCTTTGAAAGGTCGGTTCCTATAGTCTCAGTCCCCCATTGTCAACACTGGCTTTTCCTTCAGGCCTCATCAGTGTCCCATTTCATATCTCAGCATCTTTTTAAAAAATTTACTGATTGCTCTAGTGCCTAGGATAATACGTGCTCAGTAAGTGTCCCAGAATGAAGGTGCCAGCCAGTTCTGGCCAGATTGAAGCTGAATTTACTGCTTACAGGGCCAGGGATTTAGCTCAGTGGTTCTGCTGCCTGCCTTGCAAGCACAAGGACCTGAGTTCGATCCCCGTAACCAAAAAAAAAAAAAAAAAAAAGAATTTACTGCTTAGCACTAAATGGACTTGTTCCACCTGTTTGTAGTACTCTCTTTAAAAGAAAAGAAACGAAAAACTCAAATTATTTTAATCTGAGTGCAGATACAGAAAATCATGCAGAATACATGTGTAATTTCTGAATTAATCCAAGGAAATGATCTTGTAACAACCAACAAGCCAAAATTCCAACAAGGAATTTTGCATCCACCAAGAAGCTGTCTATGTGCCCACCCCAGTTACAACTCCCACCCCCCTTCCCCGGTGTGTAACCACCAACCTGAGCCTTAACACCGATCACTTCCTTGCCAGCTGGATCATAATCCCTAAAGTCTAAGGTCCCGAATGTTGAAATCCTGGAAGCTGAAATTCCTACTGGGGAAGAAAGCTAGATAAGAGGAATAGAAAGCCCAGTTCTTGGGAAGGGATTCATGCATTTTTGATGTGCACAGGGTAGTTGCACCATGTTCAGTGTGATAAAATCTAGAAAAACATCATCTGGGGTCTCTGTGAAGGTTTTCTGAAGAGACTAGTGTGTGTGTCTGAGTGGGCCTGGAGGGAGATCAGTATGTAGAACATTACTGCGAATGTGTTTATTCTCCAAGAAAAGCCATTCCCTAAAAGAAAAAAGTAGCTATTTATGACTTCAAACAATAGTTAGTGATTGTGAAAGTCAGGCAGCTCTTACGGGCCGTCTCCATGCAAATACCCATAATTTATCCCTGTAATGCACTTTTCTGAGAGGTGCTGGGGATAGAACCCAGGCCCTGTGTGTGCCAGGCTGGTGTGCTACCACTGTGTCCCCAGCTCTGTAATATTTTTTTATACGTTGTTTTCTTTTTTCATTTGTGTTTTACTTTTTAAAGTTTTTTCCCAACTATTTTATTTATTATTTGGTCCTGGGGATTTAACCCAGGGCCTTGAAGATACTAAGCATGCAACCTATTTCTGATCTACACCCCCAACCCCTCCAGTATTTTAAATTACCAGCATTATTATTATTATTTTTTTTTTTTGGTACCAGGGATCGAACTCAGGTCCTTGTGCTTGCGCAGCAGGCGGCGAAACCACTGAGCTAAATCCCCGGCCCGCCAACATTCTTTTTTATAACTAACTTTTTATGCTATTTTTTTCATCTTTGCACCATTTCCAGTACTGGAGACTTAGATTGTGTAAAGACGTTTAGAGAGTTCTAATTCATTTTCTGTACTTTATGCAAATTTGAAAGTACGTTAGCACACTTTTGTGTGTAAGCATTGTGCATGGAAGTAAAATTGTTGGAAACCTAACAAATGAAAAGATGTCATTTTTGTACATCTGCATTTGAAAAATACAGCTTCTCGTGATCTCAGCTCCTTGAGTGACTGTGTATACAATAGCAATACATCAGGGTTTTCAATCAATCAGATAAAAAGACTTAGATTATTGGGCAGGAAATGTAGCTCTGTACAGTTCTTCAGTAAACCACTTGTCTAACATGCACAAGGTCCTGCCTGAGCTTGAGCCCCAGCACCAGGAAAGAAAAGACCTAGACTGCCCATCACAGTGTTTGAAGTGCCTCAGTGAGAAAGCAGTGTGCACATTACCTGCTGTGTGTGTGTACATTTCACTTTTTGATGTATTTCTTTGTGAACGTGCTTTGTCTGCTTGTAACTGATGTGGACATGTGACTTGTTATCTAAATGTTTATGCTTGCAAAAAATGTTGTTATTTTCTTTTATTGTGTAATGTTCTGACATTTTTTAATGTTTTTATGTTTCTCAAACTCTTCTTTAAAAATGTAAATTAATGTATTTTAAGTAATTGAAAAAATTTTTCCCCAGAATTATATTTTCATGATTTTGATCATTTGAGATTTTAGACTTAGGAATTTTGATCTGTCAGATTTTATCATTCAGGATTATGGAGGTCAGGACCTTTTTTTAAAATATAGTTTCATCATCCTAATGTGCATCTTTAGACACATTTAATTTTACCAACTAAGAATTTTGATGTCTTTTAATGTACTTTATTTTTGTGGTTCAGGGAATTGAACCCAGAGATTTGTGAATGCTAAGCAAGTGCTCTACAATGGAGCTCCATCCCTAGCCCTAGTCTGCTTTAATCTGGATTTTCCCTCCATCCCTTTGTTTGCCATATAGTTTATCTATTGAAGAACCTGGGCGCTTCTACGTACATAATTTCCTACTGTGGAGTTTGTTGGTTGTGCATTTCTGGTAGAATACAGCATATTCCTCTTTTCTCTGCATTGCTTAAGATAGGCAGCTGGATGTAGACACTCAGTCACTCAGATTCAGTTCCTTGGGCAGCACTGTAGGAAGCATACAGCATCTGTCTCTCCATGTTAGCAGTCATTTATTCCTAGTGCCTGTGGCTGTTAATTCATGGGAGGGGGAGCTCTAAAATGGCAATATTCTAATTTTATCACTTTTCGTTTAATATTCAGAATACTTTTATAAGTGATTCTCCCCATCTTCTGTTATTGGTTACTATTTACATAGTTTACAAAGGAAAGTCAAGACTAATGCCTCTTTCTCTTTATTTACCAGTCTTCATTTATAACGAATTGTTTCTCTGTCATCCTCCGAAGTTGACTAATACTTTTTTTTGAAATATCATTGTGAATGTATGGATTTAAGTATAATTGATGTGGTTTAATCTTCTACAGATATTATCATAATGGTGGCCCTGTCTATTGGTACCCAGGCTGCATGTTCATCCTGGGGAGTGGGGAGGGGAGTAACAACAGGGAGACTGGGAAGCTGAGAGAGTCCTGGCTCTGGGTACCCAGGGGACACTGTCCATGAGCCCTCCCTCAGTGGGTCTGGGGAAAGCTCCTCTTGGTGGAGCCCTTCCTGCTGGCTTTCCCAGCTAGCTCTCTGTGACTCTCCTTTCCTTCCTAGGTTTGGTCGGAAGAATGTGCTGTTTGTGACCATGGGCATGCAGACTGGCTTCAGCTTACTGCAGGTCTTCTCAAAGAACTTTGAGATGTTCACGGTGCTCTTCGTCCTTGTTGGCATGGGCCAGATCTCCAACTACGTGGCAGCATTTGTCCTGGGTATGGCCCTCCAATTGGAGTTGAGTACTCGATCCTGTGTTTCGCCATCATCCTGCCACCCACCTTTCTGGAGACAGCTGTGATGCCCTTGGGTTTGGGGGTGGTTTCCAGCACCTCTGGCCAGAGCTTCCTGATGAACCCAATTTACCAGGAGGGAAACTGAGCCAGGCACATGACCAGCCTTGGGTCCCAGTGGCACTCTAGCCTGACCTCTGATTTCTGCTTTTCTGGCCTCTGAGGTGTGGTCTCTTGGACTTATTAGTACTTGAAGCTATTGTACTTCACCAGAGATCATCCGTTTAAAAAGTCCTACACCTGCTGAGGTAGCTGGCAAAAGAGGGAAGCAGGCTGTGAGGAGGAAAGGCTATGATAGACAGGCTCACCAGGGAGAAGTGCAGGGCGTGGTGGCCAGTGATGTCTATGAAGGAGAATGGTTGGACAGGAATGGGCTTTACACAGCTTCAGATTCAATTCCAGGTACACACAGCAGGGCTCTAGCTCAGACATGCCAGCCGTTCTTACTGAGAAGATATGTCTCACTGTTTGGAGGAGTCTGACTCTAGCTAGTAAAGTCTCTGGGTTCCTTGGGTTGTATCATTGAAGGGGTTATTTTTTCTTCTCCCATTTAATAGAATATCTTTTTTCCTCTGAGAATAATAGCCTCAGTAATGACTTCACCCCTAATGAATTCTCCCTTGTGTGAGGATGCAAGGGGGCCTAACGTGGCATTATTAGCATATGGCTGAGGAAAGTGATGAACTGTTGCTGAGGGGTTGAGAGGCCTCAGTGAAGCACCCCCAAGGAGATGGTTGGATTAGACTGTGTTCAGATCCAACTGCTCCCCTGGACTTGGAGCATAGAGATGATTCTGGCTGCCTTCTTGTCTGTGTGTTGAAAATGATATCGTGCAAGATTAATAAGGAAATGGCCCAAATTAAATGCTAACTCAACTCCTCCCTTGTTTTGAACAGGAACAGAAATCCTTGGCAAGTCAATTCGTATTATATTTGCCACGCTAGGAGTGTGCATATTTTTTGCATTTGGCTTCATGCTCCTGCCACTGTTGGCTTACTTCATCAGAGATTGGCGGATGCTGCTGCTGTCACTGACGTTGCCTGGGGTGTTGTGTGCGGCACTCTGGTGGTAAGTGTGCCCAGGGCTGCCTTCCAGCAAGGTGGCTTCTGCCTGGCTTCACTAGAGGGCAGCAGCAGTCCTCAAATCCCTGCTAGGGCTCCCAGAGATAGGAAGTGTAAATGAATGTAAGTTGTTTCAGAATGTCTCTCCATGCTCAGAAGAGCCAAACAAAACAGAGTCACAAGACATCCACAGATTTGTTCTCAGCCCTGTGCCGGGTAGATCTAAGTGCAGAGAGAGGAAGAAGTGGCTGTGAGAAGGTGGGGTCCAATGTGACCTCCAGATCTCAGGGCAAGACAGTGAAGCTCTGGTTCTGCGTATTGATGAGGCTTCATGCCACGGCCATGAGGAGAAGAGGACGATCTCCAGAAGAGAGCTCTCAGGATGACTGCAGGTCTGTTGGATAAATCAGGGGAGGCAGAGTGAGGAAAAAACAGAAGAGGCCAGTACAGCAGTTTCTGTGGATGCCAGAACAGGGCAAGGGTGTAGCAGGTTGTGGGTGGGCAGAGCCATCCAGGGAAGGCAGGCTTCAGGAGCCCAGCAAGGGGGACCATCGTTCAAGATACCAAGGTAGCCACCGGATGTGGGGATCCCCTGAGACAGTCTGGGCCCCCAAGTTCTGTATACTTCAGATGCTCCAGAATCATACCTGGGTACGGACCGACTTGGCTTCTGGCCTGTGAACAGGTATCCCACAGCCTAGCTCTGCATCTCCAGGCTCACTTCCCACTCTCACGTGTGCTCTCCCTCATCTTTTGGGCAGAGGCCTCACTAAGATTGTACTTGTAGATGGCTCAGGGGCTCAGAATCATGGAAAATGTAGCAAAAGACTAATAGAGGCAAAGTCAGTTAGCACATGGTGCAAGTAAAAACAAATGGAGGCCTTGGGAGAAAACTTCCATAAAGATCATTCTTCTTGTCTCTTGTGGGATCATCCAACTTGACTCTGGCAAGCTACAGTGCATACAAAGACTGAGAGACTGGAATGCTTCAAGCCATGATTCCCATTACCAAGCCTAGGTCAAGAAAACATGTCTAGGCCTGTTTGGGTTTGCCTTGGAGAGCCAGGTGGCTGTCTCTTCTGTGTAGAGAGGAATTGTCCTTCCTGACCAGATGTACTGTCAAGTTTTGGTTCTAGCACAAGCAGCGCCTTTTCTAGTTGACATTAACTTGAAGCCATTTGAAGTTTATAGTTTTCTGAGCCAAACAGTTCAGAGCTGAGCCTAGAGAGTAATTAAAGCATGAATTTCTGACCATCGTAAAAAAAAAGATTGTACTTGTACTTCTAGGTTCATCCCAGAGTCCCCGCGATGGCTCATCTCGCAGGGGCGATTCGAGGAGGCAGAAGTGATCATCCGCAAGGCTGCCAAAATCAATGGGATTGTGGCACCCTCCACCATCTTCGACCCGAGTGAGGTAGGCACCACGTGGGAACTGGTTGAGGAAGGGGCCACCAGCCATGATTTGAGGGCAGCCGCACATAGTCCTCAAGTCTTCCCTACCACACAAGTCCAGCCCTTGCCCTACCTGAGCTCCAGCTCTCCCCAGGCAGCACTTATTAAAAGTTGGCTGGCTGTGGGGATGCCTACCTATAATCCTAGCCCTGGGGAGGCTAAGGTAGGAGGATTGTAGTTGATTGTATCTTGAGTTGGCAAGACCTTGTCTCAAAAATCAAAAAAGAGTTAGGGATACAGTTTAGTGGTGGAGCACCCCTGGGTTCAATCCCCAGTTATATGCATGTGCAGGCGGACACGCAGATGCATACACACACAGCAACTCAGACCTTGAGTAGCTCCCACCTGCCTCTCTGCACCTTTCCCATAGATTTTAGACAGCCATACTTTACTTCCTTTCTAGGCAATCATCTTTTAATCATCACTTTTAATAATGAACACCCTTTCTAAGAAATGAGCTTTCTCCAACATCAGCATTTTGGGGGGGGGTTGGTTTTTTTGGGTACTGGGGATCGAACTCAGGACCTTGTGCTTTCGAGGGAGGTGGCGGCATCACTGAGCCAAATCCCCGGCCCAGCATTCTTGTTTCTTGTGCTTAAGGTGATTTGTCATTTAAAAAGATAATCTAGTGCCTAACGTATAAAGCCCAAGCAAGTATTCAGTCTCTTTTCACCCTCCAGTGGTTGGTTGTTGCATGTCATGTTGGAGCCGGGTCCTTTCTGAGGTCCACTTCTTCCTTCTTTTTTTGTCCATTTCTTCTTTCTGCGCAACCCCTCCCTGCAAGCCCTGTTCTTAGACACCATGAGTAATTTCTTGGCTCTGTCTAGTTGCTAGTTCTTGCTTCTCCCTCCTGTTCCCTCTCCTTCTGCCCTCTCTGCAACAGGCAGCTTTTCTCAGACTCAGTACTATAAGAAGAGGTTAGAAGCTACAAATGCTTAGGGCCGAGGATTTAGCTCAGTGGCACTGCACCTGCTGGGCAAGCGCAAGGTCCTCAGTTCAATCCCCAGTACTGGAAAAAAAAAAGAAGCTATAAATGCTGGCTGATATGGTTCTGGAATGTGTCTCTAGTCTGACGGGAAGACAAGGGACTGGCTGTTGGAACAGCCGTGAGGAGTCATGCTGAAGTGTGACAAGCATGTTAGAGGACACACAGGGCCAGAGATGCAGACTTGAGACTTTGGATGGAGAAAGCAGCCAAGAGGCCAGTGGCTACTGAAAGTCCTGCTGCCCTCCCACTTAAGTGGTGGCTACTCAATGGCTGTCACTCAGACCTTACTGGAAAGGGCTCTGAAGCACATAGGTCAGGGTAGGGTGTGGCAGAGAGGGCTTTTAAATGAGGTGGCTTCAGTGGCTCATAAGTAAGGGGTCAATCTGGGTGAACCCATAAACCCCATTGGCGTCTTTGAGGAAATGAGGGTATTTCAGGGGATCCGTTCAGTCTGCTGAAGTTGACCTTTTGTTGAACTGCTAACTTGGGAAAAACAAGCTCCAAAGCTGGGTTTGCTTAAGAAAGCTCCATCAGTATGTTTAGACATGCAGTTTATTAATGGCCTTGGCTGTGCTGAATTTCATAGGAAGTTACTCTGGGTGAAGCTCAGGTCAATTTTCCTGTTTTTCAATCTTAATTTTTTCCCCCTGGAAGTAAACCAATAACTACTTAGCATGAGGACTGAAAACATTAATTTTTTGTAAACGTCAGATCAGTAAACTGCACAGCCTGTTTCTCTCTCTGACCCACAGGGAAGGGAGCCAGCCTTGGAAGGAAGGCCTAGAGGTCTCTCTGGAATGTGGCTGCTGATAGGTGGGCCAGGCAGTCGCAGCGAGGGGGCTGTCAGCCTGGCCTCTGCCTCTGGCTCTGCTGTGCTCTCTGAAAGACTTGTCACCTCCCTGTTCCCTTCATTCCCATTCACTCTAACACGTTATCGACAGGCCCGGGGAAGCTCTTAGAAGACCAAAACCAAGTCACTAAACTTACTGTTCTTTTCTGAAAGAGCCTGAAGCACTCCCTAACTCTGGAGAAGACAGCTCAGAGGGCAGGTTTGGGGTATGCTGTCCTGTGCTCTGCATCTCTAGGCTTCTCTCACCCATACCATTCTGCCTCTGCAGTTACAAGATCTGAGTTCCACGAAGCAGCAGTCCCACCACATTCTGGATCTGCTCCGAACCCGGAACATCCGAATCGTCACTATCATGTCCATAATTCTGTGGTATGTAAGAACCACCCAGGGCTTCCAGACAAGCTTCTAGGAATGGCAGCTGGGCCTCTTGTTTACAGACATGACTCAGACCCAGATTGCAAGATAGCCCATGTCTCCACAAGCAAGAGGGATGCGTCTTGCAATGGATGTATAAATGGGCCTGTCACAGTTCTTAATGTGACGGAACCTCCACAAAAAGAATAAAACAATTGCAGAGGCTGTTTTGGGAATCAGGGATCTTTGGGGATGTCATCAGGTCTTTGGGTCCTTGCTCAGTTGTTCCTGTCCCTAACCCCCTTGTATCTAGGCACAGACAGTGACTAAAGAGGACAGGGGAAGCTTTAAGAAGGATCTGAGTGAAGATACCTTATCCTTTAAGCCATAGAAGCTGCTGAGAACTTTATGGACATGTTCCTTCTGGGATGTTCAGAGACCGTCCTGGAGTCAGGGCTAAGGCCTAGATGTCTTCTCCAGATTCCTTCTAACAAGGTATTTCACAAAATACCAGGAAGGAATTTGTGAATTACTGAGGAGAAGAAAACATGTCTTTATGCCAGGGTATCTTTGCTTAGTGAGCAGAGCACTGGGATTATAGACTTCCTGAACCTGCTGAGTGAATGATGAGGAGGTGAGTGAGGACAGGCTTTATTTCAGAGTCCTTACTACTAGATTCAGCTGGCTTTGGGGCAGCTATCATTTTGCTCACTGGTAGGTATTGTGAGTCACTTATTTCCAATGAATTTCCAAGTCACTCATTTCCAGGGTGCCTCAGGGCAGTTCACCACTCTTTGAATCTGCCACAAGACAGGACCAGCATGTAGCCTGTGCCTCAGACTTGCCATTCTTTGATGAGTCATCCTCTCTATGGTTCACCTGGGGTTTCTTCCCCACTCTGGAATTCCTTCCAGAACACAATCTATTCTCCTTCCTTGTATCAGCTGTGTTTCCAACTTGCACATATGTCAAAAACAGTCTAATCCATAAAGGTCTGGTCTGCCAAAGAGTATGAGTCACCAACAGAATGCTGCTGGGGACAGGACCCAAGCACGCTGAGGGCATATAGACGAGCTAACATGGCCCCACCGCTGGGAGCTCCCTCTCATCTCCATGGGTATAGTGGGGCTGGTGTCAGCTGCCTCTGACCATGCTCTTCCTGGCTGGTCACACAGACAGTCTGCTGGGCTCTTTCTCCAAATGTTTGATGTAATGTTGTGCCTTATTTTGTGTTTGCTGCCTGATGCATTCTCAGTCTCCTGCAGTTGCGGGATTTTAGGGAAGTAGACTTTGTGAATGCTGCATCTTAGGATTTTTAAGGCTGAAAGGCAGACCGGAATTTTTTTAGTGAGGTAACTCTGTCTGAATTTATAAGCCTTTTTGCTGGGATACTTTGTATATACGATGCTCTGAAAGTACACTGGAGAAGAATTTGCATATACCATCTGGGCTGGGGGAAGTTATCTTTTGTTCAATGAAGTAAGGCTCAGGGTTAAATATGCTGCTTTCCTATGTTCTGCTTGTTGGGAGCAATGCTACATAATTCTAGGGAAAAATCATATGAGTAGGCCTAGTTCTCCTGCCTACAGACCAGCCACGACATTCCAGACATAATTGCATTTTGGCCTCGGGTCACAACTGAGACCTCAGTGATCCCCGGATGCTGTAATCTCCGGGACAAGACCACACCTGTGGGAGATGCCAGGGAGGAACCAAATCTTCATCTGCATAGTTCCTCATGGTCCTTAGATTTCCACTGCCCCCCCCCAGTCTTTTTACACCTTGTTTATCCCAATGTGAAGTACTGAACTCCGCATTTTCACTTGTTACCTCTGTTTCCCCATGTACTGAATAAAAAGTGCTGCAAGCTAGGGGGTTTTTGTCTTTGCCACCCAGAGCAGCACTGATCAGACCCAAAGCTCAGCTTCTTCTCAGTCTCATTTGTCTACCTTTCCTGTAATTCGCCGTGTGCTGCCGTGGCTCGCAGGAGACCAGGACTAACTGCAGAGGTTCTGGTAACATCCCCTTCCCCTGTTCCCTACACTGCTGAGGGAGTAGCTTGAAATTTCCCCCAAATAATTGGATTTTCCAAGTTGAGCTGGTTGGAGCTATGGATACTGCTTCTCTAGCTTTCTTCTGCACTTCATTTCAGGATGACCATATCAGTGGGCTACTTTGGACTTTCCCTTGATACTCCTAACCTGCATGGAGACATCTATGTGAACTGCTTTCTTTCTGCGGTGGTCGAAGTTCCAGCATATGTGTTGGCCTGGCTCCTGCTGCAGTATGTGCCCCGGCGCTATTCCTTGGCCACTGCTCTCTTCCTGGGCGGCAGTGTCCTTCTCTTCGTGCAGCTGGTGCCCCCAGGTAAGGACCGTGTGCATCCACAGTCCAGGATCTCCACTGAGTCACTGACTCTGTACCGAGGCTGTCTTCTCAGTTACTAAAGAGAATAAATCAAGCCCGTCAGAGTTCTCCCTCATGTATGCATTCTTAGCCTAAAATTTCAAGAGAAAGTGCTTTACGAGGTCAGAGCATTCTTTATGTCTTCATTGAAGGAGTGAGAAGGAACAACCACTGGGGTTGTTGGTTAATTTTACTCTAGATTTCAGTTAATATGCTCATATTTGTTTTCCCTTCCAGAATAAGAGGGCAGTAGAGGGCCGGGGATTTAGCTCAGTGGTTTCACCTCCTACTGCGCCCGCGCAAGGACCCGAGTTCGATCCCCGGTACCAAAAACAAAGAAAAAAAAAAAAAGTTAGTTCAGAGGGCAATGGAGAGCCATCACCATTACTTTTTTCCTGGCGCTCTTTTGTGGTTCATTCAGCCAGCAGCTGTGGAGTGCCTGCTGGGGCTGCACTGGGCTGGGTGCCAATGACACAGAAGTAAACCCGTCAGGCAGAACCCCCAGGCCATCATGGAGCTAACATTCTAGTTGAAAAGACAGACAACAAACAAGCAAATAAATAAAATGCTCACCATTGTTCAGATTGTGTTACCTTTTTATCTAGGAGAGTGGGGAGCTAGTGTCCCTGAACAGGGGGAAGTTCAACGGAAGAGAACATGAAGTGACACAGAAAGCCATGACATCTGGAGAGCATTTCAGGAAGAAGAGAAGAAAGCCAGAGAGGCCTGACAGCGAGTGAGCCTGGCATGTTGAGAAAAAAAAAAGAGAGCTAGTAAGAGCTGCAGAAGGAGAGAGGGGGACAAAAAGGAGAGAGGAAGGGAGGTTCCCAGAGACCATGGACAGGGTTTTGTTTCTTTTCGGTGTCCCACAGGTTGGTGAGAGGAACTCTTTCTGACAACTGCTAAACACTTGATAGGTCCTCATCTGTCCAGCACTGTGCCCAGAGTCTATAGTACTCCCTGGAATTTGGGGGCCTGTGGTAGTCACTGGGGCCTCTTAGACTGGGATCCCTCTGTAGACCATGTGAGACATGGCAGAAGGAGCCCGGGAATGGATGTAGAGGATTCACAGTTGAGCTCAGCAACACTCAGGTCATTCAGTGTCTCCTCATCGGACAGCAAGAAGGATAGATGGTTTTGTGTGGTCTGTGGATTTTCTGAGGCTTGAATAAAATGAAAGCGTGAGTTAGAATTGAATTCTCCATTCATCCAAAAGTCATTAGTGCCAACACTTGGGAGGCTGAGGGAGGAGGATTGTCACAAGTTCGAGGCCAGCCTGAGCTACGTAGTGAGCTCAAGGAAAGCCTGAACTACATAGCAAGACCCTGTCTCAAAAAAACCAAGTCATTAGTAAATTCTGCCAATCCCTACAGTATGAGGTTCTGCAGTATGAGCTAACTCCCTGACAGACACCTCTGTAATGACTTTTGCACTAAAAGGCAGGCCGATTGGGATGTAGGGAACTTCCTCTGATGGCCTTTAGATCGAGGAAAATGCTTGTTCTCACATAGCTGCAGAGTCCCAGTCTCTTTTAAGTAATCAACTTGGAAATCTTGGCTATAGTCCTTTATCTCAGGAAGTTACAGAAAAATGACCTCAAAACACCCCTTCCCAAACAGCTGGGTAGGAAAATATGTTTGTTTCAGGCAAAACAGAACTAGAACTCTTAATAGCAGCACACTGAGCTGCTGCCTACTCCTACTTTCTTTCCTTTCCCTTTCCAGACTTATATTACTTGTCTACAGTCCTGGTGATGGTGGGCAAGTTTGGAATCACTGCTGCCTTCTCCATGGTCTATGTGTACACAGCTGAGCTGTATCCCACAGTGGTCCGAAACATGGGTGTGGGGGTCAGCTCCACAGCATCCCGCCTTGGCAGCATCCTGTCTCCCTACTTCGTTTACCTTGGTAAGTCCCATGGGCCAAGGGAACACTGGAGCAATGGCACACAAGCACTCACTGGCCTTCATGTGACCCAGAAATAGCTTGTTACTAGGAAAACAAGCATATATGGCAAATGGGATCCATCTAGGAATGGGTCTGTTGCTGGGGAAGATTCTTATCCAGGTGCATTGTGAGGGTGCCATTAACTTGTGCCGCATGTGCGTGCGCGTGTTTGTGTGTCTGTGTGTGTGTGTGTGTGATATGTGACTGAAGATCAAACCCAGAGCCTCTTGCATGCTAGGCAAGTGCTCCTCCACTGAGCTACACACCCAGCCCCAAGGCACTCTTCCAAATGGAAACCAACCTGCAAACTAGCCAGAAATTAATAAGAAAATAGGTTTTGTTTCTCTTCCTGGTAACTCAGGCCTTCATCAGAAATTGCAATTTCTTTAGCCTGAGAAATTAGAGAGTGATTTCAGGAATTAGTTTACTTAATGGAGAAATTTCTTCTCAGAGTCAACACAAGGGGAAATATGTATTCAAGACTTGTAATGAACTGAGAATCACTGTACCTTGGAGCAGCTTATACAGTGGTTTTATCTGTGTGAAATCCTCCCTGAGGGCTGAGGTTATAGCTCAGTGGTAGTGAACACAAGGCCCTGTGTTCAGACCCTAACAGTGTAAAAAAACCCCCAACATTCTATCCTTGCTGTTTTTCATAGTGGGACCCCAGTATTCTCTTCCTTAGGTATTGCCTCATGGCATCTGCTGCTTCCCTGCACATCCCTAGCCATAACATCTTTGGGGAGCACTGGAATGTACCCACAGTGCTCTGTGAGCAGGCCACATAGATCTAACAAGCCAAAACACCTTCTCGTCTAGCTTGAAGGCAAAGCGAACAGGTGGTGACACATCTGCAGAGGTGGAAGAGTTATTCCTGTCCCTAGATAAGTGCCTCATGTTCCTGGGAAACCTGATAGGACTGATCATCACAGCTTGGCTCTCCGGTGCCGTGAGAGTCTCCCGCTCATCCTGTGCACCTTAGGCGCCCAGTTGGATCTCTGGGCATGCCTGTGCCAGCATGGCTCTGAGTCGTGCTAGGATCCAGTCTGGCAGCTCAGACTAGGGGAAGTTCTGAGGTCCGTAAGGAAGGTGATCCTTTTTATAGTGCTGGGAGCATAAAGGGATGGAGAGAGACCAAGTCTCAGTTCATCCTGAGGCTTCAGATTCTGTCTGCTTTGCCACAGGTGCCTATGACCGCTTCCTGCCCTACATTCTCATGGGAAGTCTGACCATCCTGACAGCCATCCTCACCTTGTTCTTGCCAGAGAGCTTCGGTGCCCCTCTCCCAGACACCATTGACCAGATGCTAAGGGTCAAAGGGTAAGGAGGCTTCTTCACAGTCTGAGTGCACTGGGTCTGGGCCTGGCCACGTCTTAGGAGAGCCCTGAAGACTTTCTCTCAAATACCTTGGACTAGTTTAGCCATCAGAGGGCTATAAATAGCAATGGTCTGATCTTGTGTGGACGTGTCTCTTCGAACATCTCCATGGAAACTGCAGCTCTGGGATAGTACAGAAACCAGGAGAAACCTTTTTTTCAGAAGATATTCTCGTTTCTGGCTAATTTGTTTTGAGACTATTTTGAGGCTGCTTTGTTTTAGAACGTTACTAACATTTGTTTTGCTTATTTTAATAGACTAAAACATAGGCAAACCCCAGGCCTCACAAGGATGTTAAAAGATGGTGAAGAAAGCCCCACAATCCTTAAAAGCACAACTTTTTAACACAACTTCCAGTAAGCGAGAAACGGAAGAGGAAAGCCTGCATCTTGTCAGAAACGTCTTGTGCAGACCCTGGGTCCTTCAGTGACAAAGGGCTTTGCAGTCTTTTCTGTGACTCTTTGTCTGACTTCCTCATGGAAGAGAACTCAGCTTCAGAGAGTGTTTGTGGTCCTGGGGCTCCAGCTTTCCTCCAGGGACAGTATGGCTACCTACAGACAACTTAGATGTTTCCTAACTGTTAGCAGTGGATGTGGCACCTCCAAAAAAGTTAATGACTCACTAGAACCAGTGGGATTCGGAAGGATGTGAGAGACATCTGCTAGATACACTTTTTAATCTTAGACTACCTGAAAAGGCCCCTGGTAAAATTGGAGATCTTTAGTTTCCTCTTTTCTTTTCCTAAGTGGTGAATTTTAAAGGAAAAGAAATAATTTCACAGAGAATTTGATTTCTCACCTTTTCTCAGTTACAAAGGACATTAACTGAGATCATTGTATACCTACTGCAGAAGAGCACAGCATCTAGAGAAACCTAAAGATAGCTGAGAAGGAGAGGACTGAGCAGTTGCAGAACATGGGCAGGTGCAATGATTTGTGACCACTCG
The DNA here is from genome assembly GCF_000247695.1 of Heterocephalus glaber. The sequence continues at coordinate 39,699,154 of NW_004624733.1, read as the reverse complement.
GTGTGGCTGCTGGGTGGACTTGTTTACATCTGACCAAAGCACTGGGCTTCTCCATGGGAAATGCATTAAGTCTACCCTTCTTGTTTTCCACCACTGTGTAAATCAAACCTCCTCGATACTAAGCTTCTGAGCTGTGGTTGGAAGGAAGTGTATTAGTGAGAAATTGTCTCTTTTCTCAGAACTGTAATGAGGATTCTGTTTTGTTGTTTTGTTTGTTTATCGTTATATCTCCTCCTTAAGTTATTTGCCCTTCAGCAGAGGCTTGAGAAAGGCTGGTTCCTGGTTTGTTTCTCTTTTGTTTTCGGCCCGGAATTGCTCTGGCAATGGTATACAGTTGCTGCTGCACAGGCCTTACCAGCCTTAGCCACTAGCACTTCTCTGAGTGCCAAAAACAATCTCATTGTGTGTATTCTTTTTGTGTTACCTAATCATGAGGAAAATTGTAAAAAAGAAATGTAAATCACATTCACGGTCTTTGAGAGTTGCTCACTCCAGTCAGGTAATATTGGGAGAAACTTGTGTTCAATGTAATTGTTGTCTTCTCTCTGATTATGTTACCATGGTACTCCTAAAGCATATGGTTTATTTGGTTTTTTAAAAATGTATTTTTGTGAAAGCTACTGAAGTGCCTTGGGAAGTGAGACAGTTTTAATAAATGAAATGATTTTTTAAATAATAGCAACCGTCTATAATCATTATTTTCAGAATTTGGTGAGCCTTTGCCACCCATCGCCTGACTCTGTCACTTTGGGCTAACTGTAGCAGTGGATTAGACTATAAGGTGAATATTAATCCCTGTGTACTGGAAATCTTCACTCTGTTAACTGACTTTGAACTGCACCAGCCTTCTTCCACAAGTGTCAGCTTGGTTCCCCTGTGATTAGCACTTCTGTGCAGTTAATTAGTCTTCATGAGAACAAGATTCCAGAGAACAGGAGTAAAGGATGGGGAGAGGAACATGGAAGGGTGACTAGATACCAGATATGTCACCAAGCTGACCAGTGTCAAAGACAGGTGCTGCAGCCATCAAAAGCTCTGGTGAGGCTGGGGATTTAGCTCAGTGGTTTCGTCGCCTGCTGCGCAAACGCAAGGACCTGAGTTCGATCCCCATTACCAAAAAAGAAAAAAAAAAAAAAGCTCTGGCCAGGGACGTAGCTCAGTGGCACCAAGCCTGCCTGGCAAGTGCAAGGTCCTGAGTTGGACTCCTGGTACCAAAACACTGTTGAAACCCATGTACTGCACCTCCAAACTATCTGTGCCATGGATTAAAGAGGAAAGCATTAATCTGTTGGCACCTGTGCCTCAGAGGCAGCCCCGCAGGTGCCAGTGGCCCACATTTCCAGGTGGCACAGGCATAAATCCCAACCCGGTTGGGTAGAAAGCAAAAGGTAGCACATTGCTGGCCCAGGGTGACAGGCAGCACCTCAGTGAAGCTGGCTGGGCCTGTGGACCTGGGGTAAATGGTGGGACAGAGAGAACTGGGGTTGAGGGGAGAGTACAAGAGGTGTCTGAAACCTACATACAGTTTGCCACCGAGTGACTTGGGCTAGAGTGTGGATGGGCCTGTGTAATAGCATCGGGTGTATTTAAGCAGAAATCACATGTCTTCCTAGAGTCCTGAGACACACCCCTGAAGATGTCATCTCAAGAAGATGGATCTAAGCTCAGAGACAAAGTTCTACAAGAACTCACCAGAGACATGTGGACATCATTTCTGTTTTGGGCCAGCTAGAGGGCAGCAGCCAGGTACCTGACTGGTTCTGTAACCCCGGGAGTCCCCCATGAAACTCTTCTTACAGCTGTGTACAGGAGGTGTGGGGATATGCTCTGCACATGAAGGACAGACTGCTAAAAGGATGCAGCATTATCACTCTCTCACAGGGCCAGTCTGCTGAAGAGATCTGAAAAATTTACTGTTCATGCAGAACAAAATAGTTCTGAAAATTCCAAACACCCTCATACAGTTGTCCTCCCCATAGCAAAAGACTAGCATAAAAAAAAGTAAATAATTACAAATATTTTCCACTAAAACTAACCAAATAATAAGTGAGCTGGGTAGTACTTGCCTGTAACCCTAGCACTTGGGAGGCTGAGGCAGGAGAATTGCCACAAGTTTGAGGCCAGCCTGGGCTACATGGTGAGTTCAAGGCCAGCCTGAACTACATAGCAAGACCCTGTCTCCAAAAAAAAAAAAAAATCAGCATAACAGTGTACTTCAGAAATTGAAGGGAAGAAGTATAAGATTCTAAACTTGTACCCAATCTCTTGAGCCACTGACATTTGCTACTGACTCCCTAAAACTACCAAATTGGGCCAACAGGAGACTGATTAAAAGCCTCTATTTTCTCTTAAAGATTTTTGGAAACCAAAAATGAATGAAATGGAGAAAATAGGCAATGGGGATGATTTTGAAAGAACTGAGTGCACTTAAAGGAAATACTAACTGGATTCCTTTAGGCTGAAATGAAAGGGCAGAAGACAGTAACTTGAACCTAAGTGAAGAAGTAACGGGAAAAGATGGCTGCCTCACTAAATATAAAAAACAATATTCATTTATTTTTCTTTACTTCTGTTTTTTCCTGTATGATTTAAAAGATAACTGCATAGGGCCTGGGATTTAGCTCAGTGGTTCTGCTGCCTGCTTAGCAAGCACAAGGTCCCAAGTTCGATCCCCAGTACCAAAAAAAAAAAGATAACTGCACAAAGCAGTAATAAGTTTATGCTGCTGGGTTCACAATGTGTGAAGATGTAACCTGTGACAATAACAATCAAGGGCAGAGCTAAATAAGAGCAAAGTTTTTGTATATTATTGAAGATAACGGTATTAATTTAGACTATTATTTAATATATTGATACAGAAAAGTTTTAGATAACTTAATAGATTGAATATTAAGGTAGTTGTAGAAGCAAAATAAGTAATGTGTTCTTTTAAGATTTGCTTTTCCTGTAAATCCTTGTTTAAGGTGACGATTATCTGACTCTAACCTGTAACTTCATTAACCTAAGAAAGTTACCATGCTAGGGTGAATTTCCAATGTATGTGGCCTATCTTGCATCCGTGACTTGTAAATAGGAACTAGAATTGTATTTACACATCAAAGACCACTAGGGATGAGATAATGGCTAAAAAGGATATAAAAAGGGAAACGCTGAACAAAGGGGGTCGGATACTGGCCAGACTGGTTTCTGGCGTTCCACCCGCCCGCTCGCGAAGCGAGAAGAAATTTTATTATTTTATCCGAATTCTGTGTCTCTGTGTATTTCTTTCTGAGATTTCTGTAACATTTGGTGCGTTGGCCAGGAGTTGGGAATGAAATAGCCCTTTTGGGCATCGGCCGAACCCCACTGGAGGGAGCGGCTCTCTGTCTCCTCGAGAGGAAAGGCGCGCCCCTGGGACGAAGTTCCTAGGCTCGCCAACAGGACACAGAGATCTGCTCACTGGGCGGCAGGGCGGCAGAGCGGCAGAGGTTTGCCCGAACCCGAAGAGACTACAGAAGGAGGACTGCTGTTCTTGGTGTCTCATCTGTTTCTTTCCTTTGCTGGGTGACAAACCCCGGGAAACCCCCTAGTCGTTAAACTTTCGGTTTCGCCTTGCGGAATTTGTATTTTGCAACTTTGGGCAAATACAGCGCAGGGGCTTGATCACTCCTTGTGCTTTGCCATTTGGGAAGATAGCTCCTCCCATTTGTTGGGTTCACTTTGTGAACTTTGGGCAAACTTAGCACAAGGGCCGGATCACCCCTTGTGCTTTGCCATTTGGGGAGGTAGCTTCTTTCATTTCTTTTGGGTACGGTTAGGGGGTCACCGGGAGGGAATGTGATAACTTCTGAATAAATGTGTGAGTGAAAGAGTTCTGGATAGGAGAGTGTGTGGAAGGAGCTGCGGAACAAGATAGAGGGAGGAACCGCTTGTGCTTAAAGAGTCCTCCCCAAATCGCAGAATTTGTGTGTGATCACGTTTAACAAAGGCACAATGGTGAGCTTAGGCGACAGCCCACCTTAGCCTGAAGGGACCTTACCATGGCCCAGAAGCCCGCAGCCAGGCAGGCGAGCGAGTGATCCCCCACCTTTGTTTGCCTTGCGTCTCCGTAAAGGGTACCCATATACGCACCAACACTCTGATTGGCTGATCGTGGGGACAGAGCCATCTCATCCTACTGTCTTAGAATGCATGCTTAGGAATTTTAAGAAAGGTTTTACTGGAAATTATGGTATTAAGATGAAACCCCAAAACTTAGAGCCTTTTGTGAGTTAAAATGGCCCAAGCTTTGCCTAGCTTGGCCAACTGAGAGATCCCTAGGTGAGGGTCTCGTCTGGTCTGTCTGGCTAACAGTCACCGCCCCTGGACGGGAACATCCAGATCAATTTCCCTATATCGATTTATGGCTCAAATTGTGCCACAGAATGCCTCCTTGGCTTCAGATGTGCGCCCCAGAAGCGAAAAGCAACATCCTGGTCCTCCGTCAGAAAGGGGACAATGCTGAAAAGTAACTGGTCCTTTCAGGTCCGGACCGAGAGAATTTAGACTTTCCCCCTCTTTTTGAGTTCCTAAATTCACAGGTTTGGAGGAGATGGGGACAAAAGCATGAAAACTGCTTGGCTTCAGAGCACCGTGCTGTGGTCAGACTCAGGATGGAACAGGGCTTACACTCAAATTTTAAAAATTAGTAAGAAAAAATAAGTAATGGATTAAAAACAGCTAAAACAGCTCTGAAGGACATAAAGCCAGAGAAAGTAAGAAATTCTACAAGGGTTACAAATTTTAGCTAATTGATAAACGTCTCTGTGTTTCAGTTTGAAAAGTTACAAATTTTAGTTAATTGATAAATGTATCTATTTCAGTTTGAGTTGATGTTTAATTGGTGTGCTTAAAGTATTGTACGTTGCAAATTCTTCAATTGTAATTATAAGGTTAACTTGCTCTTTTCTCTACTTTGTTGATTAAAAAAAAAACCCTCAAGGTTACTACCATTCTATTGGCAGCCAACCAAATTTAAAGTGTAACAATCTGAGAAGAAAAAAGGGACACTTTAAAATTTTAACAGCTAATAACTAGTTTGTGATAAAAGGTCTATAGTGAGATAAAAAATATATATTTAAAAGCTATAAGTAAAAGAGATACAATTTTGACATAAAAAAATTTTGTATGTTTGTCTTGTTAAAAAGATATACAAGACCAGAAGGCCTAGGTATGTCAAAAGATGCGTGAAAGTGATTTATCAAAAAAAGTGTATGTTTGTTGGTTTCAACTTTGTTATAAAAGGTTTAAATATGTTTACCTTAGTTGTCATCAAAGGGTTAAATTCTAAATATGTTACTATAATATGTGTACGTTGGTCATCTTCAAAGGCTTTAAGAGCCAACAGGTTACAGTATGACCTGCTTTATAGTGAGTTAGAAAAAACTGTTGGAAAAAGGCACAAATATGTCAGACCAAGGTGCGATATTTGAGATTTGACTTTAAAAAGGATAAAAAAAGAGGCTTGGTCCAGAGAAAAAAGTCATTTATTCTCTGCCAAGACCCCTCCAAAATGCTTCAATTATTTGATTCCATCTTTGCTCTCCATTGTCCTAATTGGAAGGACTGTGAAAAACTTTGTAGAACTTCGTTAACCTCTTAAAAATACAGAGAGTTTTAGGAAAAATTAAAGAGTTAATGCCACTAGAATACCGGGTGCTATGCAGAATCCAGATGCTTGATATGAACAACAATTTCCAGTAAATGGGCAGCCCAATTGGGATCCCAGTACCCAAGCAGGACAGGAAAACTTGAGAAATTATCAGACAGCCCTTTTAGCAGGAATGCGGGCTGCAAATAAAAGGCCTACCAATATGATTAAAGTGCTAGAAACACAGCAGGAGCCCAATGAGAGCCCTGAGAGATTTTATGAGTAGCTCTGTAAAGTTTACAGAATGTATACACCTTTTGATCCTACTGTTCCTGAAAACCATCAGCTAATTAATACAACTTTTGTAACCCAGTCAGCGCCAGACATTAGAAGGAAAATCCAAAGGCAGGAGACTTGGGAAGGCATGAATATAATGCAATTGTTGCAATTAGCTGAGAGAGTGTATGAGAATAGAGAGACAGTGAAAGAGAAAGAGAGCCAGGAAGGAAGCTAACAGTAGCTATGGGAGCCAGGGAAGGGAAGGAAAAAGAAAGACAAGGCTCAAGGAAAAGAAAAAGTGGGACTTGAAGGAAAGGAAAGATACTGGCACATTGTTGCCTATGATGAGGACAGTGATGGACACAGACCGGGCTCAATGCAGCTAGGCCCCCATGAGCCCATGGTCGATATATAGATAGGGGCCAAAATATGTTCTTAAGGGTGGAGAGTGGGGAGGAACATTCAGTAGTAACAGCTCCAGTTGCCCCTCTGAGCAGAGAGCGCATCCAAGTGATTAGTGCCACTGGAATTTCAGAAAAGCGCCAGTTTTGCTATGAAAGGACATGTGAAATTGGAGGACATAAAATGAAACATGAATTCTTGTGTATGCCAGAATGGCCTGGCCCCTTACTAGGAAGAGATTTATTATCTAAATTGGAAGCTACAATAACTTTCACCCAATGAGGAAATGCATCTCTGCATTTGGACCCATCTCATCATGATGGTAACAACTAAAAGAGAGGGTGAATGGCAGTGTTACAATGTGGATGATATTTTCCAGGCTCCACAAGAATTAAGAACTATGTTTCCTAGAGTATTGGCAGAGGAATCACCCTCAGGCTTAGCTAAGAATCATCCACCCACAGTTATAAAATTAAAAGACAATTCAGTCCCATTGGTGTAAAACAATACCCAATGTCCAGGCAAGCTGGAATTGGAATTAAACCCCATATCATGAGATTAAAGGAATTCGGACATTGGAGAACGTATGACACCTTGGAACACCCCTTTGCTGCCAGTTCGGAAACCCGATGAGGACTATAGGCCAGTGCAGCATCTACGGGCTGTAAATGACAGAACAGTAATGCTGCACCCAATGGTCCCTAACCCCTATGCTGTGTTGGGTCTGAAACCCCCAGAAGCAGCAAGGTTTACTTGTTTGGACTTAAAAGATGCCTTCTTTTGCCTTCTCATCACTCCCCTCAGTCAACCCATCTTTGCATTTGAATGGGAAGACCCAAGTGATGGGAAAAATACTCAGTTTACTAGGACTAGATTGCCACAGGGACTTTAAAACTCACCCATGCTTTTTGGGGAAGCCCAAGCCAAGGACTTGCTTGCCTTCCCTGAGGAACAATATAGCTGTGTCCTATTGCAGTATGTGGCTGACTTACTGTTATCCAGCTCAACCCAAGAATGGTGCTGGGAAGGCACCAAAAAGTTGTTGCTGCACTTACAGGAAAACTGGTTGTAAGGTATCATGGGAAAAAGCCCAGATTTGTGTACAGCATGTTAAATATTTAGAATTTCAAATAACAGGGCATGCGTTGCCTAGGAAATAAAAAAACAGGTTATTAGTGTCATCCCTAAACCCCAAACAAAGAAACAGCTGAGAAGGTTTCTTGGGGCAGCAGGCTTCTGTAGAATTTGGATTCCAGGTTTTACAGAAATCTCTAAACTCCTTTATGAAGCCCTAAAGGGACAAGGGGGGAATCATCTGCATTGGACTGTAGAACATGGGGAAGCTTTTAAAAAAATTTAAAATTGACTTAGACAGCCACCCCAGCCCTAGGCATACCAGATGTAAAACAGCCTTTTACTCTGTATGTGACTGAAAAAAACCCCATGTGGACCTTGGAATGTTGACCCAAGAAGTAGGCCCATGGAATCAACCGGTGGCATATTTGTCTAAAAATTTAGATTCAGTAACAAAAGGATGGCTTCATTGTTTTGGGGCCTTAGCAACTTCAATTCTGTTGATTCAAAAAAACAGACAAGCTGACTTTAGGTCAGGAACTGACTGTGCAGGTTCCACACCCAGTCCTAGAACTGCTGAACACAAGGGAGCATCATTGGCTCTCAAATAATTGGGTTGCTCAGTATCAAGCCCTTCTCTGAGAATCCCTGCTTGTGGTTTATTTCTACAAAAACTTTAAATCCTGCTACCTTCTTGCCCACAGAGACAGGCTCTCCCAATCATGACTCCTTGAGTGTCACTGATGAGCTCTTTTCCAGCCGCCCTGACTTGCAAATGACACCCTTGTCCAATGCTGACCTTGTTCTGTTCACAGATGGGAGCAGCTTTGTGGAAGATGGGGTTCATCATGCTGGATATGCAGTAACCATGAAGGATGAGGTGGTCCTAGCCAGGGCCGTCAGTGCAATGTGCTAAGCCCTGGGCACTCATACAGGCACTCCAGTCGGCAAAGGGTAAAAAAGGGGTGTGTGTGTGTGTGTGTGTGTGTGTGTGTGTGTGTGTGTGTATATATGGACTTTTGCTATGCATTTGCTACATTATACATCATTGGCATGATTTACCAAGAGTGAGGTCTTCTCACGGCAGAAGGGAAGCTAATTAAAAATAAACAGGAAATTATACAGTTGCTAGAGGCAGTGTGGAAACCTAGCAAAGTCACAGTAATATATTACTCAGGACATCAGAAAGGCAAAGACTTCGTTGCACAAGGTAACAATAAAGCTGGGCCGGGGATTTAGCTCAGTGGTTTCGCCACCTGCCTAGTAAGCTCAAGGACCCGAGTTTGATCCCCGGTACCAAAAAAAAAAAAGGTAACAATAAAGCTTATGCTAAAAGCCAAAAAAGACAACACACTCAAACCCCTGCTCTCACTACTCCGGAGGCTGGTGAGTCAAGGCACAGCTGAAGAACTGAAGCACCAACAAGGACGACATGGATTATTGTGTTGTGCCAGATCACCACTGCCTTAAATTTCTTTGTTTTCAAACTACGGATGTTTAAGCCTAGTTATGAAAAGTTTGATGAACAATATGTGACTTTTTAAAACAGTAAAATGGGAACCGGAAGGCTATCCGTTTACAATATTCTTTGATAAAAACATTATGGGGGACCTGGGATAACTTCTGACTGTGGGGGGCTATTCTAATGAAAAATTATATTGCAAAGAAAAAACACAAGTTTAGATCAATGGCTCCCTTGTTGGACGAGGCACTGGTAATTGTAACAATTGTAAACAAGGTCAATGTAATCCTATATCTGTGTATATGCCCGCCCCATGGGATCTTATTTGGCTACAAGGAGTAATATATTTCATTAGGACAAGAAATTTAAAAAGATCTTGAGGAAATTTGAGACACACTTCAGGCTTTAGAAACCTAATTAGATTGACTGGCCAATGTCATTACAAAATAGGCATGCTCTTGATTTGCTCACAGCCCGGAAAAGAGGGACTTGCTTATTTCTTGGTAAAAAGAGTTGTTAATATACTAATAAATCTGGTATAATACAAGAATCACTAGACAAATTAAAAGATCAGATCAAGGCTCTTGATGAGAAATTTGGTATAGGAGAGCTGTCCTATGAGATTAATTTTACTTGGGCAAGATAAAAAAAACTTGGATAGGACCTCTTCTGAGTCCCCTTCATGTTATAATATTAATGTTTGGTCTTTGTGTCATCCAGTGGATTTCAAAATTTATATAGTAGCGCAGTGCTGCAGCTCAGGACTACCAAATGCCAGTGTTAATAAATGTAGATAAACTGGATAGAACTTGTAATGGAGAGAAGAATTATCCCGAAGTAAACAGGGAGGAATGATATGGAAAAGTTTTAGATAACTTAGTAGATTGAATATTAAGGTAGCTGTAGAAACAAAATAAGTAATGTGTTCTTTTAAGATTTGCTTTTCCTAGGGCTGGGGATTTAGCTCAGTGATTCCGCCGCCTGCCTCGCAAGTGCAAGGACCCAAGTTCAATCCCCGGTACCAAAAAAAAAAAAAAAAAAAGATTTGCTTTTCCTGTAACTCCTTAAGGTGACAGTTACCCGACTCTAACCCATAACTTCATTAACCTAACAAAGTTACCAGGCCAGGGTGAATTTACAATGTATGCGGCCTATCTTGTGTCTGTGACTTGTAAATAGGAACTGGAATTGTATTTACACATCAAAGACCACTAGGGATGAGATAATGGCTAAAAAGGATATAAAAAGGGAAACGCTGAACAAAGGGGGGCGGATACTGACCAGACTGGTTTCTGGCGTTCCCGCCCGCTCACGAGAAGAAATTTTATTATTTTATCCGAATTCTGTGTCTCTGTGTATTTCTTTCCGAGATTTCTGTAACAGTATAAATTTTAATCCCCGAGGCAACCATTGAGAAAATAACTCAAAAATGTACATAAAAAAAGATACAGGGCCAGGGATTTAGCTCAGTGGTTCCACCGCCTGCCTCGCAAGCACAAAGACCCAAGTTTGAGCCCCGGTACCAAAAAAAAGATACAGAATTTAGAATGGTACCCTAGAAAGTATATATTTAAGACAAAAGAAGGCAGTAATGGAAGAATTGAGGAACAAAAAACAAATGGCAGAAGTAAGCCCTTATCAGTAATCATATAAATGTAAATATAACTCTATTAAAAGACAGATTGGCTGAATGGATTAAAAAATAATGTCCCACCCCTATGGAATTCAGTTTAGATTCAATGATATGAATAGGTTGAAAATAAAAGGATAGGAAAAGATATTCCATGCAAACAGTAACCAAAAGAGAGCTTGAATGGCCATAATAATATCAGACAAACTTTAACACAAAAATAGTGACAAAGATAGTCATTATATTTAAAAAGCCAGTTCAAGAAGATATCACAGCCAGTAGCATGCCTGCAATTCTAGCACTCTAGGGGGCTGAGGCAGGAGGATCTCAAATTTGAGCCCAGCCTGAGAAGCTCAGCAACTTACCAAGTTCTTATCTCAAAATAAAACCTAAAAACAGGGCTAAAGATATAGTAATGAAAACTTTAGAAAGGGCTGTGGATGGAGCTCAGTGCAAAGCCCTTGGGTTCAATCCAAAGTACCAAAAAAAAAAAAAGTTTCCAAAAGTTAACACATAAAAAGCTAAAACTAGTTTTAGGAAGAAAGTGTGAGAAGGAGCAGGGAGGAAGGGGAGAAGAGGGGAAAGGAAGATGTGTTGTGTACATTTACCAACTCCCCATGATAAAAGGCAATCATTATGCACTACAAATGTACAGAAAAAAGGGTAGGAAGAAAGTTACAGTGTTGATTTGGCAATGATTTATTGGCTGTAATACCAAAATCACAACCAACAAAAGAAATAAATAGATAAATTGGACTTAAAACTGTGCATAAAAACATAATACATGGATAAGGCAACCCCTGTATCTGTATATACATCATGTACATAAATCATGTATCTGAAAAGCGGGGATTTAGCTCAGTGGCAACATGCCTGCCTTGCAAGCACAAGGTCCTGAGTTCAATCCCTGGTACCAGAAAAAAAAAAAAAAAATCCTGGAAAGGGGTTAATATCTAGAGTATATAAAGAACTCCTACAACTCAACAACAAAAAACCTTATTTGTAAAATGAGCAAAGGATTTGACTAGACATTTCTCCAAAGAAAATGTACAAATGGCCAATAAACACATGAAAAGATGCTCAACATCACTAATCATCAAGGAAAATGCAAATCCACACTACAAAAAATAACATTCCATGCCCATTATGGTGGTCATTACAAACAAATCAGAAAATAACAAGTTTTGGTTAGGATGTGGAGAAATTAAAATTCTTGCGAACTGCTGGTGGGAATGGAAAATGGTATAGAATGGTATTTCCAAAGAAAGCTAAACAATTACCATACAACTCCAGAAACTGCATTTCTAAACATGTATGCAGAAGACCTAAAAGCAAGGACCCAGATATTCAAGTTAGACATATCTATGTTCATAAGAGCATTATTCACAACAAACAAAAAGCAGGAAACAATGCAAGCATTTATTGACCAATGAGTGAATCAGATATATACATTGGAATATTATCCAGCATTAAAAAGGGATTGAAATTCTAATACGTATTACAACATAGATGAACTTTGAAAACATTATGCTAAGCGAAATAAGCCAGACAGAAAAGAACAAATATTAGCCAGGCATGGTGGTACACACCTGTAATCCTACCATTCAGGAGGCAGAAACTGAGTTTGAGGCCAGGCTAGGCTATATGATGATTTCAAGACCAGCTTGGGCCGGGGATTTAGCTCAGTGGTTTCAGCGCGTGCTGCACAAGCATAAGGACCTGAGTTCGATCCCTGGTACCAAAAAAAAAAAAAATGACCAGCCTGAACTACATAGTGAGATTCTGTCCCAAAACAAATATTGATCCACTTCAATAGGCCACCTGGATTAGTCAAGTTCATGGAAACAGAAAGCAGAATAGTGGTTAAAAGGGGGATGTGGGGGGGTGAGGGATTTAGCTCAGCAGCACAGCACCTGCCTGCCAAGCACGAGGTCCTGAGTTCGATCCCCGGTACCAAAAAAAAGGGGGGTTGGGGATAGGGGAAGGAGGTAATGAGTTATTGTTTAGTGGGTACAGAGGTTCAGTTTGGTATGATGAAAAATGTTCTGTAGATGGTTAGCAATAATAGCTGTGCATCAAATGTTAATGCATATAAGACCACTGAATTGTGCAACCAAAAAACAGTTAAAGTGGTAAATGTTATATATATTTTACCACAACAATTTTTAAAATGAATTTTATAAGTATAAAAGCAATAATTTTTTGTTTTGGGGGGGTTTTTTGGTACCTTGCGCTTGCGAGGCAGGCGCCGGAACCACTGAGCTAAATCCCCAGCTAAAAGCAATAATTTAAACATTAGGTTTATGAATCCTTTTGTAAAGTATCCATAAAATGCAGCCAATTAATGAATGAATATATTTGAAACTTACAAAACAAAGAAGAAAATTACCTAGTATAAAGGTAACTCATACAAATAAGAGAAAAAATCAACAACTCCATTTCAACAAACCTCAACCAAAAATACACAGGTATAAACTGTCTACAGAAATTGAAATACAGATAGGTTTTAAACATATGAGATTATGTACCTTATTCCTAATAAAAGAAATGCAAATAAAAACTATATTGAGATAGCATTTTTCATCTATCCATCCTCTCTGAATAAATAAAAAGAAAATGTATCTAATACTATTTTCCTAATGTCAAAATAGTAATTTTTGAATAGTAAGATTTGAGGAACTCTTAATCATTGTTATACTTTCTGTAGTGTTTTTATCCCTTTAATAAGCATGTATAAGTTGTGAAGTGATTTTTTATTTTAAAATAAAACTGAGTAGCTAGGGATATAGCTCAGTGGTAGAGTACATGCTTAGCATGCCCTGGGCTCAACATCAACATTTTTTTTTTAATTATAAAAATAAAAAACTAGGCTGGGTATGGTGGCACACGCCTGTAATCCCAGAATTTAGGAGGCTGAGGCAAGAAGATCACTGTGAATTTGAGCCCAGCCTGGGCTAAATAGCAAGTTCAAGGCCAGCCTGAACTACATAGTGAGACTGTGTCTCCAAAAAAATTTTTTTAATTAAAAACAAGATAATTATGCAAGATATGTACAGTGATTAATTCTAAGAACAAGGAAGAATTATTTTCTTTGGTGTAGTTTTTAATATTTATAAAATGCCTGTAACCCTCCTTCAAATATTTTTAATGCATTTCAACTCCTGATATGACACATTTCCAGTTTTCTATTTCTCCAACACTTTTGCTGCCACTCCTATGTTAACTGCTTTCATCTCTGATTACTCCAGTTCTACCCATGTTCAAGGTTGATAAGGACATCTTCTTCCTTGGAGGTACTTACTGGTTAAGTGGTCCAGACCTGGAGCAGACAGATTGATTGTGTAGCCCAAAAGTAGACTTCTTCATTTATTGGCCCTTTAATTTTGAGCAGTTCTTCTGAAACTCAGTTTCCTTATCTGTAAAATAACCTATCTCATTGAGTTTCTACAAAGATTAAATTAGATCATGCTCATAAAATGCTTGGCATTGCTAAATTTCTGTTGACAATAATAGCATTGCTATTCTTCCCCCTCCTGACCTCCCTAATATAATCATTGACTCTACTAGTAATTAGTCTTTATCATATTCTGTCTGGGTCCATGAGGAAATTGTAACCACCTTTGGGAGTAAAGACAGACCTTCTGCCTCAAGGGTACTTTTAAGTAGACACATCCATTACATTTGGTAGTATTTTTTTAACTTAACAGATACTTTAATCATTCATCCTTAATGAGACAGCACTCAGAAAAAACATCCTTCATGAAGCCCACATCTTTGTATTTTCAGTCTATGCAGACTAATGGTACCTGTGCTTCCTGAAGAAGCCTGATAACAAAGCACACAAACTCACCTACCCCTAGCCTCCACCCTGCACCTTGAGCTGGGTATGGGCTGCCTGAGGTGTGCAGTCAGTGAAGAAAACGCCATGCTTGATCTCCTAGAGAGCTTGTTCAAATATTCACGGAGTAGTCATGGTTTGTCTTCAATGGGGGCTTCACAGGAAGAATGGATGGTGATTTGAAGGGCTCTGCCCTGCACAAGTAATTAGCTCCGACAGGCTACTGGTGAATGAACCTCAAGGACAGCCATCCTACACCACCCAGCTCTCCAAGGGCACCTTCTTAGAAGCTAACTCAGCAAGGGTGCTCTTGGAGGGCTAGCTTCTTTTCACTACGAAATGGCGGTAACTTCATCTGTGCTGCCACATAGATAAGACTTGTCCTGAAGGAACACATAAAAGATGTCTGTTTCCCCAAAATACAGGAACCCCCACACACAAAATTATTTACCTTTGGTGGTTCAGGATAAATTATCATTCCCTTTCCTTTTATAAAATTTTTGACTCTGCAAGGATATCTTTTGCTACTGATAAGTTGAATTTTCTGGATGAAAATGGTTCTAGAATTGAGTTCTAAACTGATGATTGGGGGTCATCCATGGAACAACCATTAAAAAAGAAAAACCAGGCCAGGGATTTAGCTCAGTGGTTTCGCCGCCTGTTGTGCAAGAGCAAGGACCCAAGTTCAATCCCTGGTACAAAAAAAAAAAAGAAAAAGAAAAACCAGGGGCTGGGGATTTAGCTCAGTGGTTCCGACACCTGCCTCACAAGCACAAGCTCCCAAGTTTGACCCCTGACACCAAAAAAAAAACCAAAAAAGAAAAACCAGAACCTAGCTCACAGGGAGCACGTGGTTGATAGCTTGGTACCAAAGCACAAGTAGGTCTTAACAGTGAGAAAGTAGACATGGAGGTTCCTGGCCCACCTGACTCATCTAACATGTACAGAAGGCAAGCCCTCCAAAACTCAGTTATCTTCCCAGGTTCTCCAATTCTATGTTATTCCCTCTTCTAGCATCACATGCACTTAGTAGTATTAGGATGGTATTCCATATTTGACTAATTACTTGGTCGTCTGATTTCCTCGCTGAAGTCTGTTTCTTCTATTTTTGCTTAGTGGATCCCAGCACTACAAAGGTGATTGCATTCTGTGGTTGCCGTAGAACATTTGTTGAGTGACATATCTAAAAGGGTTATTTCATTTTTTTCACTTTTACTTAACTTTGCACACCAAATGTAAAATTCTGATTTTATACAACAGTGCTAATCAACCCTAGAATACTGAAAATCAGACAAAATTTTTGGTCCCACAAGGACAAGAACAAATCTGGAGTGTGGGAAATCACGAAGATTAAAGATTCTAGGCCAGCCTTCTCTTGGCACTGTTTACACTTTTAAGATGTGTAGGAGGAAACCAGAATTTGGCTATACCTTCATGTACTCTTTGTCTTTTCCTGGTCTTCATTTTCTAGACATACTTTTTATACGGAAGCAGACTTAGCTCCACTTTATGCCCTTGGAGTCAAGGACTGGCCTACAATGAGGAAGAGTTTTGCTCCAAAACATGCCTTTGCACCCCGCCCCCTTTTCTTTAATAATGCAGAACAAAGGCATCATATTATGAAGAAGGAAGCATGGGCTGCTGTTTTTCCAAGATCATCATTTGTCCTGCCCATTACTCAACAAGCTCCTGAGGGAAACTGAAAGCCCCACCTCAGTCATACCAAGCCCTCAATCAGGCAGGTCAAATTACAAATTACAAATGCAAACTAAAGTGAATTTAGGCAGATTAATCAGATTGATTTAGGCAGATTAATCAGTTTGTTTTTCTGCTCCAGTTTTCAAACTGCCTCATCTTTGTTCTGTGACGAAAAAAAAACCTGTTATATTTGCTCTGTCACAACTACATGTGGAGTAGAGAGTCTTGTCAACGTTTTCCAAAATCAAGTGAGTAGAAATGCTTGGAGAAATATTTTCAGGTCTCAAGGGGTGTGCTGAGAGACGCAGGGGATTCCATCCAACTTGGTGACAGTACCCTGATCCAATGGCCTAATTACGAGCGTTAATCATCAGGCTAAGTTTGAGGCACCTTTCACAAAGACTGTAGCGCCTCCTCAGTCTTCCAAGTCAAGATAACAGAGTCCAAACTTTGAAAACCATCCAGTTACCATGGAGACGGTCCTGCTCCCGGACCAGTGGAGTATGCCCATCCTCAAGCCTCCAGACACCGCCGCGGGCTGCTGCCCTCAAAGAACCCACCACAGGCTGACAGGAAATACTGTGCCATGCACTTTCTTCCTCATACTGTTTCATCACCCTCCTAAAACTCGGAGGTTGGTATGATTATTTTCCACATCCTACAAGGGAAGACACTAAGACTAACTAGTTAAATATTCTGTCCCAAATCAGTCAGTACGAGACAGGGCGGGGCTCGAGCCCTGGAATCTCGAACCCCTGGTTCCTGGGGCGCCCCTCGGACGCGGGGTCCCAGGCGTGGGCTCTGCTCCGCTTGCCTCGCCACACGAAGGCCCTTCCACCCCGTCACGGACTCCAGGCTTCTTTGCGGGCCGGGACCGAGGGCCCGCGCCTGTGGTCGGGTCGCAAGACCCCGGCCGCCGCCATCCCGGGCCGAGGCCGCCGCCCCGCCCCCGCTGGCTGCAGGCCCGGCGCCCGCCCCCCCGGGGTTTTCGCTTTCGCTTTCCCGCCGATGTCGTTGAGGGAAACAGCGCAGCGGGGCCAGCTCAGGCGCAGCTGCCGTTCCCGGCGGGCGAGGGGCGCAGAGGGCGGCGGCGGCGGCGGCGGCGGCGGCGGCCGAGGAGACCGGGCCGGGCCCGGCGCGCGGCGAGGTAAGCGCAGCCCCTGCCCTGCGGCGCCTCGCGGGCTCCTCCTTGCGGAGCGGGCGGGCTCGGCGCAGGGCGCCGGGGCCCGGGAGACCGATGGGGAGCGCGAGGCCCGAGCAGCCTGGGGCGGGCGGGACCGGAGCCGGGCAGGCCCCGGCACACGTTCCCGTTGTCGGACGCCGACCTGCCCAGGTTTGGACGCTTTTCAAATCGGAGTGAGAGGATGCGTCCAAAATGCGGAGCGGAGCGCTTGGCCCGGGCCGCTTCGCGTCCCCCAGCCCACCTCGGACTCGGCCGCCCCCAGGCAGTTCGCCGTCTCGGACCGGAAACCACCTGTCCCTGCCCCCCAGAGCGTGGAGGAGCCGGGCCGGGGCTCCGGGCTCCAGCCAGGCTGCACGGGGAAGGCGTGTGCGCAAGCTGCCTGCCAGACCTGCGCCCGACGGGAATGGATGTGAGCGTCCTGAGCGCTGGGGGCGGGACGACTTCAGGGACGCCCGTCCCTCTCGGTCTGCCAAGGCCCAGAACCCCCGTGTCACTGTTGTCCTAGTAAAACTGAGTCCAGCCTTGTCAGCTGGATCTGATCGAAGGCCCAACACTGAAGTAAAACTTGATCTTTGAAAAAATCATGTGAATTCGACGAAAGGTGACCAACACATCGGGATCCCCCTCTACCCCGTCCCAGGGTGGTGTTGCGTATTGATTGCTTTTAGTAAAAACCTGTTTTCTTTGGGGTTTTTGGTACCGGGATCGAATTCAGGTCCTTGCGCTTACCATGCAGGCGCTGTGCCGCTGAGCTACATCCCTGGCTCTAAAAACCTGTTTTCGTGAGCCAAAAAATTAGATTTTTGTCTCTAATTTAAGTTGCAATGGTTAAATGGTTCTTCATCTTCGCGCTCTTCTGTGTGTGGATGAGAGGGTGGAGGGGTGGAGTTGGTCCTGGACGGCATCCACCACGTTTTATTACCCCAGGCTCTCGCTTCCATCTTCCTGAAGACCGAGTGACTCAGCCGATGACCAAGCCGGGCTTCTCCACCACCTTTTCTCCATAGTTGGGTTATCCATTGCTTTACCCACAAGTATATGATAGTTTATTTTTATTACATTTTTCATTAGGAAGTAATGCATGGGATTTTGTTTAGTCTCCTTAGGCTATTGGGCCCAAAGAATTGAATTGTCATGCTCCTCAGTTTGTAGCACAATATCATCCTTGCTCTGTTTAAGGGCGCTTTTTATTTTTACCGTCCATTTTTTCCCAACACCCCTAACCTTAGGCAGTCACATTAGATGTGCATATTTATTGTTTGGGAGAAATTTTACATTATATCTGTTTCAGAAATATGTGCCCCTTGAAAGATAGGTCATGTTTTGCTTTTGTTGAATTTGCCTAAACACACACCATTGTGCTATAAATATCATACTGTTGTTTTTTCCTTTAGCATTATGTGTTTTAGTCATCTATGTCACTATCCGTAAATCTAGTTCATTATTTCTGGCTGTTGCAAGAGTTCTCTGGGATAGATGGATGGGTGGAGAGATACACAGAGGTAGATAGATACGGCATTGCTGGCTGTAGGACATCTGCATGCTGACTTACTAAAAATTTCCACTCTTGTGCTACCGAGTGGCTTCATTGGTTTCTTCCCACCAGCAGTGCATGAAGAGTCCTTTTTCCAACATCTGCCTGTACTTACTATTACCTAATTGATTATTTTTTGTCAGTCCGGTAGGTTAAAGCAGTTCTTTGTGTTTGTTTTAATTGAGTAGAGTATCTCTTCATATCGTTTTTGTTGTTGTTGTTGTTTTGTTATTGGTACTGGGGATCGAACTCGAGTCCTTCCGCTTGTGAGGCAGGCAGCCGACCCACTGAGCTAAATCCCCGGCCCCATATCATTTTGTTGTTTGTCAGTTGCCTATCCACCTTAATTGCTCTTCTTTTAGGTTTTTGATATTTTTTATGTAGCTTGCATTTTGTATATTTATGTTTGTGTATTAAAATTGTAGTTCTTTATCAGATGTAGATGTTGGAAGTCTTCTTGTCTTGGCATCCATCAGTTAACTTCATTTATGGTATTTATTATTATTATTATTATTATTATTATTATTATTAGCAGCCACAGCAGCAGTTTCTCTCGAATATAACACGTAAGATTCACCTGTGGTTCCGCCGCCTGCCTTGAAAGCACAAGGTCCTGAGTTCAATGCCCAGTACCAAAAAATAAAAATAAAAAAGATTCACCTGTGGCACACACCTCTGATCCCAGCACTTGGGAGACTGAGGTAGGAGGATTGCCATGAGTTCAAAGACAGCCTGGGCTACATGGTGAGTTCAAGGTCAGCCTGAACTACATAGCAAGACCTAATCTCAACAAAAAAAAATTCACCTGTTAAAAGTATACAGATTGGTGGTTTCTAGTATAGTATTTTCAAACCTATGTAAGCATCTACATAATCTAATTTAAAAATTTTTTATTGCTCCAAAAAGTAACCTCCTACCTATTAGCAGTCACCCCTCAAGGTCCATCAATATCCCCATTCCACAGCCCATGGTAAGCATTACTCTACTTTTTGTCTTTATAGATTTACATATTTTGGAGGGATTTTATATAAATGGAATTACTTATTATTGTCTGTTGTATCTGGCTTCTGTCACTTAGCCATAATGGTTTTGAGGTTTATTTACCTTATAATATGTTTCAGTAGTTTCTTCCTTTAGGTTGCTCAGTAATATTCCATCATGTGGATATATTGCAACTGTTTATACATTCATTCGTTGGTAGACATTTGAATTGCTTCTACTTTATGACTACTATAAATAATGGTACTATGAACATTCATGTACAAGTAATGATCATGTATTTTATTTTACAATCCGAAAATTGTTTTTTTGAGATAAGGTCTTGCTAAGTCTCCATGTTGCCTGGGTTGGGCTTGAACTTGTGATTCTCCTGCATCTACTTCCCAGAGTGCTGGGATTAGGTAGGGACCAGCACACCTGGCCTCCAAGGATCTTTCTTCAGTGTTGTTTTTGCACCTGTTATGCTGTGTACTCACAGGGCAGGATCCTGCCCACTAGTTCTTAGCGTGTGCTTCTCTGGGTGCGGCAGGCTGGCACCACCTTTCTCTTTGGCTTCCTTCTGTTTCTGATGGTTTTTCTTCACGTGTCTCAAGAAGCTATCTTGGCTCTTACATCTTAATACCCTCAGTGTGTACACTAATTCTCTTGGCAAGAATCTTTTCCTCAACTTGTTTTTTGCAACAATGCCAACAGTGTGCCAGGAAACCTTGTAAACGCTTCCAGGCTTGCCACGGTAACATTTGTGGGGCCTTTCTTTCTGAACAGCACCCATTTCCTTGATGTCTGCTGTATTACCTTTCACACTTGTGTGTGGCCAAAGGAGCAAGTCTTGGTTTTCTAAAAGGCCCAGAACACATATGCTGAGTGCCTCTGCTCTTTCTCCTTGTGTTGGTCATTTTGGCAAATTAGTGGAAGATAGCAGTTTCTACTAAAATACTATAGTTTTATTTCTCTTGAGTATATACCTCGAAATGGAATTCTTGGGTCATGTAGTAACTCTGTGTTGAACCACAGGTGGGACATGCATAACTGTCCCATCAGGGGGCTTGCACCACTGGTGGTACAAGCAGATCTAATCACTTTTATGGTTCTTTATACTAATAAATTTTTAAAGGTCTATAAACAGACCAAATCTAGTTAGTTGCTTGAATTTGAGTAATTCCTGCCCAAATATAAATATAAATTAATACTATTCATAACAATTAAAAAGTACTGCAATAATCAATTTTATTTCATTAAATGAAAAAATCATATTTATGAATTTGTTTAAAACATTTTATACCTAAGGGCAGCTGATTTGTGCAGAGTGCAAACTGTCATAATGGGTTTGGGTTTTCTGGCAGTCACAGTGGCACTCAGTTTTTCAGTCATGCAGGTACTGTACCTGGAAGAGTCCAAGCTGGCGGGCCAATAGAATCCAAGGGACAGCTGCCTCCCCCTCCCCCAGCAAGGTTTTCAAATTACAGGCCCCACCCTGTTGTGAACACGTGGAACTTTGAGGAACTTCCAGATTGTTTTCCAAAGAGGCTGCACCATGTCACAATCCTGCCAACCAGACATGAGGGCTCTCATTTCTCCTCATCCTCACCAGTACCTGTTCTTGGCTATTTGATGATAGCCATACTAGTAGGTGTGAAGTTGTGGCACTTGATTGCTTTGATTTGCACTTCCCTGGTAGCTAATTATGTTGAACATCTTTTCAGGCACTTAGCCATTTGTCTATTTCTTTGGAGATAATTCTATTCACATTCATTGTTTAAATATCTATTTAAATAAAATTCTATTCATATCCATTTTTAATAAATATCCTTTATTATATATATGAGTTGCAAGTAGTTTCTTTCATTCTGCACGTTGTCTTTTCACTTTCTTGATGGTGTCCTTTGAAGTACAAAATTCTTAAAAATATTATCTCCTGGGCCAGGGATTTAGCTCAGTGGTGCCACTCACTGCCTGCCTCTCAAGTGCAAGGTCCTGAGTTCGATCCCCAGTTCCAGAAAAAAAAAAATTATCTCCTTTATTTGTTCCACTTTATTTGTTGCACCAAGAAATCCTTGCTTAACCAAGGGCACAAAGATTTACTCCTATGATTTCATCTAAGAAGTTTACGGTTTTAGCGCATATTAAAATGTATGGTCCATTTATATTTAAGAAATCTAATTTTTTTCTTGTACTGGGGATTGAACTCAAGACCTTGTGCTTGTGAGGCAGGCGGCGGCACCACTGAGCTAAATCCCCGGCTTTTTAAAAATTTTTTGAGACAGGGTCTCAGTATGTAGTCCAGGCTGGCCTTGAACTCACTATGTAGCCCTGGCTGGCCTCAAGTTCACAGTGATCCTCCTGCCTCACCCTCCGGAGTGCTAGGATTACAGGTGTGCGTCACTACACCTGGCTTCTCCTATTAACTTTATAGTTTCTTCTTCCATGTTTACATTTTTTATCTGATTGGATTTTATTACTATGGCTTTGAAATGTACCTTATCTTTTTATTCTTCTTTTTCTAATATTTCTTAGCTTGTCATGGACTTTTGTTCTTCCATAAACATTTTAAAATCTGCTTGAGTATTTCATAAAAATTCCTCCTGAGATTTTGATTTGAGTCTGGGAGAATTAATACTGTTCAATGTCATGTAATCTCATCCATGGCCTTTGGTTTATTCCTTTCTTTTATGCACTTTCATAAAGTTTTGAATTTTTCTCTACAAAGTTTTTATTTATTTATTTATTTATTTTGGTACTGGGGATCGAACTCAGGACCTTGTGCTTTTGAGGCAGGCGGCGGAACCACTGAGCTAAATCCCTGGCCCTCTACAAAGCTTTTATGCACTCTTTATTAAGATAATTCTCAGATTCAGTAATATCACTATTATAAGTGACATTTTGTTATATAATTTTGTTACATATTTTCTCTTATTTTTTTGTTGGTAATTACTGGTATGGAAAAATGAATTGATTGTTTTGAGGTTAGTCTTATATCCAGCTACTCTTCTGGACTCGTATTCATCCTGAAGTTTTTCTGTGGATTTGCTCAAAATTCCTATGTTAAAAAAAATTCCAGCCAGGGATTTAGCTCAGTGGTTTCGCCGCTTGCTGTGCAAGCGTGAGGACCTGAGTTCGATCCCCAGTACAAAAAAAAAAAAAAATTCCTATGTAAATAATTACGCCAGTTGGAAACAATTTTTGCCTATTCCAATGTTATATGTGTCTTGTTTTTTTAATATCTCCTCATAGTAGCTGCTACCTCTGTAACACTATTACATGGTAGTGGTGATAGCAGACAGATATCCTTGTCTTGTTTTGTGTTTTAAGGAGAATGGGTACAATTTCTCTATTAAGAAGGATGTAATCTGTGGGTTTGTAGAAGTCCCTTTTCTTGGGGCCTGAAATCCCCTCTCCTCTCCTCCAAAATAAGTAAAATCCCAACCCTTACTATCCATAAAAATTTAATGACAAAGTGTATCACATAAAGCAAATAAAGGTGGTAGAAAAGAAGCCTTGTTCTCCTAATTTTACCTAAAACGTTTTACTTTGTTTTTGTGTTGTAATCATGAATTGGTATTGAACTTCATCAAATGTTTGTTCTGTATGTGGCAAGATGATCATTTGATGTCTCCTGCCAATTTACAATAACGTTAAGTTGGGCAATGTTTCCTCTTTTTTCTTTTTTTTCTATTTTTGGATCAACACATTTAAGACGGAAATTATCTGCTCCTTGAAAGTTGTTAGAATACACTTGTAAAACATGGGTCTGAGACTTTATGGGAAAGAGATTTTAAAATTATTTTAATTTATTAAGTGGTTATTGGCATTTTCTGTCATTTTTGTGCCAGTTTTGGAAAATTTTATTTTCTTGACCTTTTTAATCTATATTTTAAAATGTACCCTCATGTCTATATTATTTCATATGTTTAAATGTATAACATTTATTATTTTCTTCTAGTTCTATAATCCTTTTTTTGGTTTTGTTTTTTGTTTTGGTACTGGAGATTGAACTCTATAATCCCTTTTTATCTTCTGTCACTTATTCTTGATCAGTTTCTCTAGAACAGTTGGTGGTGAACCTATGGTGCGTGTGTTATTGTATTTTTCTTTGAAGACAGATGTTAATGTAGAGTCATTTTTTTCTAAACTAAAACCTCAGTATTCAGGTTTAATTGCAGTGTTGGCGCTTTGCAATATGTAGGTGGATTTGGGATTGCAGTTTGCCTCTCAGTCTCTAAGAGGTTTACTGTCAGTGCCCCAGAAGTTTATCTGTTCTCAAATACATACTTTGGGTTTTATCACCCATCTTTATTTCTTATTCCCAAAATCCTCCAGTATACTGATTCTGTACTTGTATTATTTCACGTCTTCATCTTTCACTGGTTGTATGTGTGTTGTAATAGATTCAAACAGTACAGGAATTCATAACGTGCGATAAGGAAGTCCACTCCTGCCTCCTTCCAACCCGATCTCTAAAAGCAGCCACACTTATCATGGTGCTATGCTTTGTCTGGACCCTTTCCTATCTCCGACAAACACTCTCTACAACTTTCCAAACTGTGTAAGTCATGGCCCTCTTTCTGCAGTGTACACACAATTTATCCATTTGCCATTCATGGCCATTTAAGTTGAAAGACTTGGTCTTCTAATTGTGGAATTTAATTCATTTGTATTTAATTTGGACATTGGTAAGTGGTCTTGTTTCTGTCCTTTTGGTTTGCCATCTGTCATGAGGTTTTTTTTCTTATTACTCTGGATTCAAGTTATCTTTGTCCCTTGTTTCTTCTTTCCATATTTTTATTTAGAAGCTTTTAATCTTACAGGATACTTTTTAATATTTAAATTTAAATTTTTTTGAGACAGGGGCCCAGGCTAGCCTTGAACTCATGGTGATCCTCCAGCCTCAGCCTCTTGAGTGCTAGGATTACAGGCATGTGCCACCATGCCTCTTACAAGGTGCTGTGATTCAGGGGATTTTTTGGTTGGTTGGTTGGTTTTTTTTTTGGTTGGTTGATTGGTCTTGTTTTGTTTTGATTCTGGGAATTGAATCTACATTCCCAGCTCTTTCTAAATTTTTTTAATAATTTTAAGACAGTGTCTTGCTAAACTATTAGATTGCCCAGGCTGGGCTCAAATTTCAATCCTCCTTGGGGCCTGGGATTTAGCTCAGTGGAGCTGAGCCTGCCTCTCAAGCACAAGGTCCTAAGTTCGATCCCCGGTACCAAAAAAAATAATTTCAATCCTCCTGCCTCAGCTTCCCAGAGTGCTGTGCACCACACCTGGCCAGTTCTTAAACATATTGTCCTATCAATGGCAAAAATTAATCAGAATCTATAACTTCTTTCCAAACATAAGAAACCTTTTTGGTTTTTTTCTTTTTTGGTACCAGGAATCAAACTTAGGCCTTGCACTTTTGAGGCAGGCACAGTGCCACCCAGCTAACTCCCTGGCCCAGAACCTTTTAACATGTTTTTACTTCTTCCCTATTTTTCCCCAACAAGTACGTGCATGCAAAATATCTGCTCAGGGTTTTTTCAAGTAATCCAGAAGTCTCCACTTGTTATTAATTCTTCATGCTTCAAAATATACTTCTTTTATTTTAGAAATCTTAACACTTGCTTTAATCTATAATTATTTGTGTTACCGCCGTCTAGGAAAATTTAAACATTTGGTTCTTTAGCTATTTCCTTGGCTTACTGAAAATTTGTAATGAATTCTGTCTTGTGAGTGACGCTTCTCTGGTGCTTTTACTTCTCAAAAGAATACTTTGTGATCCATGCTGTTCTGATCCCCCATTGAACTTCGCTGGCACAGAGACATTTTGAAATATTTGCAAATGCCGAAGCCACTTCCTTCTGTTACCCTGAGTTTACTTTAGCTTGGTTAAACCAAGCAAGATATCAGTTTGTATAAACTTGCTACTAACAGAAGCTTCATATACTAGCTCTGCCCAGCGATCAGGGACTGGCTAAAGGAGTAGGAAAAAAAGCCTTTGGAAATTAGCTGCTGAATCTTTTACTCTAAAAAGCTTAAACGTTTTAAGGTTGGATACTTTTGTTTATAATACTTAATATTTAGGCGGGTGAAGTAAAATGAGCATTCTCACGCTGAAACTGTGAGAAACACTACGCATAGTGTTTGGGCTCAGTTTATCAAAAGCTTTTTAAAGTGTCCATGCCTTTCTTTGTTTTTTTGGTACTGGGGATCGAACTCGGGTCCTTGTGCTTCTGAGGCAGGTGACAGAACCACTGAGCTAAAGCCCCGGCCCAGGTGTCCATACCTTTTATCCCAATTCTACTTCTGGGAATAGACGTCCAAAGACATGTCTCCCGTGTGCAGTCTTCCCAGGTGATACAGAGTCACCCTGGGTGGGGCACTGCTGACTTTATGGAGAAGGTTGCTCCCTGTCAGTTCCTTCCAGTCCTCTGATGGAGGGACAGCGCACCCTGCCCTGCGTGCCCCTAACACCTCTCTAACCTGCCCCATCCCCTGCTGAACAGATAGCAGTATCTTAACTATGTTTTACACCTTTTGTTTTTTTCTAATTAATTGTATTTATTTTTATGATTGCCTTCATTTATGGCATAGGATGCAGGTTTTTTATTTGCAATAATAAGATTTGCTTTAAAATACTTTTATTTGATGGCAGAAATGAGTTGATTTAGAGAAATTTTAAGTATAGAAATATGGTATTTGATTATGGCAAAGTAGTAATAGCGATGCATGGATGTGGGAAGCACACCCCTAAGGAATTAATTAGAGCTACAGACACAGACTTATACCAGGGATGTTCTCATACATGTGAATGTTCCTCATGGGGTGATTTACGTGATCATAAAATTAGAAATTATCCAGTTGTCCAAATTATGGGATTAGTTAAATGATTTGGGTGCCTTCATTTGATAGACTACTGCCAAGTATGAAAAAGTATATTTAATAACATGAAAAATTATGCAGTATACTGTTGGCAAAACAACTGGGTGCAAAAGAGACTATACAGTATCCTGATTTTGTTAAAATTAAGTATGTATATTAATATATGCATGTTGTTTTAAAAATTCACACATATGTATATATATGTATATATATGTACATATAGTATATGACTCCAAAATCAGTTTAAGAAAATACTTCTAAATGGGTTAACAGAATGACTAGAACTACAGGAGATTTTTGTGTTTTCTGGTAATAGACATATGCCACTTTTGCCATTACAAAAAACAATATGTAGCCAGGGATTTAGCTCAATGGTTTCGCCACCTGCTGCGCAAGCGCAAGGACCTGAGTTCGATCTCCGGTACCAAAAAAACAAAACAAAACCAAACAAAAAACAATATGTACATATACCTATTTTTTAGTTAACTTGCTCCTGCCCCAAGAGGACTGCATAGTGCTGTTGTTTTGTTTTGTTTTTTGGTACTGGGGATCGAACTCAGGACCTTGAGCTTTCGAGGCAGGCACCGGAACCACTGAGCTAAATCCCCAGCCTGTATAGTGTTTGGCCATCTGCAAGTGCTACTGGGTCTCATCGTGCTCTTAGAAGCCAGTTAGGTTTGTGCGGCCGGCCACACAGCACAAGGGAACAATACCCTCAGACCCCCTTGTCGTCTCTCAGTACACTCCAAGGTGCTTGGTCTTGGGTGTATGTTTATACTTCTGGAGTGGAGTGGGGGAGTATTTCTAAAATCCCCTTAAATATTTTTATTGCTTTTTCTTCTCAATAGCCCCATTAGGCAGGACTAAATTAGGATCTCACTATTTTACTATGTGTATCATAAAGCAGGAATGGAGTAGATTCTGAGAGAAAGTTGCTTAATTTCTTATTTATTCTTCCTTTAATTTCTGCATTATCCTACTGACCATGAAATTTCAAGTTATATATAATTGTGGTTCTGCATTACCTGAATTAAAGATGTGTATATTTAAACTTGGCTACATTCTTTCCAGAATTTAAAAAAATTTGTCCCTGGA
This sequence comes from Heterocephalus glaber, assembly GCF_000247695.1. The sequence continues at coordinate 39,671,494 of NW_004624733.1, read as the reverse complement.
GAGGGCAGGGAAGAGGTCACTGTGAGGCCTAGTACTTGGCAGGAATACTTGCTACCTTTTGTCTAGTAAGAACTCCACCTGTTACTTCTTAGCGGGTTCCTGGTGACTTCTGGAATCTTTTGTGGGAATGGAGTGGCAGGTTTCTGCTGACTGAGAAGGTGAAGTGGTCTCAGGCTCTGGTGCGATGCTTCCTCCTTCAGTGAAGGTACTGGGGTCCAGCCCGTGAACTGCTCAAATCCTGATCCTAGAGGAGGTGCTGTGTTTTGCCTACTAACTCTTCCCATCCTGGGCCCTTCATCTCCACTCTTGCCCTCTCCACGACCGCTGTGTGCTGCCCGCTCTCACGTCTCCCACCTGGACAGTAGAAGTGACCTCCTCTCCCCTGCCCTACGGTCTGCTCTTTCACGTAAGTGCTACTCTGTAAAAAATAGCCTCCCACTGCTGCGGCAACAAATCACCATAAAGTCGGTGCTTAAAACCGCAAAAATTTATTATTTTACAGTTCCAGATGTCAGAAGTCTTAAAATTAAGGTTTTGACAGGGCTGTGTTCCTTCTGGAAACTCTGGAGGGAAATCATTTTGGTACCTTTTCCAGCTTCTAGGGGCCTCCTGCATTCCTTGGCTTATGGCCCCTTCCTCCGTCTTCAAAGCCAAGGAGGCTTTCTCACGCTGCACCATTCTGTCACTTCTGTGCTCTCACTCTTAGGACTTTTGTGGTTACGTCGGGCTAACTGGACAACCTGTCCATCTCCAGAGCCCGGACTCGGTCACATGTGCAGTGCCCCTTCTGCCAGGGACAGGTGCGTGTGCCCAGCCTCCACATCTTCGGCGGGCTGTTTTTCAGTCTACCACTTGACGCAGTCTGTTAAAAACACATATCCAGCCGCGCTCCTCCTCTGCTTGAGCCCCTGTGCCTGCTCTGGTTCACACAGGATAAGGCTCCACCGCTCCTGTGGCTGGGAGCGCCCTGCGCAGGTGCCCCTGCCCCACTCACCGTGTCGCGGTCTCTGCGCCTGGCCTGCTCTCTGTCAGGGCTGCTGCTGCTTCCCGCGCTCCAGCCCAGCCTCCCCCGGCCCCGGGGTGTTCTCGGAGGAATTCTGTGCCCTTCTGCTATTGCACAACCACAGCCTAACATCTTTGCATTTATTTGGGGGATTATGTGGTTAATATCCAATGCTCCTTTTGTGTAAATAGTCCATGCAATCAGGGACCATGGTTAATTGATTAATCAAATATTCCTCTTATGTAAGTATTCCATATGGGCCAGGACCATGTCTGTTTCTTGCCTATAGTCTCACAAGGCGCCTGGCATGCGGTTATGGTCAAGAAATGACACGGTTCATGAGTACTTGGAAACGAATAAATGAGTGAACATTAACAGCCTAACATCACTCACCACCCCCTTTACCCTGCTTTTTCTTCTGCTAAGCATTTATCATTTTGTTCGGTTGGTTTTTGGGGACTGGGACTCGAACTCAGGACCTCACAGATGCCAGGCAGGCGCTGTACCGCTGAGCCACATCCCCAGCCCCTATCTTTTTTTACTGTTACTTCCCTCGACTCCCATGAAATCTCCCTGAGAGCAGAGACTTTGCCTTGTTTGTGCGTAGCTCTTTTCCCGGGTCCCAGGGCAGTGTCTAGTCAACAGTGAGCACCCAGTAACTATTTGGGGGATGATCTGCAGGTGCTAAGAATCTCCCACCTTTTTCATTTTTGGCCCCTGTTTGAAATCAGGTGTTATTGAATTCTTCATTTTAATTCTTTAACCCAGTTCAGCAACCAGGCACATTGGCAGAGACCAGTCACCCATTGCTGTGAGGCTTAAATAAGTTAATAAATGTAAATCATTTAGAGCAGCGTCTGACAACTACAGCCCTGTCTGAGAGTTTAGTGCTATTAAGAAATCCTTGAATCCAGGCCATGCAAGTGGTCCAGTCCTTGCCTAGCACGCTCAAAGCCCAGTGTTGAATCCTCAGCACCCCAAACCTGGCTGTTTTAGCTTCTGGCTGACTGCGCTGTCGGGGTGAAGTGGCAGCACAGACTGGAGGTGGCTCAGCAGCCTGTGACCTGGGTCCGTGCTCCCTCCCGTTCTTGCTGCAGGGCTGGACCCAGACCTTCAGCTGCCTGGGATAGGCGGGGACTGTAGCGGTGATTTTGTCCATTGCTGATGAGTTTTTCCTGTTTCGCCTGCAGGTGGCAGCACGCGCTGGCCCACCCTGCCCGGTGCTGAGGCCCGACCCAGAGACCGGAAAATGGACCCCCTTCTCCTGGGCGGGCTGCACTGCCCGCCCCCAGCCGGGTGATTGTGAGCGAGACTGGAGTTTCTCTCTTACGCCTTCCACATTGTTTGTTTTTTAGTACAGGGAAGGCATAAATCATGCATACGATTTTAAGATTGTCTGTGGATTTTCTGGAGTTTTGTTTTGTTTTTTAACAAAACCCACTCCACAGCGGGAAGGCAGAACTATTCCTAGAAGGATGCAGAAGGGAAGAGGGATGCGGGGCTTACCCCCTGCGCTATCACTGCGGCTTCCCTTCCTGGCAGCGCCCTGGGCCTTCACCTTGGCCTTGGGGTGGCCGGAGGGGCTGCCCAGCCCAGGCAGTTCCCTGGTGTAAGCTGGCGGGTGTGGGGCGCTCTGTGCAGGGGCGTTGTGCTCCTCCCAGTTGTTCTCGGGGCTGACCGTTCACGGAGCGCCCAGCCCTCCTGGCCCAGCGTGTCTCCGAGGGTCTGTCTGCCAGTGCAGACCATACAGCCCCTTGACGGACGTTCCCCTCTGATCCTCTTCTCCCGAACCTACTCAAGTCACGGTTACAGCTTACTCACCCTAAAACTCCAATTTGTGCAGCGGTTGTAGCATTTGAATAGGGATTGTTCATGCTCTACTTCAAGTCCGTTTCTTTGCTTTGCGCTCAGTAGAAAATAACTCTTAAGTATATTGGGAAATAAGGGTACCTTTTCCCCTTTGTGCCAAAGGCGACTACACCCTTTTTGGTTGTACTGAGGCATCCAGCAAAGACCTTCCCTGAATTCCAGCAGCTGCTGGGTCTGGCAATGACTTTCCCTTCGTTGCAACCCCTGTAAGGCCCCTCCTGACAAGGATCCTGTTGATATAGGGGAATAGATGCAACTCTCAAATCTGCTAGATATCCAAATTCGTGTTTTCTAAAATCGAAGAATGAATTCTAGGAACAGCGGAGGTTAAGAGTAGGAAAAATTTATGGAGAGAAAGATAGCTTCTGTCTAAGAGAGACAGAAGGGGAACTGGAAAATGGATTGCCTACCCACCCTGCTTTTCAAAGGTATTTTATACAGCAAAGCCATGAGATGAGGCGGCTACAAAGTGGGACAAAACTATAAGACTCAATGGAAAATCACAAGGTGGGCATGAGGTGGAACAAAACCATGACCAATCAGTAAGATTACAAGTACCCAGGTAACATTGATTAAATGGGAAAACAAGTCCCATACAAGGAATTTCCCATTTAGACTATCAATCACTGTGATCCATCTCTAGGGGAAGTAATACTTCTTTTTTGTTGTTGTTGTTTTTTGGTACCGGAATCGCACTCTGGAGCTTGTGCTTGCCAACCAGGCAGAGGAACCATTGAGCTAAATCCCCAGCCCCTTTTCTTTTTTATAATGCTAACCACTGAGTGTGCCTCAGTTGTTCTCCATGTTGGCTCCTGGAGGGCTGGCGCCTTGAGGGCGGCCCTGTCTAACTGACTGCAGGATATCTAATTAACTTACCATCTGCAATACTGTGACATCGTCCCCTGGTTCATGACACTTTTTTTTTCAGGAAACATCAAGATTCCTTGTTCATTGTCCCAACCTGTGCCAGCTTTGCCCCTGCACTGGTTGTATTTTGGGCTCACTACATGAAATCATGAACATATACAACTGGAATATTAGATGATGGTGTCTCCAAACCCCAGGTCTCAGTGAGAGTTCATTATGCTCTGAAGAAGGCAATATTTTACAAATCAAATTTGTCTTTAAGTGTTTTTTTCCAAAATTATTAGTTTTAAATATATTTCAAATTTGTGTATTTCATTTAAAATTGAGTCCTTTTATAGCTCTTAAAACTGTGCTTTTATTTTTCACCTGTGGGTATAGGTTCATTCTCTAGTATAGTCAACAACCTGGTAAGAGAAACAAGCTAGGTACTAAGCTAGGGATGTAGGTTGGCAATGGGATGCCTACTTTGGATGCACAAGACCTGGGTTCAGTCCCCATGGAAGGAGAGAGAGACAGAGAGAGAGAGAGAGACAGACTAACACCAAGTGCCTGCCATGGATCAGGCACCTGACTCACAAGATATGGAGAAATGAGTGACATCATTCCTTTATTACAAATACAGAAGCCAAGGGCCAGGGATTTAGCTCAGTGGTTTCACCACTTGCTGCGCAAGTGCAATGACCTGAGTTCGATCCTCGGTACCAAAAAAAAAAATCAGAAGAAGGACAAATACAGAAGCCAAGGCCCAGAGATTAAATTACTTACAGAGCTGAAATGTACAGAGCAAGCCGTGATAGCCTCCCAAGGTCTCTGTCTCTCTTGCCTTTTATCAGAAAGTGAGCTTGGCCACTGATAGGTAGAAGATGAATCACGTTCATTCTTGTACTGACCTGAAAAAAACAGTGAAGTGAAATGAATGAGAAACGTAATCTTCAAACAACCTTTGTCTCTAAATTTCCTATCTTAATTTAATATAGTACTATATATATATATATATATATATATTTTTTTTTTTTTTTTTTGGACACTAGGTCCTGCTATGTAGTTCAGGCTGGTCTTGAACTCACTGTGTAGCCCAGGCTGGCCTTGAGCTCCTGGTGATTCTCCTGCCTCAGCCTCCCAAGTGCTGGGATTACAGGTGTGCGCCACCACCACAGCAGTACTATTTTTCTTGCCTATTTCATTTAACTTGAATTGTTGGCACATACTGGTAAAATTTGCACACTCATTAAAGTTTTACCAGCTAAGGGTTAAGGGTATAGCTCGGTCAAACAGTGCATCCTGAGCCTGCATGAGGTCCTGGGTTTGATTCCCAGCATCAAAATTTTAAAGATTTTTTTTTTTTTGCCTGTTGATGCAACATTGATTGACTGTTATGCATTTGAAGGTCTTGTAATCTCCATAAGTTGAAAAAGTTTGATTTAAAAAACTTGAAGCTTGGGGCCAGGGATTTAGTTCAGTGGTTCTGCTGCCTGCCCTGCAAGCTCGAGGACCCGAGTTCGATCCCTGGTACAAAAAAAAAAACACCTGAAGCTTGGGCCAGGGATTTAGCTCAGTGGTTCTGGTGCCTGCCTCACAAGCACAAGGTCCTAAGTTTGATCCCCGGTACAAAAAAAAAACAAACCTGAAGCTGGGCTGGGGATTTAGCTCAGTGGGACTGCGCCTGCTTTGTAAGCCCAAGGTCCTGAGTTTGATCCCGAGTACCAAAAAAACCTGAAGTCTTTCTCTGCACCCAGGAGGTTTGGTGACATGTTTGAGGACACGCGGCAATGAACACTAAACTCATAAAACCATGACTCTGTCTCAGCCTACTTAGAGTAACTGATGCAAAACAGAAATGTCCTCAACCTCTCTCTAAATGGCTATCAAAACCAGTGATTTTAAAAACCAGGTCACTCATACCTTAAGTGCCTACTGATAGCCGAATGAATATTACGGCTAGACTGTGGTTAGTGAAAACAAAGCTACCTTTTATACATGAAGCACTCCTTTTCGGCATGTCTTTGGCCACTCAGGACAAGTGACCTCAAGGACATGTTAACTGTGGGTAGTTCAGATTGGTGTATTGAGGCAAGTTACTCTAACCACTATCTTGTGATATGAGAGTATTTTTTTCTTGTCCTTTTATAACAACTTTATTGTAATACAATTTTCATACTGTGCGACTCATCCATTTAAGATGTACAATGCATTTGTTTTTTAGTGTATTCTTGGAGTTATGTATCCATCACCTGAGCCAATTTTAGAACATTTTCAATATCCTCAAAAGAACCCTGATAGCCCTAGGTCACCCCCTTCCCCACCTTTTCTAGCCTCTGGCAGCTATGATTCTGCTTTCTGTCTCCATATATTTGCGTATTCTGGATATCATATAAATAGAATCACCCAACATGGAGTCTTCTGTGGCTGATCCCTTTCACTTATCATAATGTTTTAAAGATTCATCCATGTTGTAGTATGTATCAGTATTTCTTTTTCTTTTCTTTTTTTTTGGTACCAGGGATCAAACTCGGGTCCTTGCGCTTGCGCAGCAGGTGGCAAAACCACTGAGCTAAATCCCCAGCAGAGTTTCTTTTTATTTGACAGGATATGAATATATCCTGTTTTATTTAATCATTCACCATTTGATGGACACTGAGTTGTTACCATGTTTTGTCTATTATGAATAATGCTATGAACACTTTTATGTAGACTATGATTATGTTTTGCAACTCTGCCTTGTAGGCTATAGTGGACAACTCTTGTTTTTAAATGTCTAAGAGAGAGGGCCGGGGATTTAGCTCAGTGGTTCTGCCGCCTGCCTCACAAGCGGAAGGACCCAAGTTCAATCCCCGGTACCAAAGAAAAAAAAGTCTAAGAGAGCGAGAGAACTAGGTTAAGGTTATTTAAATTTTAAGGAATAATTTATTTGTGTAGAGGTAGAATTGCATTCAAAAGGATTAACTAAGAGGAGACTGGGGTATAGCTCAGTGGTAGAGCACTTGCCTAGCATGCACAAGTTTCATACCCAGAACTGCACTAAAGAAATCTTAAACCGAGTAATATATTGAGGTTAAAAATTTAAAGGTATGAAGATCTAACTCTTTTTCATGTTAATTGAGTTTTCAAAGTTGTCTTTTAATACTCTAGTTTAAAAGAAGAAAATACAAACAAGAAACAAAAGTTTGTTCTTGAGGTATCCTGTGAAAGAATGTGGAGTTGGATTGGGTGGGGACTGACTGCAGGACTCGCCGCCCCTCCTGCCCCGCTGTATCTGATGGGGGGCGGGGGAGGGGGTGCTCCGAGGAGCTGCCATCTGTTGTTGGTTTAGGGCTGCATCCATGTGGCCACACAGGCTCTGGCCCGCTGCTTGCTGTTGGGGTGAAGTGGTTCATAGCTCTGTGCCTCCATATCCAGTTTCACTCTGCTTCTGACTTTAAAAAGTTCTAATATTGGGCTGTTGCTTTTTAGTAAAACCAGGTGCTATGAGACATGTGTTGAAAGACAAATCATCCCTCAAAGAGACTTTGATAAACATAGTCCTAAAAACATTTCCGGGCTTTTTTTTTTTTAAGTACCAGTTAACAGTTTTCAGTTTAACTGTGTTTTCCTTCCTGAAATCTTTAAGTGAGACTAATTCTTGTGATTTATTTCTATACATTGTTTTTAGGGAGTTTCTCTACTTGTCAAGTCTAGGTTAGAGATAGAAATGATTTTTTCCCCCACATAGACCAAGCGTGAAGAAATGGGAGCGACTTGAGTGTGATCACACCTCATATTTGTCTCCAATTTAATTTGTGTCTTTCCTTTCCTTGGGAAATAGAGGAAGTTTGAAAAGCATTATTAGCCAAATTCTAACTTATAATTTCAGATGAGTCATTCATCAGGAATTTATATACATCTTTATGTATTTGTATTTTTTAGAGCTCCAGTCATCAAACCTAGCATCTTGTGCATGCTAGCCAAGGTCTCTACACTAAGCTACATACCCAGCCCTTATATTAATTTTTTTTTTTTTTTTTTGGTACTGGGGATCGAACTCGGGACCTTGTGCTTTCAAGGTAGGCGGCAGCAACACTAAGCTAAACCCCCAGCCTGCTCATATTAATTTTTAAATGCCTGGTAGGTATAGACATTTTAAGAACAGGACAGTTGTCCCCAAGGATTCTGTGTTCCAGGAACTTTGTTCTGCCTGTTAGGGCCACAAAATACCTGCATCACTGGTTGCCCAGAAAAGCCCGAGTCAGAGGAGACTTGAGAGACCTGCCCCTGGGGCTTTAGTAAATTCACAGGGGAGGAAAGAAGACTGGTGGCTGTCCCAGAAGCACAAGAGCAGAGAGTGTATAGGGGAGGAAGGCATCCAGAGGGAGTGCGCTGGGGAGGTTGGTTGGATATAAACCCATGAGTTTGAATTTGATATTTTTTTAAAGGAAGTAATGGACTTTCAAACAGGGGTCAGCATACTATTAAAATAGAAACTTTTTTCTCCACTGTGTACCTGAGAAAAGCAGTATGTTCTTTTCAAATAATTCTCCAAGGCCACACAGCTGGTGGGAGTGGGGGCTGCCACACCCTAGTCTGCGCACAAGCTGGCGGCATTAGGCATTATGCGTTATCTACAGACCGCTGGGCTGGGCTCCACCCAGCTCTCGCCTTGTGTGACCCCTGTGTCCCGCTTGGCTGCATTTGCCTGTCAGTGTCACTCCCTGGGCTCAACTGTTATTAGGTGAAAGGGACTTTGAGCAGGGCTCTTCCCGGCCCATCAAGGCTCTAGGAAAGCAGGAGGGGCTGGGTTAAGGTGGAGGTTTGTTCCCCTGCTCCACACACACTCTTGGCTGGGTGGCTGACTGGCCTCTACAGTTCCAGCCCTCCCAGAGAGCCGTCCCTTCTCCGGCTACACTAACCATCACTAATCAGTTCTGTTGTCTGCAGCCCTGAACCTGCCCAGCCTCAGGGAAGAGGGAGGGCTAGCTATAGAATTAAATACTGACCACCGACTCTAGTGAATCAGATCTTTCAGATGAGAAAAGATCTGCTAGGCTCTTCTAAAATATTTTAATTTTGGTTAGAGACTCAACCTTGAGCCCAGAAAGGGGCCTTTCATCATCATCATCATCACCATGCCTTTCCCTAGAAGCCGAGTCTGGGACTCTTGTCTCCTCTGCTGTAGCTGAGGGACCTAAGCTGTTACCACTTGCTTGTGACCCTTCTGCTACCACGTGTATAATGTGGTTAGTTACATTATTCCTGCCAGAAGGGAGCGAGGAAGGAAGAAAAATATGACTTAGGGAGGGTCTTTTCCATCTTGGAGGCCTCTGATTCTGTGAATAAATTCCACTGACTACTAAGAGGATTAGGAATATTCCTTGAGTTGTCCAGAGGGCTGTGACTTATATTTGCTTTATGCAAGCCCTCTTCTTTTTTTTTGCTTTCAAAACACTTTTACATCTGCCCTTGATGTTTATAAAATGACTCTGCATGTCTGGTTAGGAGCATGGAAAAACAGACGTGGTGCTGACAGCCAGGTCCACCTCTGCTAACTGTGACCTTGGGTTTGTTCCCGAACTGACCCATTCCGTAGTGTCCTCATCTGAAAACGGGAATGAACAGAGCACTTCCTGCAGCGGCCACTCTGAGGGTAGCCCTGACAGTGCACTCAGCACAGCATGCGGCCGAGTCAGACCTCTCAGAGTGGCAGGGATGATGTCCATGGTGCGAAGTGATCCCACTCTATAGGGAGGAAAGCCTAGCCCACGAGGGTCACAGGGAGACACAGAGGGATCCAGGATTCACTGAGAAACAAACATCAATACTGACAGTTGTGTCTGTGTCTAGTCTTTTAGTGGCTGCCTAGCTTTTGTGGGGAATTGGGTGACAGATCCCTCAGCACAGGACCCTCAGCCCTAGAAACTAACAGGGTTCCTCTCCCCTGCCCCTGCCTGAGATCCTGTGGGCCTCCCTGGGCCTTCAGAGGGACCTCTAGGAGCCTGGAGTGGGGAGGGGCCTGGCCGAGGAGAAGGCCGCCCCTCCAGCCTGGCCCCAGGCAAGGCTCCCTAAATATTTGGTCCCATAGGGTTGTTTGCAAAGAAAAATTGACTTTTGCCCTGGGGGCAAGGACATCAGACACTGGTCTCCAGCTATCCTGGTCACCCTGTGGTCTGAAGATTGTCCCCACTGGCCTTAGATACAGAGTGGTGGCACTTGCCCCTGACAGTATATTTAAGGACTACCCAGTGGGTTTTCCAGGAAACTGTAACACTTTGCATTTGGTCTTAGGCAATGTAGCACAAGGGAGAAGTCCACACATAGTCAAGCCTGGATTTGAAACCCACCTCTGCCCTTGCGTATATGTGGGTGGGTAAGTGGGGGTGTGCTTGGGAAATTATTCAGCCTCTTAACTCTCAGTTTCTGCTACTGTAAAAGGAAAGCAAGAATACCTAGCTCATAGATTTGCAGTACGGATAAAGTAAAATAACCTGAGCAGAGTGCACAGTACAGGCAGGTCTGTGTTAGCTATTTTTATCACCCCCATTATTATTAGGCATGTGTCAGGGGGCTCTAGAAGTCTGTGGGTGGAAACAGTTTGCCTGTGTGGCCCAGTTTCCGGAAGCTGGCCATTTGTGGCTCCTCGGGATGCTAGAACACTGAAGCAAAGAGCTCGAAGGTTTCTTCGCTACATTGCTTGCAGTGATGCTTTGTTACTCAGTGGATAATTAAGTCTGCTAAAGGGCAGTGCCGTACTGTTCCTTGCCCCTGCTTCTCTTCTATTTAGTTCAGTGTTCTTGCAAGGAAAAATAGTTCTGAGGCTAAAATATATTGAAAGTTTACTATATTGAGACTTTTACATAAATTATCCTCTTTATTTCACATAACATCCAGATGAAGAAACAGGGAGGTTCGATAATGCCGGAGACTACACTGCTGTCCTGCAGCAGCACTGAGTTTCACACGCCCCACTCCAAGCATGGCAGTGAGCATGTACAGGTGAATGGGTGACCTGGTGACCTGCTCTGTCCTCCACACCCCTGGCTAGGCTGAGGGCAAAATCTGTCTTACCTTAAAAGCATTCCAAAGAAGACTGCTGGTTCCTGCTTGGTAGTCACCTGAGGGTCTGGAGGGACATAGCTTCTTCCTTTTGTCCCTTTGCAGTGTCCCTTTGAAGCCAGCTGTCCAACCTCAAGAGTTAGGAGATCCATTTTGAGGATGTGCTCAGTCCCCCAGTGGGAATCTGGAAACGCAGACCGTGAGGGTGATGTCTCAGCAGCATGGGGCACAGGGCCTGGTGCCATGCTGGTCTGGTCTGTGGTGTCCCCTGCGAGTGGTAGCCAGGCCAGGTTCCTGCTGCCCTGCAGCTGGTTGCCTGACTGCAGCTGGTTCCTGCCACCCAGGTCTGCATCCATCTGGCTGTGGGGAGCAGAGGAAGTGGTGTGTGGGCCAGTGGGGTCACTGACGAACTGAGTGACTAGCTGTGTTCAGCCTGGCTTGATGACTGGCGTGATGGGAGAGGTGGATCTGCTTACCTAGGACCCCTGAAGCCTGAGAACTAACATACCCCAGGACTTCCTTTACTCAATAAGTATTTATTGACCACCTACTGTGTGCCTGCAGAGGCCATGTTAGAGACCCCAGCACCTAACTTGGCACTGGACCTAGATTCCAGGTAGCCATTGGCCACTAGGGAGCCCCAGTGCTCTCAGAAGGATCTGAGGCTGGCAGAGGAGCCAGCGTGGCTGTGCTGTTTATCTGAGCAGCTTCCATGACAACCAGATGATAAATACCTGAGATTAAGCAAAGCCCGGAACAAGATTAGTGTCTGGCCAGGGTGGGCCCTGTGCAGTGATTCAGAGACCCTTGACTGACCTGTGTTTTCTGGGTGGCTCCTCCAGGTGCTTAATTAGTTTGTTAACTATTTAATTTGTCCCTGTCCCACTCCAGAAAGTATTCAGAGTAGCTCCATTCAGTAATTGCTTTGGAGGGAAGAATCATCCTGAGCTTTCTCTGAGTGAAATGTTGGGTTTATTTGGGTCCCTGGGGAGTCATTTACAAGCTGCCCGCTCAGCTCCCAGCTCAGCTCCCTGCTCCCAGAACTGGCTCCCACTGAAAATATTTTTTTTCTGCTAAAGTTGGTTTGCAGCATTTCTGTGATTACCTCCTGGTCTCTTTGCAACAAGTGGCCCCAACACCTTCCTGCCTTGAAGCAAATCATATGACTTAAAAGAAGTAAACCTGACCTCAATTACAAGGTGCAAACATCAGTCACTGGGAGTAACCAGGAGGCCTGTGGTCTAGTTCTTTTAGCCTCTGGCATTAACCATTAAGAGTGCATGGTTCACATGTGATAAGGTTGTCTTACATTTTATGATTTCCAGCAACAAGAAGACTTTAAGGAAAGGCCAAGGGCAGGTGAAAAACCCCAGACCTGGCCCTTGGCCAGCTGGCAGAGCAGTTTCTGCAGCGCAGCAAGGACAGCTCCTAGAGATTATCCTTGTTCTCAAGCACCCTAGAGAGCCACCCTGCTTGCATGGGTGCAGGAGGTGGGGCTAGTTCCTGCTCCCAGTTAGGCGGTTACCAGCAATCTCAGGGTGGGGAGGTGAGAAAAGGAAGTCAGTCCTCCATGTATGGCCCTGCACCTGCCTGCTGCTGGCTACCAGGCCAGCTCTGAGCTCCGGCACATTTCTCTGTCACTCTGGGCTGGGCAATGGGCAGCTCAAGCTGCTCTCACTGGAAGCTGGACGAGCATTCCTGCAGCATGTGGAGCTTGCACACACATGCAGAATATGGGCTGGGGTTCCTCTGCATCTGGCCTTCGTGCAGAAGCCCAGGCCATGAAGCTACAAGCAGGCAGCGTAGCCCACCTTGGCCTAGGAAGGGAACTGAGTCATCACACAGGCACACACACACACACACACACACACACACACCACCCTTCACACCATGAGGGAGGCAGATCTGTAGCCCCACCACATATCTGTAGGGCACCTAAACTGGCAGCAAAGATAGGCGACATACATCAAATTAAATCTCCCTGTAAGAGCAGTAGCATGGATTAATTTGACAAATATTTCATGAATATTCTGCTACATATCTCACACTGTTCTACATGCTGGGCACACAGTGGTGACAAACAAGGTCCTTGCTCAAATGGAGCTACATCCTAGTGGTGGAAAGAGGAAACAAACACAGAAATAAACTGTTAGTGTTAGCAGTAAGTGCTGTCTAGCAATTAAAACACTCTCATGTGTAATCAAATGACTGCTTTGGACTAGGTGGTCAGGGATAGGCTAGGAGGAAGTGGCATTTAAGGGGACACCTGGAAGAGAAAGGGAATGGGGAAAGGCCAGGTGTCTCCTTGGGGCCCAGGAAGAGAGTTCTAAGACATATAGTTTGGTTAGCTTCTTCTCCTGTTTTCTAAATTATGCCCTAATTATTCATTCAGTAACCCTTTACTGGGAATCCTTGGTGTGCCAGCCAGGATAAATGTGTCAGGGTTCCTTCTCAAGGGGCCTTTGGTGTATTGGGAAAGTTACCCACAAAACCAAGGCAGTGTGATAAGAACTATGGCCAAGAGGATCACAGAGGCTAAGGAGAGTGAAGAGGGCATCAGGGAAGGAGCTGCTGTCTGACGAGGGCCCCAGAGGAGATGACACAGTCTGGTCCTGAAGAGTGAGGTGAGGATAGCCAGGAGAAGAGAGTATATTCCAGGCAGAAAGAGGAGCCTGTGCAAAGGCCTGGGGCCAGGGCGAGAATATGAGAAGGATGTTGGAGGGTCTTGGAGGTGAGCAGCTGCTGGGACTAGTCATGAAAGACCTTGAATGCTCTGGAGCCTTAACTGGGCACTCGAGAATAGCTTCTGGACTCATACTCCTAAGGGACCAAGGGAGCAGCTCAGTGAAGGCTTTGCAAACAGAGCTATGTGTATGGGACACTGCCCAGAGCACCCTCCAGGGAGCCGCCCTGTGGGAGGACCACCTCATCGACTTCCAGAACAGGATGGAAGGTGGGTCTTCACTGGGCATACAGATGGGACTGTGCCAGTATCTGAGCGTCCCGGTGAACATTTGACTACTTGGTTCTTTGGGACTTTGGGAATCTGAGTTAAAAGTCATCGATCCGGGAAATAAATACCAAGTTTTGCATTTACTGCAAGATACTCTTTGAAAAATCCCTTTCTGGCAAGTCTTACCCAGGTGTAAAATTCTAAAGGAGCTATTATTACATCCCAATAAATGTATAATTTGATTTTAAAATAAAATAATCCTGTGTTCATTCCAGCGTCCTGGAAACATACAGTTTTCTCCCATCCTTTTACCCACTCCCCTTCTGTTGTTTCCCTCTCTCATCTCTAGACCTCAGTCTCTGGTTATCTTTTTTATACATGCATTACTCCTTTAAAAGCCTCCAAAATAGATCACAACACCTGATTCCTTTAAGTCACCTTAGCCATTCGTGGTCTGTTGAAAACCAGTAAGAGTATTAAAAAAAAAGCAGTAAGACAGAGTCCAGAGTCCAAAATAAAGGTTCGTGTGCAGAGAACTTACTGTGTTCCCCACACCATGCTAAGCTCATCACATTCTCTTCCTTATCTTCCATTTGCCCGTGAAGATCCACTCCCGCCCTCCACATCGCCCTTGCCTCTGGCTTCTGGTCAGAATGGGGGAGCTCCAGCAAGAAGTGGAAGGGCACCGTAAGATGAGGCCAAGAGTTTATTCCCCAGGCCTCCGTCTGGTCACCGTAGGCCCCCTGCATCCTCCCCCCACTGACGCCCAGAGCTCCTGGCAGATGCCAATTCCAGCAGCCCCCTCTCTGGGTCCCCTCACAAGCTGCAGTGGGTAGCGGTTCCCCACTATGGCTAGCTCCAGAGTGCTTCCCAGCTCTTCCTGGTTGCCCTCTGCCCTGCCCATACCTTTGTGAATAGGTGGATCCCATCCGTTGCCCACCCAACCTGGCTGCATGGTATCTTTAGGGATAAATACTCTTCTTATCCCCATTTTAAGAGAAGGAAACCAAGCCCCAGTGAAATTTAATAACTTGTGTACTGGTAGAGACAGCTGGTAAATAGTAGAGCTAGGTCTGAAATCCAGGTGCTCCTGATTCTGAAGCACAGGCATGTTTCCTGATTTGCATATTGCTTCCCATACACTAAAGACCACCTCCCCGGTCTCTATGAAGAGAGAATAAATATCATTTATTCTGATATTTTGTTTCCCAATCCATACCCATTAAAAAGTACAAATAAACAAACAAAAAGTACAAACATCAGAGCCAGGGATTTAGCTCAGTGGTGCCGCCACCTGCCTCGAAAGCACAAGGTCCTGAGTTGAATGCCCGGTACCAAAAAAAAAAAAAAAAAAGTACAAACTTTAAGCTGGGTGCAGCGGTGCTAGCCTGTGATCCCAGCTACTCAGGAGACTAAGGCAGGACAATCCTGAGTTCAAAGCCAGCCTGGGCAACTTAGTGAGAACCTGTCTCAAAACAGAATAATAAAAAGGGTCAGGGATGTAGTTCAGGAGTAGGGTGCTTGCCTAGCATGCATGAGGCCATGGTTTCAATCTCCAGTACTTAAAAAAGTGCAGACATTAGAAGTGAGCACTGAAGCTAAGCTTCCACATAAATAATGAGAAGTGACTGGGATGGTCCAAGGTGGAGAAAGGGCACAGCTCCTGTTACCCTGGGCCATGAACTTGAGACGTCTTGGTGCCCTCCGCTCTTCTCTGTGCCTTCCGAAGTGTTCAGCTTTGAGGTCATCGGTGGGGGCTGAAGGAAAGTCCTGCATTTGCCAGAACAGGTTGCCCAATGCTGCCTCCCACTCCCAACACCAGTTCTTCATTTGGTGCCCAGTGTTCATGCTTAGTTTCCATAACCCAGGCACGGGACAGAGGTACTTTTCTTTTTTAAGTTCTGAAACTGCTGATTCAGTTTGCATGAGACTGTTACCTTGTAGAAGGAACTTTCAAAAACACCTAAAATTTAATTCTAGTTGTACTTTAGAGAATCTCTGGATGCAGAATTTTCTCCACTTTCCAGCATTTTTAGTCTGACATACTTGGGGTTGGGTGGAGACTGGGGACAATGGCCAAGAAGTCCCAGTGGGCCAGAGGGCCTGGTGACCAGAACTTCTCCCGAGCATGTGTCCAGGCCTTGTCCTGACTGTCTTCAGAGCTGTCTTGCCAGCCCTTTAAGGGCTCTGCTGGGAAAGACCATAAAAAGTCTGCTTTACATAGATTTATTTGTCTGTTAGGCAGGTCAACCCTTTTAAAAATCTTTTACGTTTGTGTCTCTTTTGATGATTTTGTTCCCATATATATTAGAAACTGCTCATTACATTCCAGTATCCGTTCCCTTACTCTTTCTTAGTAGTGAGTCCAATTTTCAGCCAACCCCTTTGCTACCAGTTTCCCAGGGAACTCTGCAGCCAGGTATGGCCCTGGGACCCAGTGGTGGCCAATGAGATGTAAGTGTGAGTGTTACGCAGGACTTCCATGACTGCTCCTGAAAAGGAGGCACTCTGCTCTCTGGCACGCTCCCACCCTCCTTTCCCCATTCCGCTCTCTTAATTATAGGTGTGGCAGTTAGCACTCCAGCAAGCCCAGAGGTCCTGAGAGTAGGATTGCACTTTAGGTACAGGCCTAGGACAAGCCAGGCGAAGCCGCCATTCCAACTGTGGACAACTCTGGACCTTTTTTTGATGTGAAAGAGAAATTCTTACCTTGTTTAAGCCACTGTTGTTTTCTGTTTCATGTAATAGTCAAATTCTAATCTATACAAAATGTTCTGTGTCTCTTTTGGAGCAGTGTTTTCATTTCTGATCTTTTTTTTTTACATATTAAAGATATTCCCCGTATGTCAGTCTTGATGTGAACAGTCCCGCCTGGTTTTGCTTGTCTTCATATTTTGTGAGTTGCTTTTATTTTTAAGGTATTGATGTTTGGTTGGTTGGTTATTTTTGAGACAGGCTCTCTATGTAGTTCAAACTGGCCTTCACCTCACTATGTAGCCCAGGCTGGCCTCAAACTCTCCATAGTCCTCCTGCCTCAGCCTCCCGAGTGCTGGGATTACAGGTGTGCACCACCAAGCCCAGTTTTGGTGTTTGTTTTCAATGTAGATAAAATTTCCAGACTTTTAAAACGCTATTTGTTCTTTTGTTTAAAGTTCTCCACTCAGGGCCGGGGATTTAGCTCAGTGGTTGTGGTGCCTGCTGTGTAAGCACAAGGTCCTGAGCACAAGGTCCTGAGTTCAATCCCCGGTACCAAAAAAATTAAAAAAAATAAAGATCTCCAATCAGATTAGGTAAGTATTCACCAATATTTTTCCAGTTTTTAAAATGATTTCACTGTTTACATGTAGCACGTTCGTCCATTGGTGGGTTCTGTTGGTGTGTTTTGTTTTGTTTTGTTTTGTTTGGTACCGGAAATCGAACTCGGGACTTTCCACTTGCGAGGCAGGCATCGGCACCACTGAGCTAAATCCCCAGCCCCTGGTGGTGTGTTTTTAATCTTTTGTAGGTCACAAGTTTCTTGCGCACCAACACGGGAGCCAGTGTTTAGCGTACACCACCTGCCCTGGCCTGAGCCCCCTGAAGACTGACACATGGGCCAGCAGACCCCCTCTCTTCCTCCTGCTGTGGATCCTCCCCACTAGCTGAGCTCCACTCTCCACTTCTTGTGGAACTGGGCCAGCCTGTGTAGCACTGTTCCACTGCTCTCTGATTTCTGTTTACCTAGATCAGGACAGGGACAGCCCACCCGACTTTCCCAGCTGCCTTTTGTTACTTCTTCTCTGGAAAGGCAGTATGACGAATTTTTTAAATATTTCCTTCCAAGTAGGCACAGAGCTTCTTAAGTTAAAATTTTATTTTCTGATAAGAAAAATGACCCATGTTCACCATTTTTAAAATTGGAAAATACAGAAAACACCAAACAAAAAGAAAATAAGCCCCAGAATCTCTCTACTACTACAACTGTCTGAAAGCATATAAAGGAAAAAACCCAAGCCCTACCATACCCAAGATGACCTCTTAGTCAGAGATTACCAACCTCTGTAAACAGTTGATATATATCCCTCTAGACTGATTTATACAAACAAAGGTAAATCTTTAGAGAGATATGACATATATGCAGAGTTTAGCTCATGAAAATAGGGTGATACTCAGGCTGGGCATGGTGGCACAATACCAGTAATCCTAGTACTCAGGAGGCTGAGGCAGGAGGATCACTGAGAGTTCAAGGCCAGCCTGGACTACATAGCCAGACCTTGTCCCCCCTCCCCCCCCCCAAAAAATCATGCTCTATACTTTCTTCATCAATTTCTTTCTTTTTTTTTTTTTGGTACCGGGGATCGAACCCAGGACCTTGCACTTTTGAGGCAGGCATCGGAACCACTGAGCTAAATCCCCGGCCCCATCAATTGCTTTCTATAACAGTATATTGTGTACATCTTTCTAAGATGGTTAATAGAGACCTACTGTGTTCTTTTCAAACGCTGCATGGTAGTATTCTGCTGCATGGATGTACCATTATTTCTTCTCCCCTGAGGAACGAGCGTGAACTTTGCCAATACCCACCTAATATATACAGGCTACTGTAAACACCTTCATTCTACTTCTATTCATTTCTGCTCCCATTTCCCTAAGATAGATTTGAACACTGGGATAGTTAAGGGGGATGTATACATAGTATGCTGTACAAACTGGAAGTTGCCCCTCATCAAAACCTTCTACTGATAAAGGAACCTCCTTTTGTTTTTGGTACCGGGGACTGAATTTGGGACCTTGCACTTTCAAGACAGTCTGTCGGCACCACTGAGCTAAATCCCGGGCCCTCCTTTTTTTTTTTTTTAAGGCACTTCCTTTTAAATGTTATTTTTCGTTCTCTCTCCCTACCTAGTTCCTTCCTCACCCTTTTGCTGGATTAACTTTTTAAACATCCAGATCTAATTGTGGCTTTCTCTGTTTGAAATACTTAAATGGCTTCGAACTGCTAACAAGTTCTGAGTATTTATCCTGGCAGACACCAAGCAGAACTGGAACCGCAGATCGGGGGGCGGGGGTCATGACACCTATGAAAGATGAAGGGGCAGGGAGCAGAAGGGGGCAGGGAGCAGAAGGAGGCAGAGAAAGGGCAGCCCTCAGCGGCCACGGCCATGGCCGTCTAGCTCCTCAGAACGGAAGGCAGGGAGGAAGATCAGGTGGGAAGAGCCTCAGACAGGAAGATCAGGTGGGAAGAGCCTCAGACTGGGCCTCAGCCCTGAGCGTGTCTCACCCAGCCCAGGGCCTCTGGCTACAGATTCCCCTGGGGCAGCAGTGGACAGGCCCCAGCCTCCCACCCCCGTTCCACCACTGGCTGGGAGCTGCCCAGGCGCGGCCTTGACCTAAGGGACCGAGCAGATCCCGAAGCTGCAGGGCATCAGCCAAGCAGCCCATGCAGAAGGTCCTCTGAACGCCAGGATCCGTAGCTGCCGTAAACCAGAGCCTGCATTTTAGCCTAATCTCCTCTCCCTGCTCCCAGACCCTAAGCTCCTCCAGCACCACTGGCCTGACTACATCCCATCCCCACAGGACCAGCCTCCTCCATAGCGTCCTGCAGAGCTGCTCACTCGGTTCTCTCTGCCTGGAAAGCCACTCCTTCCCAGCTATGCCAGCAAAATCCTAATGTGTTTTCAAGGCCCCTCGCCTCCTGTCTCGTCTTCCTGACCCTGCTACACAGTTAATTGCTCCTTGCTCACGTGGTACTGTTTGTTGATGAGTACATCCCAGGCTGTGTCTCTTAGCTGCTTTTTTCCCCCTTGGATTCTTGCCCCCTCCAACCTCTAAACATCACTGGTGTGGGTGCACAGTAAATGCAAAGCCGCTTCCTTCTTCTCCCAAAGGATCTTAAGGTTGGAGAACTCCAGCTCCTGGAATGGGTTGGAAGCAAAATGGCCCATAAATGTTCACTGACTCTTCAGGACCTCCTGTGGGCGCAGCCTCGCGTGGGCGTGGCTCCCAGGGCGCGTGGGGTGGGGTGGGGTGGGGTGGGGTGGGGTGGGGTGGGGCCGGGGCTGTTTCCTGTGCCGGGGAATCACCCAGCCTGGGCCCAAGTCAGTTTTCAGAGCAGAGACTCTCTTCCTTTGTTACATTTTTCTCCATGAGTGGGAAAGACGCCAGAGGTGGTTTTGTTATTTTTTGTTGTTTTTTGGGGTGGGGTGGGGGCTGTTGGTTAGTTGGGTTTTTTTGAGACAGGGTCCCACCAAGCTGGTTCTGAACTCACTAGGTAGTCCAGACTGGCCTCAAACTCATCGAAGTCTTCCTGCCCCAGCCCCTCAGCAAGTGTTGGATTACAGGCCTTTGCCACCACTCTGGCTTTTTTTTTTTTTTTCTTTTTTAAATAATCATTTTATTGTCTCTGCTCAACAGATGGGTACTTTTAGGAATCTTCCCTTTTTCAACCACATTTTCATAAGTTGAGATTTTTCAGTTCACCATTTTTCATTCTCTTTACAGTGTAAGAAGAGCCATTATGATACTTGGGATGCGATCTGCAGGTCAGATGAGGACAATCATGTTCTGATTAGAGGTTCACAGAGTGGGGAAGGTTGGAGGGTGGAAATGACATTTTCCCTTTTTTTCTTCTCCACACTTGCCACCTGAAGAGCGTCCTTGGGAGGGGCCTGTGGGGAGTGCAACCGGGGCACTGATGTCAGGGCTGGTGGGTGAGGAAGAAGGAGAGAGCAAAGAAGCGGAGCTGGCCCGGACTCTGCACCCCTTCAGATGTCCCGAGCCGTCTCCTGGCTGTGCTGGTCAGCAGGAGGCGGCTAGAGCTGGGGTGGCCGTCCCGTCCCTGGCCCCTGTCTGGCCCTCAGGGGAAGCTGCAGGGTTCCTCCATCGAAGCCAGGGCCGTGGCCTCCATCTTCTCTAGTGCAGGCAGGTGGGAGTGGGGGTTTGTGGCCCGAGCCTCAGCTGTTGGGCCAGCCTTAGCAGCGGCTAATAGTTCTTCCAGATTTGCAGTGAGTGGAAGCCTGTATGCCGGGGGTTCTTATCTCCAGGTCCAGAGTGTTGTTTGGAGGTCCGAACCCACCCCCTAAGTGTTATCAAATTGTGCATGTGGTGGAAGCATAGCTCTCATGATTCCTTTTCACCAAAAAGGTCTGTGGGCCCAAAGAATAGCAGCTTTTCTAATACAGAAGAGGCTGTTTTCCTGTAAGAGCAGGACTTTAGTTGGATTCCCAGTGCTGAGTAATGGGGGCCCCAGGATGATTCTAGAAAGAAGCCCAGATCTCCCCTCCACACTGAGATTGTCCCCCAGAAACTCTGCAATTCCCCCGTAATAGAGTTCATATTAACAGGGACCTTGCAGGCTCTGTTGCTACAGATCCAGAGACTGAACCCTTAAGAGTTAGGCCCAGTGGTCTGATTCCCTCCTCCAGGGAGAACAGTGCAGAGACACAGCAGATAGTGTGTCAATAGGATAGCAGTAAGAACAGAATGTTGCCTGAGAGGCTGAGGCTGGAGGATTGCATGTTCAAGTCCAGCCTGGGCAACTTAGTGACTTAGTGAGACCCATTTAAAAAGGTTAGGGATAGTATATAGCTCAGTGCAAAGGCCCTGAGTTCGATACCCAGTACTGACCTAAGAAAAGAAAAATTGGAATATTGCTAGGCTGTTGAATGAATCCCTGTATTTATCATTATTCAGTCATTTTAAGAACTCCCATTTCAAGCCTGAGTTCTGGGTATATTCTGGTCTCCACTTCAGGCAGACAGTTCTGATGTTGCAGAAACCATCAGGAGTATCCAATGCATGGCAGTGGGCACCAGAGGAGAGGAAACCCAGAAAAGGGGAAAAGTGAAACTTCTTAAATTAGAGCAAAATATTCAGTCATGCAAGACCACAACTATAACATGATAACCTCTCCAGTTTTGACAGCCCCTCCACATTTATTTTTTAAGTGCCTGCCACAGTTATGGATAGGGAACTATATCTCTTTAAGATTTCTCAAGGGTTGCAAAACAGTTTGGATGGTTATATCATTCTAAACAACGTTTTGTGAAAGCACTGAAAAAAATCCCACTTACTTAACAATTGGTGCCTTGAGCCAAGCCTGGGAGTCCCTGGGAGGCTTTGCAGAGTCACTTCCCTCTGCTGGCTTGGTGGGCAGGGCTCTGGCTTGCGGAGTGCGCGGGGGCAGGGCCGGCAGAGGCAGGAGGGAGCCGTGGGCGGGCGGGAGGCACCAGACCTCCTCAGCAGCGGCGGCAGGCAGCTGTGTCCTGTCACGGGAGGCGCGGGAGGGAGCAGACACAGGCCTCTGGGGCTGGGCCCTTGGGGAGGGAGTGTGTTCCAGGCGTGCTCTTCCCGTCAGACCACCTGACAGGAAGGTAGGAAGAGTTCCCGAGCCCCTGGTGGGGCCTTTCCCTTCTCTCTTTTGGTCTCTTCTGACACCTCCGGGCCTGCCCTCATTGCAGTGTCCTTGGTCCTGTATGCCAGTGGGAATGGCTTAACATCATCCTTCCCCACTCAGGTTTCAAGTGCACCTCAACTTTGACCTGAGAAATATTTTTAGTTAAGAATTCTCCTTTCCCAGATGGCTGTTTTAGAAATGCAGTTGTTAGCTAAAGCTATGTTACTCACTAGTGTAAATTAGCTTTATCAAACTGATGTGCTTCTATTTAAAGAGGGCTTGATCCCATGGTTCTTAACTTGCTTGGGGTCACATCCCTTCCAGAATCTAATGGAGTAGATGGAACCGTTCCCCAGGAAAATTCACAGACATCCAGAACTGTGCTTACATTTAGAGGTCTCAGGGACCCCTTTGGCCCTGCCCTGGGATTGATTCTTAGGAAAGAGCGGTAAATGGGGAAAGGCGGTGGTGAAGACCAGGGAAAATGGACAGGCAAGGAACTTAAGAGTGAAAACTCACTTCACGGTTTCACCCAGGCCAGTCCTGGGAAAATATCACTGTGGAGTGAGGGCTGCAGACTGTGCTCACTGCCTGTGCTAGGGAAAAGGGATCCTTCCGTCAGCAGTGACGCACAGCCCTGGCAGAGGGGCCGGGGTGCTGTGCCTTCGGTACCCTGCATGAAGCTGGATGAAGAGAAAACCCCCCAGGAACTCGAGTTCACTGCTGTTGGAAGAGGCAGGTGGTGGCGAGTGTCCATCGGGGGTTGGGGTCCTTTTGGCAAGGTGACAGGAGCCGATGGCCTGCCACCACCACCACATCCCTGCTGAAGACCCAAGGCCCCGTCTTTCCAGACCCTAAACTCAAACCTGGACACCAAGATCTCTTTCATTCTCTTTGGGGATGTCGTTTTCACAGCACAGCTTGTGATTTCAGGGTATTATTCTGTTCAAGTGGGGGGAAAACAGGGAAAGTTTTCGGATCCAGAGTTCATCCAGAGGCATCAAAGGGGATTTTGGAAGTGATGCAGCATAGTGAAGCGAGCCTAGCGATTGTTTGTAGTCCAGCGCTTGTCATGCGAAGCTCCTGGTGTCTGTGTGGTGACTCAGGGGGGGAGAATTTCCCCTTCGTGAGCCAGCTGGACAGTGTCAGCCCTGCTCTGTAGCAGGCCCTGGCACAGCGGAGCCGGGGCTAAGGGAAGTCTGCAGGGTTTGAGAGCTGAACCCAGTTTAACACACATGAAAAGGGTGATCTTCCTCTTAAACCAATCAGCCAGACTCCTCCTAACCCCAAAGAGCCACTCCCAGCATCTGCCACAGCCTCGTCCAAACGGGACAACTGCACCTATTGTCAAGCTGATGGCAGCTTGGCTCCCATCAACACATCGCATGTCACAAGGCCAGGCTTTCTCCCGGCACACTCCAGTAGACAGACCCTCATGATCTGACGCAGTCCTCCCGTGCACCTCAGGGTTTCTCCTTCGCTCCTTTGTGTTGCTTAGTACTAATCATTTCTGTTACTATTTCTGAGATCTCTGGACTTGATATCAAGTAAGGTAAAGACTGCTTAAGAAGGATACAGAAAAGGGCTGGGGATTTAGCTCAGTGGTTCTGCCGCCTGCTTCGCAAGTACAAGGACCTGAGTTCGATCCCTGGTACCAAAAAAAAAAAAGGATACAGAAAGCTAGCTGTAGATGAACAGATCTATAAACTTCAAGAATTTGGTCTGACAATTGCACTTTGAGAACCATTAGCATAGGCCAAAACCAGCTAGTCCTGGCCACTGCTTCTCACCTCAGGTACAGGTGAGTGAAGAGGGAGATGGAGGAGGGGGATGGATGGGTGGGATGGACCAGCACCTGGCCTGTCACCTTAGGCCACTGTCTGAGCCATTTACACCTCAGGTTTAATTTAGGGCCATGATGGATGTGTTACATTTGAATGGGCCAATGATATTACATTGGGTATGATGAGGAAAGAACTGTCAAGCATACACCCAGCAGTAAGTAGTAAGCAGCCACTTTTGCTGAGGATCACCGGAAGTTGTGCTCAGGGCCAGTTCATCCCAACAAAGGTACAACACTGACCGGGAAAGGTGCCAGGCAACAGAAAAGCACGGCACACAGGTCGAAGGTCGCAAGAGCCACACACGAAAAAGCAGCCGATAACTCAGGCTCTCAGAATTTAAAGCCAGACGCCTCTGCTCTAGGTGCCTCTCCGACTCTCTAGGTGTGACTGACTGACAGCATGCTGAGCCCTCTCAGGGGCTGTTAGTGCGCATGCTCATCCCAGGACTCATGGATCTTAATTATGCTTCTGAGCTGTGGTGCATATTTATGAGCCTGTAATGAGGTGGAAGGGGAGTAAAGATGATCTGGCTCAGGCTAGGAGATCCAACGAGCAGGTGCTCTCTTAAGGCATCGAAAGATTTCCTAGGCTTGTTATTTCATTTTCTACCTCTCTTAGGACGGTAGAGGCAGGAATAATTGTAAAGTGCTGTTTCGAATTAAATGGAGGGAAGGGAGTGACTTCTCGGCCCCATTGTTTCTGACTGCACTGGACAGGTACGGCACAGTGAGCAGGTCCTCGAGGACGTCCTATCCAGGGTCTGGGTACCTTCAGATCGAAGCCTCAGGTGAAGCACACAGACAGGCGATGTGGAGCCAACCCGAGTCAGCTCTGTAAGACAAGCTCTGCACTGACCTTGCACAGAAAGCCTGCCACAGGGGACATCGTCTCAATAAGGAGATAATTGGCCTGTATTTTTCTTTCTGGTGGCCTAAGGAGCTCGAAGATTCCTGGGGGCAAGAATGCTTCACCACATGCCGAGTCCCTTCCTTGGGCACCAGGGAAGCACCTAGACCTCCCAGGTCTTTCCTTGGCTAAGACTGGGCGATTTATTCGCTTGGGCTGGGCTCCAGAGGGAGATGCACTTTGTGGATGTACAAGTGAAGAGTCATTGTCGCTCTTCTGGTCAGGACATCTGGGCCAGCAGGCCTGGCACTTTCCTAAGGACTCAGGCAGAGAAAATGCCATCTGTCATCCAGCACACTGGCTTCATTCCTCTGCCAATAAGCTACGCTTGCAAGACAATCTACTGGTTGTGGTAGGGACAGAAAGATGATCAGCCATGGACCTGCCCTCCAGAAACATCTGCACTTTAGTAAGAGGGAAGAAGACCAAAGCAAGTCTTGTCCTTACATCCTCCCGCCTGGGCCCTGGGCCCTGGGCCCCTTCACACCCCTGGCTATGGTCTAGCCAGCCCTCCTGCTTCCTCCCTGATGCTGGGGGCTGAGTTCCTCCTTCGGCCTTCATGGCACAGGGCCCCAGAGGGTCCTGGGCCCACGGAAATGAGTAAATGAGGAGCTTATGATCTCTGCCCCAGCTGGAGTTAGGCTGGCTCCTCAGCAGGTGGCCATCAGCCACCATGCCTGCTGCTGAGACCATAGAAATCTACCCTGGGCTGAGGATCCCCAAGTCCTGAGCTGGCAGGGTTCCACACTGGTAAGAGGAGCCCGGGGCCCATTTCCGTCAGCCTGTCCCAGCCTGGCCAGAGCTGAGGCCCCTCCCTGAGATACAGCTGCTGACGCCCCCTAAAATCCACAGAAAGATGGTGGGCTCAGGAGAGTCCATCGCCCTGCTGACTCCCCAAGGACCTCCTTCTGTCTGGAGTTCTGCCTCCCTCCATTAGGGGCTTGGGAATTGGCTGCTTCCTCCTCACTCCCCATGCCTTTGGGAGAGAATATTCTAGACTAGAGCACAGGCCCAGGAATCAACCAGGCATAAAGCATTTTGGCCACAACCCTCCAGGGTTTCAGACTTTGGTGTTGTTGGGCACAGGCACCTGTGTATTTTACCCATGTTTTATTTAGTCTCCACACAGCCTGTGAGATAGCTATTATCATCCCTATTTTGAAAATGAACAAACCAAAGCTTAGGTCATTGCCCTGACCTGGTATAATATTTATTGAGCAACTACTATGTGCTAAGTGTTACAGATGTAACAAACGAAACAGACTCCCTCCTAGCACTTGCCTTCAGAGGCGGTCACTTGCCCAGGGGGAAGTGGGATACATTAGGGTTGGTTCTCAAACCCAGGGCTGGTGCTTTTCCTACCACACCTGTGAACTGATTTGCCCTCAGAACATTCCACTCCTGGAGAGCACAGACAGTCCCCTGGCAGCACCTTGGGACTGAGGATTCGGGAGCAAGCCTGACCCATTGGCTGCCATTTCTAGAGACCTCTGTTTGCCCGACTTCCCCCAGTTCCAGCAGCCATAACCCTCATTGAGGCTGGTTGAATGCTTGATGCCCATCCCCCCCCCCCATGGTTTCCCCAGGGAGGAAGGAGCTTTTCCCACATGGATTCCCCAAGGGGATGGGAGTAGTCTGTGTGATGGGATCACTGGGCACCTACTTCTGGGCTGAGGTGGGGAATCCCCTTGGGTTTCTCTGGGTTTATGGGAGGGGCCTATTGCTTTCCTATAGCTCAGGCCCTCAAGGGAAGAAAATGGAAGACCACGGTTGGTGGCAGGACTAAATAAGCCTCAGATCTGAGTGGCTCCCTGTGTTTGGGCTCAGCTCCTGCCCTCCCTGGTGCTCCCTGGCTGCCTCTTGCTGCCCTGAGGTTGTTACCCCTCCACTGGGGACTGACATTTCTTTTAATGCAAGGAAACAATCTGACCCTACCATGGTGGCACAGAGCTATAATTCTAGCTACTCAGGAAGGTGAGGGCAGGGGATTTTTAAGTTTGAAACTAGCCTAGGCAACTTACCAAAACCCTATCTCAGAAATAAAATACAAAAAGAGGAGGGAGGCTGGAGATGT
Source organism: Heterocephalus glaber (assembly GCF_000247695.1). The sequence goes on along the minus strand of NW_004624733.1, from coordinate 39,644,581 downwards.
AGCTCAGTGGTAGAGCATTTGCATGGCAGGTGGAAGGCCTTATACCTAAAAAGAAAAAAAGCAGCAATCTAAGATTTGCAACCTCCACACCCCCATCAAGAAAAAAATACGATTGTTCATTAGAGAATTTTCTTACAGTAGCAATCACTGGAAATAATTGAAACGGCCAGTGCTAGGGGTTTAAATACTGTGGAAACTTACTCATAATTAAGTACTATACAACCATTAAAATTATCATGCAGAAGAAAATGACCAGAGAAGAACGCTTTATAATAGATTAATCAAAATTCAGGTCACAAAGCACAATGTACGTGATCTCACTTTTTAAAAATACATTTATATATGCATAGAAAACGCCTGGAAGGATGCATATGAAATGTTAGTTGTCGTTATCTCTGAGCAGTAGAATTTTAAGTGGCTTGTCTGTTTTCGATATTTCCCAAATCTCCCTCAGTGAAAATGCATGTCCTTTGTATCATGGAGTAAAAAAATCCACAGTATGTAGTGGACAGAGGTTTACTTTTGGCTCCTTACCTAGATGGCCCCTGGCTCCATTCATTCCTGGAATGCAGATGCTGCAGAAGTTGTGTGCAAAGCCTGGGAGCAGGGGAGGAGGGCCTGCTTGAGAACTAGCTGGCCGTCATGGTCCAGGTCTGTCCCAAGTGCCCTCTCCCAGAGAGGCCACCTTCCCAAATTCACCTCACAGAGAGAGCTTCCACACTCCTGTCTTCTACCTCCTTTTATTGCCCTGCAGTTCTTGCTTACATCTGAGGTGATTGCTTATCTGTCTGCTTGGTGGCTCTTTGTCTCCATCAGAAGGCAAGCTCCATGGGATGGCACCTTGTCTGTCCTGCTCACTCTGACTTCCCATCCCAGGAGGGGCTCAGGTTAGACTGCAGTTGGTAAGGAATTGAGGCCTTGCTCAGCACCCCACACCATAAGCATTTATGCTAAGGCTGCCTATGATAGTGAGAAATGGGAACAATGTCATGGGATTCGGGAACAGGCAGAGAGCTGGCTTCTGGGGCCAGAAACACTTGGCGACCAGGAGGCCCTGGCTCGGAATCAGCAATAGGAGCTGCCACTTACAGGTGCAGATGAGCCAGCTTTGTGCCCTGCCTTTCCCATTTGAGGAAGGGGTGGGGGCACTGACTTGTCTCCCCGTCCCCTTTGGGTCCAGCCCTCGGCTACCAGGTATCTCTGTGTCCCTGTCCCCACTCCATTCACACCCTCACCTTCTTTCTCCATGTAAGAGTTCATCATGTAGCCATTCTGCTGACTCTGCCACAACCAGGAACAAATGACGCCAAGATGCTGAATCCACTTGTACTTCTCTGCCCTTGTACTAATTGACCTACACAGTGGATTGCTTCCCGTGCCCCCCCACTGTACTTGCAATTCCTTCCCACTCTCCTTTGCTGAGATATGGAAGGTGCCCGGCCCTTGGACCGCTTCCCTGCTGAGGCCCATCCTGCCAGGGATAGTCTCCTGTGCGATGACCTTGAAGACCTACCTGCTGGACTTGCAGATTGTCAGTTCTGCATCTCCCCTAAAATACAGACTCTCATACCCACCCGAGCGTCTGAAAGGCATCTCACAGTTAACAGATCCCAAACTGGGTTCCTTAGCTTCCTCCCAACCGTGCGCCATCTGCAGACATGTGCAGTTCAGAAAATGGCATCCCATCCTCCCAGGGGCTCAGGCCTAAATCCTGGGAGTCCTCCTCCACTCTTCTTTTCTCTCTAGTCCATCAGAAGATCCTCTTGGCTCTACTTTCTGCAATCTGACCACACCTCAGCTCCTCCATGCACTGTCCTAGGGCTCACTTCTTTCGAGTCTTCCTTTGGAGTTTCCCTTTCAGATGCCCTGCCTTCCCTGACACACTGTTTAGAATTTGGCACTCCTTCCTGACCCTCCTTATTCCCCACTTCTGCTGTACTGTGTTCTTCATAGCACTTAACATGTCCGACTATTATATTTATTTATATATTTATATATATATAGGTACCGGGGATCGAACTCGGGACCTTGCGGTTGCAAGGCAAGCAGCAGAACCACTGAGCTAAATCCCCAGTCCCCAACTACTAAATTTTTTTTTTTGGTACCGGGGATCAAACTTGGGTCCTTGCACTTGCGCAGCAGGCAGAGAAACCACTGAGCTAAATCCCCAGCTCCCCCCACTATTAAATTTTTAATGTATTTCTTTTGTGGGTTGTTGGTATCTCCTAGTAGACCACAAAACTGCAGGCAGCTTTGTCTGTTTCATCCACTGCCGTATCTCTGGAGCTCTATGACAGTGCCTGGCATGGACTAGGTACTCAATAAGTATCTGCTACATAGGTATCAAATTAATCCAGCCGAATCAATGAAAATGAGTGAATGGTTTATATAAGGTTTTGAGAAGAGATGGAAAAAACACTGGGGCCTCTGCCAGCATAGAAGCATTAGCAGGCTGAGTGAGAAGGACATGCCTGAGTGGACAATGCCCCTGCTGGAGGCCGTGCTGCCACCGTCTGCCTGCGGCCTGCAGCCGGCTGGGGTTCCTCTGAGGAGCTCCCTGCAGATGTTGCCTTCCTCACCTCAAAGGCCATCCCCCAGCGCTGTTTAATCATTTACTGTCCTTTCTTTTCTTCAGGTGCCAGAGTTTGCAGCCTGTTGGGGAAAACCAACATCAAGGTAAGAGAGCAGTAAGACTGTGATTGGTTCAGACTTCCTGAACCTGGTGCTCCAAGTGTCAGCAGCCCAATAAAATGAAAGCCCGGGGACTTTTTCTGACTCCTGGACAGAGTGTGAACCTTGGGGGCAGGGGACTGCTCAGCATTGTCAGCAGTGGCTGGGGGTCCTTAGATCCTGTGTCTTAATCTGTTTTCAACAGAGTATGTGAGACTGGATAATTTATTAAGAAGAAGCTTATTTAGGCCCACAGTTCTGGAGTCCAAGAGCAGGGGCTGCACCTGGGATGGATCTGGTCCTTTGCTGTAGTGAGTGAGGTGGCCAGGACGGGAAGGGAGGTGAGCGTGAGGAACAGGAAGCCAGAGGAGCTGGGCTCACCTCGAACAACCTCTGCTGATCACCTGTTGCAAGCCCCTCTTCCAGCACAATGGCCCTCAGATTTCCCCGGGTTCAGAGGAGACTAAGGGCAGCTCCGAGGGGGACAGTGCTTACCTTGGGAAAGCCCAGTGTGGGCCCACAGGACAGCGTCCTGCTCCTCTTTCCTGGTTCCCTCCAGGCCCCCTGCCTAGCACTCTGAAGCCACAGCAGCCTTGGCAGAGAGGATCTAGGGTTGTTTTTGTTTGAATTTATTAGAATCTTTCAAGCATAGGATTCTTCTGTACAAACTGTAAAAAGTGAAAATGCTCAATGAATAATGAATGTGAGAGAATGCACACAGCTAATGTGATTGGAAAAAGTTGGCTTTTAAAACTGTCTAGTCTTCCCAAGTTCGATCCCCGGTACCAAAACAAACAAACAAACAAACAAAAAACTGTCTAGTCTGGGTATGGCAACCCTAGTACTAGGAAGACTGAAGGTTTGAGTCTGGCCTGGGCAACTTAGGAGACCCTGTCTTAAAATTTAAAGAGCTAGATTTAGAAACTATCTTGAAAACTTATATTCAAATAAATCAGAGAATCTAGGAAAAGTAGATAAATTCCTAGGCACATATGACTTAACAAAATTGAATCAGAAAGGTACAAAAATCCAGAACGGGGCCAGGGATTTAGCTCAGTGGTGCTGGCGCCTGCCTCGAAGGTGCAAAGTCCTGAGCTCAATCCCTGATAACTCCCCCGCCCCCAAAAAAACTCAGAACAGTCCAATAACAAGGAATTAAATTGATGTGGTGTCTTATTTTTTCTCATTCCGGAGACAAAATACTAGACACCCAAAGTTAAAAGAGAAAAGGTTTATTTAGCTCACAGTTGGTAGAGGTTTCAGTCCATACTCAGCAGGCTCCAAAGCAGAGAGGCATCACAGAGGAGAAACAGTTCATAGCAGGCAGAAGGCAACAAAGCAGTGAAGTATTGGAGAAGAAGCAAGCAGCAAGCTTTGTGTCCCTTATATTTTATCTAGGCTACCTGCCCTTAGGGTGGGTAGCACTCACACCTACCTCTGGCCTTCTCATTATCTACACTCAGGACTGACTATAACCAAACCAATCAGTGGACTAATTAAGTAATCACACACCCTTAATCCCAGCATCACACACCCTACATCCAGCCACCTCTGAAAATCCCCACCAGTGACCACATGAGACTTTGGAGGAACATCTACACAAGCCATAACATGCAGTAGTAAAAAATTCTACCAAGAAAAGCTCAGGATTTACCACTGAATTTTATCTGAACTTTAAAGAATGACAGTACTCCTCAAACTTTTCCATGTAATTGAAAGGGAAGAAATGCTTCCAAATCCCAGCACTTGGGAAGCTGAGACAGGAGGATCACCATGAATTGGAGGCCATCCTGGGCTACATAGTTTGGTGATGTGGAAGCCAGCATTACCCTGATACCAAAAAATTGGATTAGGACTCCACAAAAAAAGAACCTACAGCCCAATATCCTTGATGAACATAGATGCAAAAATCCTCAATAAGAGGGCTGGGGATTTAACTCAGTGGTTTCGCTGCCTGCTGCGCAAGCGCAAGGACCCCAGTTTGATCCCCAGTAGTGAAGGGGGCCAGATATTTACAGAGGGCTAGGGATGTAACTCAGTGGCGACATGCCTGCCTCGCAAGCGCAAGGTCCTCAGTTCGATCCCCGGTACCAAAAAAAAAAAAAGATATTTACAAACTGAATTCACGACTCATTAAAAAGATCACACATGACGACCAAGTTGGCTTCATCCCAGGGATACAGGATTATTCAACACACATAAATCCATAAATATAATACAGTCCATAAAGCCAAGAATAAAGATCACATGATCATCTAAAAGGATGCAGAAAAAGCCTTGACAAAAATCCAACACTCTTTCATGATTAAAAAAAAATACTCGGATGAAAATAGGTGTAAATGAGGGCTTTACCTCAAATTGATACAACCCACCTATGACAGACCCACAGCCAATGTCATATTAAGTGGAGAAAACAAAGCTTTTTCTTAAATGAAAGAGGAGCGGGTGTCCTGTGGAGACCAGATGGGAAGAAGGAGGCCTAACTGGCCTGCTCGGAGATCCCTGAGGAGAGAGAGGGCGTGTGAGCGTGCTCACACGCTGCAGGGGAAGTAAGAACACCTGAGGTTGAGGTGTTCACCCGGAGAAGCACCGTGGAGGGCGGAGACAGACAGATGCGGCCTGTGGAACTCTAATGGCTCTGACTGAGTTGAGCGAATAAAGCCAACATGCACCAGGCACTTGGGGCTCTATGTGGAGGGGAGACATGAGCCTCCTGGCACTCCAAATTTTAACCTGTTTCTGTGTCTCCTTTTTTTTTTGGTGCCAGGGATTGAACCCAGATCCTTTTGCTTGCACATCAGGCGGCGAAACCACTGAGCTAAATCCCCAGCCCTGCGTCTCCTTATTTTTCATCCTCGTCACCCCTTGGTCAGGTTCAAGCTCATAGGCTGGTTCCTACAGTGTCCACTCTCGACAGTCCTCCTCAGTGTTTGTGTACTGGAAACTTCAGTGAGAGCAAGCAGGTTTAAGAGAAAGCAATAAAAGGGGTACGAATAGGAAAGCAAGTTAAACAATTCCTCTTTGCAGATGATATAATTATTTACATAGAAGACCCCCCAAAAAAACTCTAGTAGAGGAGTTTTAGACCTGATAAACAAATTCAGCAAAATGCCAGGATACAAAATCAACATACAAATAGTGTTTCTATACACCAATAATGAATCCATCAAGAAAGAAATCAGGAATTCATTTCTGTTCATGATAGTTGTGGTGGATTAACTAACGGTCAAGTTGGAATGCTCAGCTGAACTGAATCAGGGTGGTTCTGGGTGTGCAAGACCCACCTGAGGATTGTTGCCAATGGCAGAAAAAGAACTGGAGGGGAAGATCGTGTGCTGTTGATTTTTGGGGCACGGGGCAGGGTGGGGAGCTTACCGTGGCTGGTTTTCCTGATGCAAACTTGGCTGCTCTCATAGAAGGAGGTGCTTGGGGTCTCGCTGGCGCTAGGAATGGCTACTGTTCTCAGCAGGAGAGCTCTGGTCTTTACCTGGAGAATCACTTCCTGGCTCCAGTGCAGATCCCTCAGCCTGGTGGCACTGATCCTTCACCTCACCAGTTCAGGCTTTCTAGCTTCCAGTGGCCTTTGTGGCTTGCCGGTACAGATCTCTGATATGGACAAGCATGAGACACTGCCGTGGGCTCTAGGCCTTTAGCTGGGCCACTGCTGTGGGATCCAGGCCATCGGCTGGATTCTTTGGGTTTCTAGTGTGTGTACAGATCTCTTGTACTCCTCCACATTTCATTTTCTGGGTGAATATTATAAAATAATCCTATAAATTATATGTCCTGTATTAGACTACAATAGTTTAAAAAAGACTAAAAATACCAAGGAATCATCCTAACCAAGGAGGTAAAAGGTGTGTGTAATGAAAATTACAGATCTTTGAAGAAAGTGCCAGGGATGTAGCTCAGTGGTGTGGCGCCTGCCTGGCAAGCACAAGGTCCTGAGTTCGTCCCCCGGAAGGGGTGGGGGTAGAACAATATGTGAAATAAACATATATATTGGGCCGGGATATAGCTCAGTGGCGCTGCCAAGGCCTGGCAAGCACAAGGTCCTGAGTTTGATTCCCGGTGCCAGAAAAAAAAAAAATTGAAGACAGTAGAAAATGGGAACACATCGGGCCGGGGATTTAGCTCAGTGGTTTTGCCGCCTGCTGAGCAAGCACAAGGACCTGAGTTCGATCCCTGGTACCAAAAAAAAAAAAAAGAAAGAAAGAAAATGGGTTGTTGGATAGCCAGAATTAACATTGCTAAAATGGCCATATTACCAAGTGCTCTATAGATTTATACAATCCCTGTTAAAATATAAACAACATTCTTTACAGAACTACCAAAAACAATTCTAAAATTCATATGAAACCAGAAGAGACCGAGAATAACCAAAGCAATCCTGAGAAAAAAATAAAAGTTGGAGACATCGTAATACCAGATTTAAAGTTGTACTACAAAGCTATAGTAAGAAAAACAACATGCTCCTGGCCCAAAAGTAGACATGTAGACCAGTGGAATAGAACAGAAAATACAGAAACACACTGGGGATTTAGCTCAGTGGTGCCGATGCCTGCCTCACAAGCACAAGATCCAAAGTTCAATCCCTAGTACCAAAAAAAAAGATACAGAAACACCCTCATACACCTACCACCAACAATTTTTGACAAAGGGCCAAAACCATATGCTGCAGAAAAGACATCCTCTTTAGCAAATGGTGGAGCATGCCCAGCACTTGGGAGGCTGAGACAGGAGGATCACCATGAATTCCAGGCCAGCCTGGGCTACATAGGGAGTTCAAGACCAGCCTAAAGTACATAGCAAGACTGTCTCAAAACAAACCAATGGTAGGGCCAGGGATGTAGCTCAGTGGCACCACACCTGGCTCCCAAGCACAAGGTTGTGAGTTCGATCCCCAGGACCAAAAAAATAAAATAAAATAAATGGTGCTGGGAAAACAACTTACCTACATGCAGAAGATTGAAATTAGATCCCTGGGGGCCAGTGATTTAGCTCAGTGGTTCCGCTGCCTGCCTCACAAGCACAAGGTCCCGAGTTCGATCCCCAGCACAAAAAAAAGGAAAGACAAGAAACTAGATCCCGGGGCCGGGGATTTAGCTTAGTGGTTCTGCCACCTGCCTTGCAAGCGCAAGGTCTTGAGTTCAATCCCCGTTACCCAAAAGAAAAAAAAAAGAAACTAGATCCCAGTCTCTCATCCTGTATTAAAATAAAATCAAAATCGATCATAGACCTAGATATAAAAACAGAAACTCTGAAACTGCTGAAAGATAAAGGGGAAAAAATTGAAGCCATAGGCACAGGCAAAGACTTTCTTAACAGAAAACTCCAATAGCACAGGAAGTAATATCAAGAGTCAACAAATGAGATTACATCAAATTAAAAGGCTTCTGCACAACAAAGGAAACAGTCAACAGAGTGAAAAGACAACCTACAGAATGGGAAAAAATTACAAGTTACTCCTCTGGTAAAATCTAGACAATATAAATAACTCAAAAAATTAACCCCGAAAAACAAATGACCCAATCAAAAAATGGGCAAATGCACTGAATAGACATGTCTCAAAAGAAGTATAAATGGCCAGCAGGTACATGGAAAAATGTCCATCATCGTTATCCATTAGGGAAATACAAATCAAAACAATTCTGAGATTCCTCCTTACCCTGGTCAAAATCCTATCATCGAGAACACAAACGCAATAAATCTTGGCGAGGATATGGGGAGAAAGGAAATCCTCTACATTGTTGGTGGGAATGTAATCTAATGTAACCACTGTGCAAGCACAAGAGACTCAGTGTGGAGATTCCTCAAAAAACTAAAAATAGAAATTCGATTTGACCCAGCAATACCTCTCCTGGGTATCTTACCAAAAGAATTAAGCACATTATGCTCAGAGATACATGTTTACTAATTTTTATAGCAGATCAATTCACAATAGCTAAGCTCTGGAAACAGCCTAGATGCCAGGCAACAGATGAGTGGATAAAGAAAATGTGGTGTGGCATATATACACAGTGGGACATCATTTACCCATGAAGAACAAAATCATGTTATTTGTAGGAAAAAGGGTGGGATTTGAGAACAGAAAATGAAGCAAAATTAGACACTGCAAGTTAAATATTGCATGCTTTCTCTCATATGAGAAATCTAAAATATGAGTAAATAAATACATGAATGGGTATAATAAAGAAGTGATGGTGGGAAATAAGAAGGCAGACTTTTTGGAGATGGGGAAAGGGATCAGGGAGTGGGAGGAGACAAGGAGGGAAGGTAAGAAGATTGGAAAGGACCAAGATTTGTTATATGTATGTGCCAGTTCGTCAACACAGATATCATTAAAAGCACACACTAATACTAATATCAATAAATAGGTTCAATCTTCAGTATCACAAAAAAGGTCTAACCTTTGACCAAACAATTCTACTTTACTTTTTTAAGGAAAATAAACATATTTTTGCTAAGGTGTATGTGCAAAGATATTTATAACTGTGTTGTTTATAATGCGGGGAGGCAAACATCTGAAAGCCCAATAAATTGGTGATTCAAAAATTTTCACATCTATGCAAGGGTGTGTCGTGCAGTAGAATGCTGTAGAGGTGTACTTGTCGAGAAATGTATTTAGATATATTGTTTTTGAGCAAAGAAAAAGAAAAACAGAAATCTTACATCACATACAAGGAAAGTAGCCTTAGACTCTGTATGGGGAGTTACACATGACCGATCTCTTAGCCAGCCTGAGAAGAGGGCAAAAAATGTGATTTTCCCGAGCCTCTGTCTCCTGCCTGTAAAATGGGCCTACCTCAAAATTGGGAGGACGTGGTGACAGGAACACAGCACGGCCTGCAGTGTGCCAAGTGCTCAGCAGATGAGGGCTCAGGGGGAACGTGGACCTAAAGAATGCGTATTTGTGTAGAAGCCTAGAGATCATCAGGGAAAGGGATGTTTGGTTGGATTTTTGGCTGAAGAATTTTGAATGGTATTTAGTATTTTATTATTTTTCTACAAGGAATACATACTATTAATGTAACGATGGTATACTTTTTTAAAAGTAAGTAACAGGCCAGGGATTTAGCTCAGTGGTTCTGCCGCCTGCCTTGCAAGCGCAAGGTCCTGAGTTCAATCCCCGGTACCAAAAAAAAAGTAAGTAACAACTGAAGAGGTTGGGGGTGCAGCACCTTTGCCTTTGGCAGGCCGGCCAGCTTTGTAGCCCTGGGACAGAGCTCTGGAGGGCTGAGAGAGAGGCAGGGCAGAGAGGGTAAAGGAAAGACAATGGGTGAAGGGAGAGGTCATTTTATCAGGCCAGAAGGCTGGTGGCCATGGAGAGCTAAGGCCCATCTACCCCAGGCTGAGATGACAATGAGCACGCTCAGGCTTCTCCTGCTGAGACAACATGGCGCTAGCACATCTAGAGAGCAGCCTTGTGACTCCAGCCCTGAGCCTGACTCCTCACCCACCTTCAGTCAACCCAGCATTTTACCTCTGTTGGGAGTTAGAAAAGCAAGGACTCCTACTGAATTCCCAGAAGTAATCTTAAAAGAAATTAGCACCTCTCTAGAGCCATGCAGACTCTTAAGAGACATGTTCTGTCTCCTTGTTCCAGTTATCTATTGCCGTATAGTTATCAAAACTCTGTGGCCTAAAACAACTGCTGCACCACTTTATTATGCTGCACGTCAGGGACCCAGACAGGGCTCAGCTCATCTCTAGTCTGCAGTATCTGGGGCTAAGCCAGAATGACTAGAATGACTGAGGGTGACTGGAATGGTGGCTGGGAGCTGGAGCAGCCGGGGCTGAAGGATTCATCCAAGATGGTTTACTCACTGGGCCAAGATCGCTGGAAGGCTGGGTTCAGCTGCGCCGTTGACCAGAGAGCACACACGGCCTGCCTAGCACAGTGGCCAGGCTGCTGAACTCATGTGGTATAGCTCAGATCTCCAGGGGCAAGTGTTCTGGCCAGTAAGATGGAAGCTACACAAGGTTCTATGGCCTGGTTTTGGAAGTCATGCAGCATCACTTCCACTTTAGTCACAAAAAGGCCAGACTGAAGGAAGAAGACAGACCCTCATCTCAGTGAGAGAAGTGTTGAAGAACTGGCGGCCCTGTTTAAATTTAATAGGGTGGTATAGGTCTAGGGCAGTTCAAGTGGAGGCAAGGGGGTGGGACATTGACTCCTACTGTTCAGGCTCCACACTTGATTCTCTTCCTGTTTTCACCCCTCCATTCACTTACCCTCCTGCCAGCCCATGTGCCACTGCATGCAGGGGCGGGACCTGGGAAGGATTTCAACCACTTTTCCTGGTCCCTTAACCCCACTGGCCCCTGCACCTGACCCTACCACCCACAATACCTAGTCTCCCAGTCTGAGCTCCTCTGGGGTTCTCGGGGTGAAGCCTTGCATCTGTGTGCCCCTCCGCCCTGGGGGACTGGCTTGGCTGTGTCAGCCATGGCCCCTCCATCTACTCTCTCCGGCAGCCAGGAGTCTGGAGATTCCTCTACCACTCACGTCCCCTCTCCCAAGCTCCGGGCCTCTGAGGGTTTATACCATCTGACTTCTTGGCTGGAGTTTTAGTGCTGCTGCAGGACATGAACAACCTGGCGTGTCGGCTGGAAGCCTGTTGTACCTCTTATGGATGAATACATCTCTAATTTGGTTACAGTCCTTTCAGCCCTGTAAAAGTACAGTGTTAAGTAGCACAGTGGCCACACCTCTCACTGACAAGTCAGGGTCATCTTCATGAACATACATGCTTACCTTGGAATGGTCAAACCAGGGAGAGTCTCGGTCTCCATGCTGCGGACCTGGTCACTGCGTTGGGATTCTTGAGACCTTTCTTCTGGCTATCTCTGGCTCTGGCTGCCTCTCATCCCATGATCCCATGTACCTGTTGAGGAGACACGTGGTACCAAGTTAACTTCTGACTCATTATCTTAGCGTGGCTAAGCCAGAGGACCAGGCCCAGCAGCCCTTGTCATCTCCCGCCCAGTCCTGTGCCTGTCAGCTTTCTGCCCTCCCCCACTCCTCCCAGGTTTTGACCTTGGCGGAGCGCATGAGCCACAATCGTGTCCTCAGGTTTTCTCCTGGGTCTGGCCAGTTGAGAATCTTGCCACGATTGGAGGGTGGAAGAGACTGGTCTTGGGGCACTTAATACCCCAGCTCCTCCCCTCGCTAGGCTTCGGGTCTGCAGCGTCTGTATTCTTCACCCTCAAACCACAACCTCTGCCAGGCGCCCTTTCCAGCCTTAACCTCTGTGCTCCTCCGCCAGAGCATCACCGTCACCGCTTCCTGCTGCTGGGCCTTGGCGCATGGATTTCTCTTCCCGCCTACCCATTGTAAACAGTCCCGTCCCTAAACTCTCCTCCTGACCTGAGGGGTGTGCATCTGTTTCCTGCTGAGACTCTGACCAGTAGGAAGGCTTTTCTGATCTGAATGTAACATAAGACCCTCCTAGGGGTCCTGGGTGTGAGCTTTGGGACCACTCTAGGCCACACGGGCTTTTTTTGGTCGCCATTCACATCCTAGTTCTTAACTGTAATACGGGTAATAGAGGGCTCTGGATTAGTGAGTTTTTATTAGAGTGTTTTAAAAAGGAAAATAGGTATGTAAATAAAGGGAAAATAGGACAGAATTTATGACTTCCTGAAGTTGTATGGCAAGAAAACACCCACAGTTTTAGAAGAGGTTTCAGCGCCATCCTGGACCACAGACCCTTGCTGGGTCTGCAAGCTGAGTTGAATTTTGGGGGACAGCCAGGCAGTGTCTGGGCGGGCTTCCTCCACACCTCAAGGGGAAGTGCCGCAGGTGGACCTGCCTTACCTATGTGGCTCCCAGTCAGTTTTGTTTACTTTTATTCTATTCATTCATTCATTTATTTATTTTTGTGGTACTGGGGACTGAACCCAGGACCTTCTCATTGAGCTGCTTCTTTTTTTGTGTGTGGTACCGGGAATAGAACTCGGGTCCCTGCACCTGTGCAGCAGGCGGCGAAACCAGAGCTAAATCCCTGGCCCTTGTTTTGTTTTTTGAGCCAAGGTCTCACTGTGTAGTTCAACTGGCCTCACTATGTAATACAGGCTGGCCTCAAACTCACACAGTCCTCCTGCCTCAGCCTCCCAAGTGGTGGGATTACAGGTATTCGCTACAATGCCTGGCATAAGCTTAATTATTTTCTTTATTTCGAGACAGAGTCCTCACTAAGTTGCCCAGGCTGGGTTTGAAATTGCATTTCTCCTGCCTCAGCCTTGCAGAGTGCTGGGATTAAATGAGCTGCCACCACACCCAGCAAGTTTGGCCCTTTGAGACTTTTGCTCTGAGGAGGGTCGTGTACGGGTCTGTACACTGGCATGAGGTCACACTAGAGCCCAGAGTGGCCCAGGCCTTGTCCACATGTCACACCAAGCTCCCCTGTGCTCGGCTTCAAGTCCAGCCTGCACCACTCTGCAGTCACGCCTTGGATTTTTTTCCCTCCTCTCTGTCCTGGCACCCGTCAGCCCTCATTTTTCTCTAATTTCTATAACTCTTCTAAGCACGCATATCTCTGTGGGAAAAAACAAAACAAAGCAAAATCAAGAACCTCTTCAGGCCACTCACTTCCTGAAGCTCAAAAAAGAAACATTTCATAAACGCTGCTTTAAAAAGACAACAGGAAGGGGTAGTGTCACTCTGGCTGGAAAAGCTTGTCATTGTGGCATTTCCCACACGAGGCAAGGTGGAGCATGGAGGTGACATGCCACACATGTTTGGCTCAGCCAGACCCCTCCAGCCCACTCCTGCAGAGCTCTGGGCCCTCAGCACTAGGCTGAAGGAAGGGTCCCAGAGGAACAGGGAGGAGACGGCCAGGGAGGTGGAAGGTTGCAGCTTCAGCAGAGAGAGATGCTTTTACACTCCTGCCTTAGCCATGCTGCTTTGACCTCTTGGGATGTTGAAAAACTTAGCTACTCTCAGGGCTGGGGACTTAGCTCGGTGGTTCTGGTGCCTGCTGCACAAGTGCAAGGTCCCGAGTTCGATCCTGGGCACCAAAAAAAACCTTAGCTACCCTCGAGTGGTACACCTGCTACCAGATTAGCTTGTCCTCCTGCAGCCCACACTGCTCAGAGTCCTTAACCAAGTGAGCCCAACCGAGGTGCCCAGCGTCCCTGTCCAGCAGGAGTGCAGGCTGGGCCAGGCTGAGACACCACACTGCAAGGTAGATATGCAGGGCCAGCGCCAGAAGACCAGCCTGCAGCTCAGTCCATCCACTGGGGACAGCAGGGCCCCAGAGGGCGAGAGGATGCTGGCTCGGGCCTTGCCACAGCAGCAAGTTCATGGTCCATTTCTGTCAAAGTGCTGTTGAAGTGAGCACATGGTCCATGTTTCTGGAAGGGCAGATGGCGCCGTGTGTGAGCCTGTGTCCTGCGTTACCCTGTCTAGGCTGCCTGCAGTTTGATGAGAGTATGCTAGAAGTCGGCCATGGCCAGGGAGGTGGCCATCCTGTACACGGAATAGGAAGTTCTCAGCCGCACACTGAGAGGCAAGCAGGGCGTTGCAAATTCCTAATCTGGACACAGAGGCCAAGGAGCAAGGACATGGTCTGGAGCCCAGAGCTGGCTGCTACCCTGAGTCAGAGCTCCCCACCCTACCCGGCTTGAAAGAAGTGCCTCTGCCTGGCCGGCAGCCCTGGGAAACCCAGCTGCCACCTCTCTGTAAGTGGCCCTGTAGCGGTGGTGCTGTGTGGTGATCCACTTCCTTGAGGCGGAGCCCGTCTTGTTACCATTACACACTGTGATGCCCTGATGCAACCCTTTCCACAGTCTGCAGAGGAAGAAACATTACAGCAGCCTGCCGCAACACCACCTCTGCCCAGACCCTGGCAGACCCTGGCATCCTGTTGCTCTCGGCTGGGCTGGCTTCTGTCAGGTCCTCTTGAGGCCTATGAGTGGATCTGCTCTTCCAGTACCTTCACTCCTGGCTGCACATACCAATCATCTGGGAAATTAGAAAATAGCGATGCCTGAACCTGGACCTCACCCCCACCCCAAAGATTCTGCTTAAGTTGATGTGGGTTTCAAATAACTTTTAAAATAAAGTTTTTATCAAAGGCTAACACACACATCAATTTTTGGTTTGGTTTGGTTTGGTTTGGTTTGGTACCGGGAACCTTACGCTTGCAAGGCAGGTGGTAGAACCACTGAGCTAAATCCCCAACCCCACATCAATTTTTTAAAAAGCACAAACCATATGTGTAAAGCTGGGTGAATTTTCACAAAGTGAACTTAACCCAAGGAACTGGGATCCAGATTAATAAGGAGCATCCCCAGCCCCAGTGGGGTCCTCTTCCAGTCACTGTGGGCTCCAAAGTTCTCTCTAACCACAGCTCTGGTTTCTATTGGTATCAATTGCTTCTGCCTGTTTTCAGACAGTACATAAGAGTTACATGGTACATGTTCTTTCTTCTCTGGCCTCTTCCACTCATCGTTATGTTATGAGATGACTCACCTCATTGCTTATGCTTGTTGTGGTTTGTTCGCTCTTATTACCATAGATCACTGATGGCAAGCCTTTCCAAGCTGTTAGTAATACAAACAGCCCACTACGGCACGTGTGCCATAGGTTCGCTACCACTGCCTTAAAAGAGTATTCTACTGTGTAGATTTTCCTCAGTTTATCCATTCTACTACTGATGGATGTTTGAATTGTTGTTTCCAGTTTGGAGCTGTTACAACTGCTACTGCTGTAAATATTCTAGTGTGTGCCTTTAGGAGCACATTCTACATTTCTTTTTTTTTTTTTTTTTGGTACCGGGGATCAAACTCAGGACCTTGAGGTTTCAAGGCAGGTTTCAGAACCCCTGAGCTAAATCCCAAGCCCATTATACATTTGTCTTGGGTACAGACCTAAGAGTGGAATAGCTAGGTAAGTATGGTTGTGTCCTCAGCCTAAGTAACTTTTTTTTTTTGGTACCGGAGATCGAACTCGGGTCCTTGCGCTTGCGAGGCAGGCGACGGAACCACTGGGCTAAATCTCCAGCAAGCCTAAGTAACTTATACCAAATAATTTTCCAAAGTGCTTACCAATTTACACTCGTTCCAGCAATGTGTCGGAGTTCTGGTTGTGTCACATCTTTGTCAACAATTAGTATTTTCTTTTTTACACATTAGCCGTTCTAGTGGGTGTTTGGTGGCATCACAATCACAGCTGGTTTTAATTTGCATTTCCCTGAGGACTAATACAGTTGAGCACCTTTTCATAAGTTCATCGGCCATTTAGGGCATCTCTTTGGAAATGTCTATTACATTTTGGGTAAGAGTGGGTTTTGTTAAAGCTCCTTAGGTAACTATACTGTGCAGCCAAGGTTGAAAACCACTGAACTTGGGCTGAGGATTTAGCTCAGTGGTTCCAGCGCCTGCCTCGAAAGCGCAAGGACCCGAGTTTGATCCCCGGTACCAAAAACAAAACAAAAAAAACCCACCACTGAACTAAAGCACAAATTAGAATCTGCCAGTTCCTTTCTCAATTTCCATCCCTTGAATTTAGAGTTTGGATCTGAGGGATCACATGGACTTGGAGAGAGAGAATCTTCACACACCTACGTGCACGCACACTCTGCTCAAATGCACCTCCCAGTGGAAACAAAGCTTTTGTACAGAGGGAGGGGAGGGGCCTTGAGGGGGGAATGGGATAAAATAAAATTCATTAGAAACGAAAAAAAGCCCAAATGTACCTCCCAGGAAGCAGCCATAGATCAGAGCTGGCAGTTGAGAATCTTCAGGAATGTAGCCTGCACCTCAGCAGGGTCCAAGGAGGTCCGGGGGTGTCCATGGCTGCCACAGACATTTCTTGACCACAAAAATGCCCTGTTGCTGTTCCCCCGGGAGTCCCGAGCAATCATGTGTAGGAAGTGGAGGGTCCGTGCCAGGTGCTTCCCAGGTTCTAGGCCACTGTGGACAGGACGCAGCTCACTCTCGTGAGACTGTGGTCAGACTGGGAGCCATGGAGCACATTCCAGGGACCTGGCTGGAGCTGAGGGAGGCCTCCTGTCTGTGCGTTTTGGTCTGGGGGAAAGCAGTCAGTAGGGTTCTCCCACCAGGGTTCGGGCCAGGCCAGCTCTTGAGTTTTGGGGGCTCCTCTCACCTGGAGTGGCCTCTCTGCCCTTCGTGCTGGACTCTCAACTCCCCGGGGACCCTGCTCCAGGACACCGCCTGGCCTCCCGGTCTCCTTGACCTGCGCTCGTCCTCGCCCAGTGGTGGACAGTGAGGCCACCGGGCGGCTCCTGATTACCTGCTGCCTCGGCCGAGTCCCCATTGCATCATCTGTGCTCATCTTGCCCTGGACTGCAGGGCTCTTAGCTCACAAGTAAGTGACATCCATTAATTCAGTAAGGGTTGCAGTTGAATGATCCAATAATAATCCAGGTTCTTGGGTATGATGAGGAAAGAACTGTCAAGCATACACCCAGCAGTAAGTAGTAAGCAGCCACTTTTGCTGAGGATCACCGGAAGTTGTGCTTAGGGCCAGTTCATCCCAACAAAGGTACAACACTGACCGGGAAAGGTGCCAGGCAACAGAAAAGCACGGCACACAGGTCGAAGGTCGCAAGAGCCACACACGAAAAAGCAGCCGATAACTCAGGCTCTCAGAATTTAAAGCCAGACGCCTCTGCTCTAGGTGCCTCTCCCTGACTCTCTAGGTGTGACTGACTGACAGGGTGCTGAGCCCTCTCAGGGGCTGTTAGTGCGCATGCTCATCCCAGGACTCATGGATCTTAATTATGCTTCTGAGCTGTGGTGCATATTTATGAGCCTGTAATGAGGTGGAAGGGGAGTAAAGATGACTGGCTCAGGCTAGGAGATCGAACGAGCAGGTGCTCTTCCCTAGGGAATCAGAGATCTTCTAAGCTTTTTTTTTGGTACTGGGGATTGAACTCAGGACCTTGTGCTTGCAAGGCAGGCAGCGGAACCACTGAGCTAAGTCCCTGGCCCTCCTAAGCTTTTGTTATTTTATTTTCTACCTCTCAGGACAATGGAATCAGGAATAACTGTAAGGTGCTGTTTTGAATTAAATGGAGGGAAGGCAGTGACTTCTCGGCTCCATTGTTTCTACCTGCCCCAACAGCATCTTCCAACTCAGGAAGGAAGATGCAGACCACATATAGCCTGGAGCTGTGCAGCTGTGGAGCCAGTCTGCCCCATGGGCTCTGTCTGCATTAGCGCCTGGGCCACACACTTGCTGAGCTCTGTGCAGGGCGTCTGGAGTTGCACCTCCAGGCTGGGGCTGGGATGCTGGCCCTGGCTGTCCACAAAGTCCCCTCAGGCAGAGCACAGTGGGCTCTGGTGGAACCCACCACAGTGCCCAGAGCTCAGCAGGAGGGGCAGGCTCATGGGTGCCTCCCTTGTGCTTTCTGAGAACAGCAGGTACCCGTTGAAATCCTGTCCCCTGCACAGCCTTAGATGAGGGGCAGGAGGCACATGGTGCAGCTGACGCTGCGCTGAGTCATGTCACGTCCCAGGGGCTCAGGCCTGTAGGGACAGGGGACCCCATGGGTAGGGGAAAGAGAATGAAGGCCTCATTCAGTTTTCTTAAATCAGTAGGGAAATTACTCAGAGCAGTTTGTGCCTCTACAGGCAGACTGCTGCTAGAGCAATTAGAAAGACAAAGGAGGGAGAGAGAAGCTACACTGAGAGAGGCGCCAGGTAGGTAACACGATTACCCTAAGAATGTATCTAGAAGAGTTCACCCTGAGGAAGCCAGAAACTCAACGACCAGGAAAGCCAGCTCCCCTCACCCACCTGAAAGAATGCAAGGGAGGTAAGGGGCAGCCACCTAAGGACTCTTATCTAGTATGTAAGACACACACACACACACACACACACATGTACGTGTGTTTTCACTTTAACATCACTATATACACACCAGATACACACACTTGCACATGTCCCCTTCATCAAGTCTAAGCTATCTTCCTGCAACCCCCCCCACACACACACACACTTGTTCATCACAAAGGAACAGGAAGAAATCAAACTGCCAGAAAGAATGTAGGCAACATGCCTAGGTTAGGATCAAAGACAGCCGGCCTAGAGAGTAGATCAGATGGTGACAGGGCCCACCTGGGAGATGGGAAGACACTAGACCTAAATAAAGACCCAGGGATGAAAGCTGGGGTTGAGGGTAGTCAGCTTTAACATCAGCTTTGATGCCTCCTACCATTCCACCGTGGTTGTCTATCCTATTTTGTTTCCATCTTCTCCCAAATAAACTTCTGTCTCTTAATTCGTTACTGAAGCTGAGAGTTACATTCCGTCCACAGCGTGTTCCAGACAAGGAGTGGTGCGTACAGCCCACCCTGCCACAACAAGGCCTACCTTGGAAAATGCTCTGGGCAGAGAGCACCTCCTGGCTGATAATCCAGGTACAGAAGTTGGGGTTCTTCTGATTGGCCCACATGGTAGCCTGTGCCAGCTAGTGACCAGAATTCTCTCTGAACCTGGAATGACAGGAAAAACTGTCTCTCCAGTACTGTGGGAGAGTTCTAGTTATTTCTCGTTCTTGCCAACAACTGGTAGTTTCTGTCTTCTCTGCCTTGGCCATCTGAGTCTCATAAAAAAAGAGAAGCCTTCCCCTTATTATAGACAGATGAGGTAGGTAGAAATTCAGGCAGTTAGACAGGGCCAGGTCCTCAACAGGTTACAAAGCTGAAACACACCACAGCTGCACTGGAGTCACATCAGCTGAAAACCAGGCCTCGGGATAAAGACAAGATGACCAGACCCGCAAACTTCCTCAAAGAACAGACACTGGGCCTAATGAAGTCTAGATAGACAGCAGCCACCCGGTGGGTGACCAGAGACCTCTGGACCCACCGCTTCCTAGGAGAATCTTTGTTCTTCCCGTGCACGCTTGTTACGTGACTTGTCTCCCGACTGGACCACCGTTACCTAAGTGACTGTACCTGTAACCTTATTGGACAATGTGGCTGTGGCCCACATTGTTCCCAGGTGGGTTTCACCCTCTGTAAAGTGGGGTCCCCGGCTACCCTCTAGGGAGCCCTCCTGCCCCTCCGGAGCTTTCCTATCAATAAATATCTTCCTGCTCTTAACCTCCGTTGTTCCTAGGACTCATTCTTCGACTTCTAGAGAACAAGAACTCGGCGTATCATACAGTTAACAGGTTGGGAGATACAGTGTTTCATATTGCATCTTGGTATTATTTCCTGTAGCACCCTGAGCCTGCTTCCCAGCCTCAGCCTGTTCTGCAGGGATCCCACAGCCCCCAGTATTCGTGCCCTTCCATTCTCTCTTCCTGGGTCTACAAACTCCTTCTCTGCTGGCTCCTGTCTTGCAGCACTTGACCTGTCCGTTTCCCTTATCTGTGACGCTCCCCTCCACCCTGTCGTGGAGGGAAGCCTTGCTGTCTGCTCCTGAAGGCCAAAGTTCTTTCCTCCACCTCAAGTACTCATTTGTTCAGTAATATTGATTCTATACCTTTCTGTGCTGGGCATGGGAGGACTCACTGGTGACTGAGTTCACCAGCGCTGTTCTCCTGACACTTGTAATCAGGTAGGGAAGACAGATACAAACTGTTAACAAACGCTTATGTCCTGGCAGTTAGGATGCGTGCCCCACTGCCCAGCAGCACACGCCAGTCCTTTCTCTGCACCTGCGCACCTGCAAGCCCAAGCCCACGGGTCTCCTCATATACGCACCTTCCTGACCCTCACCACACAACAGGGTGCCCTCCTTTGCCCACAGCAGTCCTTGACTGTATTTGCTCCCCACAACCTAAAGGCAGAGAGCCAGGTCACATCCCTGGGAAACCCCTGCCCAGCCAGCGGGGGTGTTCAGTTGATGAATGAAAGTTCCTGCCAAGATCAATACAACCTGTGTGTATGTATCTCCAGGTTCCAAGAATATATGGTTTCTTCTCTTGTTTTAGATAGTTTCTTGTCTCTTTACCTCATTATAAAAGGTGTTTTGGTTAGGGGGTAACAATGTGACTATATTTGATACTGAATTACACACTTTACATGGTTAAGAAGGCAAATTTTATATGAGATGTTTATTTTACCACAATTTTTTTTCCCACAGAACCAGGGATTGAACTCAGGATCTTTTGCTTGCATGGCAGGCGTGGTGCCACTGAGCTAAATCCCCGGCCCTTACCACAATTTTTAAAGTGCAAAGAATGTAAAAAAAGAAAAGGAAAAAAGTTCTATGTTATTGAGAAATACAGGACAAGTGTTTTGATTCAGATAGACAGAACTGATTTAAAAGTAAGTTGGATCAGGGAAATGCAACTCAGAGCCACCCAGTAAGATACCATATCACATTCTTTAGGATGACTATTATAAAACAAAACAAAACAGATAAGAGAAACAGGAAGGCTTGTACATTGCCAGTTGGGAATGTAAAATGGAATGGCCCCTTGGAAAACAGTATGGTGATTCTTCAAAAAATTGTCATATGATCCAGCAGCTCTGCTTCTAGGAATGAACCCAAAAGAATTGAAAGCAAGGACTCAAAGGATAGTTGTCATATTTGTCAGCTTTCCATCAGTGTAACAAAATACCCAAGATAATCAGCTTAAAGAAGGGAAGGTTTGGGCCGGGGATTTGGCTCAGTTGTTCTGCCACCTGCCCTGAAAGCGCAAGGACCCGAGTTCGATCCCCAGTACGAAAAAAAAAAAAAAAAAAAAGAAGGCAAGGTTTACTTTGGTTCTGTGGTCCGTTGGCCCTGTTGTTGCCCTGTTGTGAAGAGGCAGCACATCATCACAGGGACTGCATCGGGAGGAAGTTGCTCAATTCACAGAGGCTGGGAAGCAAAGAGAGAGGAGGAGGGGCAGAGGGGACCTAATTTACTCCCAGTAGGCCCCACCTCCTAAGGGTTACACCATCTCCCAGTAGTGCCACAGGCTGGGGACCAAGTCCCCATGGACCTTTTAGGGACACTCAGAGCCAAACTATAGCATGAGTTCACCCATGTTTGTAGCGGCATCATTCACAAATAGCCAGCGGTGAAAACAACCCAAATGTTCATCAGTAAATGAGTGCATGACAGAAATGTTATATGCATACAATGAAATATTCAGTCTTGCAGGGAATGAGGACAGCCAGGCATAGTGGTGCACACCTGTAATCCCAGCACTCTGGGAAGTCGAGGCAGGAGGATTGCAAGTTTGAGCCCAGCCTGGGAAACCAGCGACTTATCAAGAACTGTCTCAAAATGAAAAATTAGGAATGAGACTTGGGGGTGTGGCTCAGTGTGGCACAGTTGCCTGGTGTGCATAAGACCCAAGGTTGAATCCCGAGCCAGAAAAAAAATTGTGATGCATGCTAGAACATGGAGAAACACTGTAAGGAAGTTCATATTTCCCTCCGAAGATGTGATAACTGGCTCTACTAAGGCAAAGTGACAGTGGGCAGATTAACAGGAGAAAAGCAAACAAATTTATTAACGTGGTTACACACAGAGGACTCCGAGAACGACTGCCCAGTAATCCAATGAGACTCAGATGCTTTCATACCTTTTTTTTCTGGTGCTGAGGATGAACCTCAGTCCTTGTGCATGCTAAGCGCGTGTCTCTCACCTCCAGCCCCAGAAACTTGTACGCTCTGCTTTGCAGGGGAAATGGAATTGGGGTTATAAACAATTTAGTAGGGTAGTAAATTATTTTTAGGGGAGAGAAGCAGCCCAGAGAGCAGACAATGGCCTGAGCCAAGTTCCCCTGGGCTCTCAGTGAGGTGTTGGAGTTTCTCCTCCTCTGCGGTGTGATTTGATGTCCCTTGGTTAAAGGAGGGTCACTGAGAGGGCTGGGTGGCACCTGTGTTACAGGTGGGTGTGGCTGATGGGTAGAGACTGGAGGTCCGGGAAAGCGAGAAAGCCTCTACCTGAGTGAGCTCAGTTGGAAGTCCAAAGTGGCATATTTGAGGACAGCGTTTCCTGATCCCCAATACCATGAAGACATTATGCTAAGTAACATAAACCAGAAAGACATCATATGAAATAGAAAGAAAAATAGCATATGATTCCACTTACAGAAGGTAAAACAGTCAAATTCACAGAGATAGAAAGTAGAAGGGTGGTTTTCAAGGACTGGAGGACAGGAAGGGAGGTTAGTGTTTGCTGTGTACATAGTTTCAGCTTGGGGTGATGAAACAGTTTTAGAGATGGATGGCTGGGGTTACTGCACAACAGTGTGAGTGTACTTAATGCTTCAGAACAGTATAGTTTTTTTGAGACAGAGTCTCACTATATAGCCCAGGCTGGCCTCAAACTCCCAGAGATCTTCCTGCCTCGGCCTCCTGAGTGCTGGGATTACAGGTGTGGGCCACCATGCCTGGCCAGAAGAGTATACTTGAAAATGGTTAAAATGATAAATGAAAAAAGGCACTGTGGGTATACTGTGAGGATAACCACAGAGGAAAAACTCAAAACCATTCACAATCACTAGGCAGAGGCAGCCACTGTTAAAATTCAATGTATCTTTCCATTGTTTTTTGTTCGCTCTTAAAAAAAAAAAAACAGAGAGATGGGCCGAGGATTTAGTTCAGTGGTGCCACCACCTGGCTTGCAAGCTCAAAGTCCTGAGTTCGATCCCCGGTACCAAAAAAAAAAAAAAAAAACAGAGAGAGAGGGAGGGAGGGAGAGAGATGGAGAGAGAGAGAGAGGGAGAGAGGGAGGGAGGGAAAGAGAGAGGAAGGGAGAGACAGAGAGGGAGAGGGAGAGAGAGGGAGAGAGAGACAGAGAGACAGAGAGAGAGAGGGAGAGAGAGAGACAGAGAGAAAGATGCCACACTGGACCTAGAGGAAGAGCCTCCTCTCTGTCTCCAGACTGTTTCCTCCCTCGGGTGCTGCGTCCTGGGTGCTGCGTCCTCCCTTGGAGCCGTCCACAGCAGGTCTGCCCTTGTTTCAGAACTCAGTCCTCACTGATTTCTCCTTGCTGATTTTACTGCCCTACACTTCCAGGATTGTGCTTCCCTGAAAAATGTCTGTTCCTTTTGTGAGTCTAGAACGGTGCCTCCCAGAGTGATGGGGCGGGGCTAGGTCGGAAGGGCTGCGGAGGGGAGCAAGGGCCTTTCACGCCTGCGTGAAGTCCGCGCTCTTAGCGAGGGCCCCGACCCCGGCTCTGTGCACTGCAGAGCCTGCCGGGCCAGCTGCGGGGGTGGAGGCGGGGTCCCCAACCCCCGCCCCGGTGCCCTTGCTTCTTGGATGCGGTGCTGGGCCTCACCCTGAGACCCAGTCTGCAGCCTTCCAGGAGGTTGCCTTCTCTTGAGCCAAGCCCTGCTCCACCCCAGCTCCCAGGGGGATGGGGGGCAAGGACTCCCCAGCCCTGGACTGTGCCTGGGCCCCGGGAGCAGGCGTTGTAGCTGTTTGATCTGTTTCTTCTCCCAGAAGTGAGCCTCCTTGTGTGCCCGCATACCGGCAGCAAGCCAGCAGGGGGGACCAAGCAGCCAGTCGGGGTTCGCTCCACCGCGGGGGCGCTGTGGGTCCTAGGGGTGTCATGCCTCGGTTGCCATAGGCCCAGTCCCAGTGCCACGCCCTGCGGAGTTCCCCAGGCCCCTGCAGTCGCGCCCAGCCACAGCTTCTTCCCCAGCCTGGCCACCCGGTCAGGGAGCCAGGGCACCGCTGACTGCATTGGTAGAGGTGAGTGAGGAGGCCACAGTCACTCCGGTGGCTGAAGCTCACGCTCATGCTCACTGAGTGCAGATAGCCAGTGCCTTAAAGTAAATAAAATTTACAAAGATAGGCAGTGCCTTCATTTGCCCCAAATCCAGCCCAAGACACAGCCCTTGTCTCTTGTCTCTGAGGCCTCCACACAAGGGTTTATTTAATGCTGCAGCCAGGATCTTTACAGCCCAGTCTTGAGAAGATTATCTTTTTATTGCAACTTTGATTAATGATTGATCAAAAACTGATACTAGAAACACTGAAAAACAAATTTGTCCTAGAGATTAGGAAAGGTTCACATCTGCCAGGCTGTTGGAGACCTCTCCACCTGCTCCCTCCAGGATCAAACCAGGGCACAGGTACACTGGAGGCCTGATTCACACACACAGACACACACAGACACACACACACACACAGCTCCCGCACATGGCGGAAACACAAAAGTCCTCCGTCCTTTTGGAATCCGGCCATAAACTGCAAATAAATGGAACCCTGCACAGGGCAAAGGCCTCAGGGCTTTTAACAGAATTTTTCTTTCTTGTTTCTGTTCCTATTAACGCCTTCGCGAATTAGCAGTTTAAAGGGAAATTTTGGAATGTGAGGAAGAGAAGCTTGTGTGAATATCATAGCCTGCGTGTCCTAGAGACCAAAAGTTCCAAAGAACTGAGCTACATCCAAAGCCAAGCAGGCGAGGGACAGGGGACGCAGAACGGCGTCGGGGTTGAGTGAGCCGTGTCCTGGAAGTGCCTCGGAGCAGGGCCAGGCCATGCTGTCTGTCTGCTTCGGCTGTTTCGATGGTCACAGTGCAGTCCACAGGCCACATCAGAATCGCCAAAGGGCCCAAACCCATGACCTCAGAGTCTGTGGAGCCAGGATTCCGCGTTTCACAGCCTCCCCCACAGTCTGTTCTGCCAGCACCACCCACCCTCTGGGAGCCCAGGAGCAGGCCGGCTGGAACCTCTTCCTGTCTCCAGCTCCTCTGCGTGTCCTGGGGCATGCCAGGGAGCGGAAACTGGCAGTGCTGCCTCTAAACTGAAACTGGAAAATGAAACTGGAAATCACAGCCTCACACCCCCGGGTGCTGGGCTTTCCTTTCCACAGGGAGAGTCCCCGAGGGAGAAAGAAGCGCACCAGGCGGCGGAGGGCAGCGGGGAGGGAGGGGGGGACGTGCAGCCTGGCGGCTGATCGGCCTCGGTGCTGAGAGTCGGGCCGGCTCACTGTCAGCCCTGGGAGGCTTTCCTTTCCAGGGCAATTAGGAAAAATTAATTTCATGCTCATGTGGAAATGCTTTTGAGCGGTACTTTAGGAGTAAATCTAGCCCACCTCATGTCGGCTGCCTTAACCCCCTGCCTGATGGGAGGCTCCCCCACGCGCACCAGGGCCTTGCTGAAGGAAGGAGGCGCTTTCGCAAACAGTTGGAGCTTAACTGAGGATCAAAGACCAAAAACTCTGGGCTCCCTTCTCCTCTAGCTACACACACACACACACACACACACACACACACACACACACGCGCGCGCGCGCGCGCGCACAAGGAGGCACAATCGGGAACAGCAGCTGCCAGCAGAGGCACTGCTGTAGGGCAACTCTCTTGGAAACAGCAGATTTCCTGAAGGGACTGGAATGCAGGGGAGGAGCGAGGGGGAGAGTCAAGAACCCAGCCCTCTGCCAGCTTCACCCTGTCCCTGTCCGCCTCCCTGTCCGCCCCTTCTCACCTCTTCTCCCAGGAGGAGCCACTATCCTGACCCCCGAACCCCAAGCCCTTCTTAGGTTAAGACCCCTAAAGTCAAGACCCCATCACCCTATATTTGTCAGATAGCTGTGTGATTGTTTGCCGAATGTCTGCCTCCCTCACCAAACTAAACTGTAAGGCCCAGCCCCGGTCTGGATTGTTAGTTGTGTGTCCCCAGGCCCTGGAATACCTCCTGGCATGGACGCACAAAGATCTGTCCAGTGAGCAGTGAGTGAGGGCGGGCCTGCCGAGCCGGAGGAGGACGGCAGGGGCTGGGGGTCTCCAAGTGGCTTCCCTTGAGGCCATGTGGACAGATGCCCCTGCTGTGCTGCCCCAGTCCCCAGTATGTGCAGCATCTGAGGGCTCAGCAGGGAGAAGTGGGGGGCTGGGGTGGTCACCCGTGGTCTCCCCTTCCTGTCCCTGTGTGACCCTTTCTTTACCTGCACAGACGGGCTTCCACAGAGTCAGGAGCTCGTGTCTCCTATGTCCCCAAGGAGAGAGGGGACACCTTAACCAGCCAGGAGTTAGGAGACAAGCGGCCTTGAGTCTTAATGGAGATTTTTCTTTTTCAGCACTAGGTATTGAACCCAGGGTCTTCACCCAGAGCTACGCACAGACCCCTTTAAGACAGGGTCTTGTTGGGTTCTAGGTTGCTCAGGCTGGGGTGGCACTCGCCATCCTACCATCTCAGTCTCCCAGGGGGCTGGGATGATGACAGTGATTTTTAGAGAGGAAGCAGGGGCAGGTGCTGGGGCAGGGTCTCCGGGCAGTGTAGGCTGGGAGGCAGCCTTGGCTTCAGGCCCCACCCACCTCGCTGTCTAACAGGTGACAGGACTGGGTCTGAGCTATCTGGAATAAAACATCCAGCTCTGTGATTCATGGGCTGTATACCCTTGAGTTAGTGACTGAATCTTTGCCTTGTTCGTCTCTTCTGTAAAATGGGAGCAGTTACGGTGAGTTCTGTGCCTGAATTCATGTTCTTGGTACAGGATGAGGGCTTAGTCAGCAGTCATTATTGGCATCTTAGCCCGGGTTGTGAGATCCCCTGAGCTGGCGATCAGCGCAGCCCCTGGACTGATAGCACCATGCAAATGTGAGGACCCAAGGAGCGTTATTTTGGAAATACCGAAGCACAGCTTCCTCCCACATTTGTCTAGGGAGGGACAACAGTTTTACTTATTTATTGTTAAGCTAGAAGATGCACCAAAGGGAGGTGACAAACCGAAACCACCGACCGTTTGAACTGCAGGAGCACCGAAGCCATGGGCCGGTGCAGATGGTGAGGGCCAGGCAGGCCCACTTCCTCCCTGCCTGCTAGGCCTCTTCCTCACACTAGCCAGCTTCCCAAGGCTGCAGGAAGTGGGCCAAGGAGCAGGCCCTCCCCGTGCGGGGGAGGCCCAGGCAGGGTTGGCTACTGCCAGCGCCAGGACAGACTCTTCGAGGTCCCTCTGGGTCCTGGGCACCACGCAGCAGCCTCTGCCCCCTCCACATCTGGGCCTGCCCAGAGTCTCCTCTCTTAGGGTAGTGAGCTTTGGCCAAAAGGCATCCACGCCAGAAAGAGGCAGGCTGGAGAGGAGAAGAGCCAAATCTCTTCTCAGAGGAAATGCACTTGCGGTTTTGAGACATTTTACATCTGTGGTTGGCGTTTCCCAGGGTTCTCAGAGGTGACAGCAGGGTCAGCCCCACGCCACCAAATAAGGTTTGCAGTGACCTTAGCAACAGGCTTCACTGCCCATTGGCTGCCACTGCAGCCGCCCGCCAATGTGGTCTCACGAAGGCAACGCTGGAACCTGGGCAGTGCTTCCGCGTGTGCAGAGACCCAGCTCTGCTGTCAGAAATCACTGTCCTCAGAGCCCCACAGATAGGGACAGCGAGCTGGACAAAGGTGGACAAGGGGGTGGGGCGCGACTGCCCGGCATCTGGGTTTCAGAGTCCACCTGACTGATCCTCACGGTAGCAAACCTATAGCCTTGGCGCAGTGGCCTGGTCCCAGCTTGCCAGCGGGACCCCCCCCATCACATGCCCAGGCTCATTCTTTCTTTCTTTTTTTTTTGGTACTGGGGATCGAACTTGGGACCTTGTGCTTGCAAGGCAGGTGGCAGAACCACTGAACTAAATCCCTGGCCCCACATGATATTTTTTAACTCTTACATAACCCTGTGAGCCAGTGAGTCTCATTTCATAGACATGGAGGCTAAAGGAAGTTAGGTACTAGCTCAGCGTTGCACCACTAACAAGTAGAAAAGCCACAATTTAAACCCAGTTGAAACAAGTCCATGTCACATGCTATTAACCGTTGCACTGCTTTGCAGTAACTCAGTGTCTCTGTGTCTTCATGTTGGGACCTGGGGGTAATTATACCTCCCAGAGTAGGGG
Source organism: Heterocephalus glaber (assembly GCF_000247695.1). The sequence continues at coordinate 39,616,159 of NW_004624733.1, read as the reverse complement.
TGAGGATCGCGTGGAGTGACTTATGCCTGAGAAACTAATGCAGAGTAGTGGGTTATCCAACTGTATACCACGCCAGTGGTGGCTTTGGTGTCCCCCAGCCATGTTCTGCTAGTAGCTTGCTTGTTTCTCTGCCACAGCGAAGCATGCTGTTGAAACACTGAGGTTTATGGACCAGACTTCGCTGTGGCCCTCATATTTGGTTTCCACTTCCTCTTTCTTGACTGTCCCCCACCCCCACCCCACTGCATCCCGGACATGGGGAGCCAGAGGAGACTGCTACTCTGGAGGCCCCCAGCCTGAGTGCTGGAGAAGACAGGGTTGGCTGGGCTGGAAGGGGCAAGATCCTCAGGTGAGAAGCTGGAGAGGTCCAACTGTTAGGGCAAGCATCCCTCAACTCCTATACTCCAGGCAGTGCTGGGAGTCACAGCACTGTTTCTCTGAGAGTGTTTTCAGAATTAAAAAGTATACACGTGATCTGGTAAAGCTGACAACACATATACCCTTTACTCCTCCCCATGTGCCCCAGTAAATTCACACAGCACCCCAAGCATCCAGTGTCCATCAACAGCAGACAGTACAAATAAACCATGTGGCATTTCTCCAGTGAGAACAAGGCAGCTATAGCAACTTGCCATGGCTGTAATACTGGGTAATAATACTGTAATGGTGAATGGCTCTTATCAACATAGTGAAGAGCAAAAGAATACCTATAGTCCAGGCATGATGGTGCACACCTGTAATCCCAGCACTCTGGAAGCTCAGCCTGGGCAATTTAGGAATTTAGGAAGACCCTATCTTAAATAAATAAATAAATAAATAAATTTTAAAAAATAAAATAAAAAGGCTGGGGATGTAGCGCAGTGCAAAGGCCCTGGGTTAACTGTATTTTTTTTTTTTTCAAAGAAAAACAACTGCAATTCCTTTCATGAAAAGTTTAACAGGGACTGGGGATTTAGCTCAGTTGCATGGCTGCCTCACAGGTACAAGGTCCTGAGTTTGATCCCCGGTAATGAGGGAAAAAAAAACGTTTAACAACTGGCAAAACTCGACTGTATTGTTAAGTACATCTGCAAGAAGGCCAAGCTATAAAAAGCACAGGAATTGCCAGGGATTTAGCTCAGTGTTTCTGCCACCTGCCTTGCAAGCACAAGGTCCCCAGTTTGATCCCTAATACCAAAAAAAAAAGAAAAAAGCACAGAAATTATCCTAAATGTCACTTTAGTCATGTGATTAATAGAAGCACACAGGATTTGGGGATGCTCTGTGTGCTACCTCTCAGCCTGAACGGTGGTTATATAGCAATTTGCTTCATGATTATTTGTTAAACTGCGCATATATTTTACGTAATTTTCTGCAAAAGTATTGTTTGAGAATAAAAAATAAAAAGTGCATGTGAATCTCTCCTCGCCAGGACCAGTGCTTTGAATGGACTACAGCCCAATGGGTCTGTCCCAGTGCTGCTCCTTTACTGAGACAGCACTGCGGAGTGCCACCCTGCTTGCTATGCACAGCTGCTCTGTGGATTGAAGATGAAGATTCGGTGGAGTGAAGGACTGGAGGACTCCTGTGACATTTTACTGCAGGCAGGGAAGGTGAGTAGTGTGGGAAAAAGGAATGGCAGAAACCACGGCCAAGATCTGTCTGGACTTCAGGGGACTCGTGCACATGAGCTTGGCATTCTCTCAGGGTATAGATCTTGTTTTATTTTTCCTCATTTCCCAGATCTGATGCAGGCTTTGCCTGACAGTTAACAAACGGTGTCAAGTGGGTGTGCAGTGTGTGCTGTAGGAAATAAGGGCTCACTAGGACCCTGCTGGACAGGCCGCCCACCGGCTCCCACTTCTCTGGAGGGCCTAGCAGACAGCCACCAGCAGGAGCAGCCTCTCAGGACGCCCAGAGCTGCTGCCTGCCAGCCCTTCGCACACGAGCCCTGCTGACAGGGCTCAGACAGGGTTCCTTTCTCCTCTCCAAGCTGAACGTGGCCAGTCCACAGTTCCTTAACATACTGACTGTCCCTCCAGTCTGGAGAGGCACAGAAGGATCCAGGTGTCGTCTGGACAGGCAGAGCATGGATGAGGATTGAAGATTTAGGTCTGCATGCTTCCTTCGGCCGTCAGTGTGGCTTCCAGTGCTGCAGGAAGGCTCAGGGTTGCTGCCCGTTGTCTTTCTTGCTTTGGTGTTCTCGTGGCCTTTATGTAGGTATATTGTGCTATAAAACCTCATGTTGTAGGGCTGGGGACTTAGCTCAGTGGTTCTGCCTCTTACCTTGTAAGTGCAAGGTCCTGAGTTCAATCCCCAATACCAAAACACCCCCCAAAAACCAAACCTCATGTTGTAGTTCTTGTGAGCAGAGTAGTTTTCCCTCCACAATCCTGGAAACTCCCCGAAGGCAGCTGGCTGGTGGTGGGCACTCCATTAAATGTTAGCTAGTACTATTTGCTTTGTTATTTTCTCATTGCAATGGACGACGTTCATATCATTTAATGAGCATGTGCTGTGTGCCAAAAACTGCTCGATGCTGGAATGCAGCCCTACCTGCGGAGCTCCCAGGCACTTGGGAAGACTGGTTGATTGGATGATGAATCCTGGTTGTAGTCCCTGTGATGAACACCTCTGCTGTCAGACATCACTGGCTGCCTTCTGTGTGCTCAACTTAGAACGCATCCTTCCTGTCCTGGAATATAAGTGGCTGAAGAAGACACCCCTATGGGAGAAAATTCCCTGGACTTTTTAGTGAACTGGCTAGGAGTCGAGTCCTAGCTCTGCTGCAAACCCACTTTGTGCCCATGGGTGAGTTACTTGACCTCTCTGAGTTTCAGTTATCTTATCGATGGGGTGAAATGGGGTGAACAATTATCCCTCAGAGGCACAAGAGGATCAAACCAGGTCACCACACTGCAGAAGTCCATGGCTGCCGTTCACAGTTTAGCCTTTCCAGCCTCTGGTGACTGGGACTCAGGGTGAGCACTCTTTCACCTGCAACCTGAAGTTAAGAGTCAGTAAAAGCAGCTATTGTTACACAGAAGTTAGGGGGAAGCAGGGGTCAGGGCAGGGCAGTAGGCTGGCCAGGCTTGGCCAGGCTTTGTTCTTCAAGGAAGGGCAGGGCTCTGAGAAGTGTGGACTGTAGTCAGGCGAAGGCCAGGCAGCAAGGACCTCGAGGCATGTCTAGGAGAAGCGGCTGGGGAGTGAGGGCTCAGCAAGCTGCACAGGGAGTGGGCCCTTCTCTCTAGGAGCAGCCTGGTTAGGACCAAGGTGAGTGCTTCAGGCACCAAGTTGAGAAGATCCAGACAGCGTCTCGACCAGCACCTTGTCTTCTCAGGCAGACAAGCTGGGAAGTTGTGAGTCTCCAAGGCCACAAGCCCAGGCCCGAGGCCAGAGCCCGGACTCCTGCCTGTGCAGAGGCAAGTCCAAGTCCAGACAGCTCCTCCAGCCTAGTTCATGGCACTGCAGCAGGGAGCCCTGACTCTTCTCCTATGTATAGCTATAATTTTTTTCTGATTGTAAAAGGAATTTTTATTTTTTTATTTATTATTTATTTTTGTTGTTGAGACAGCATCTTGCTCTGCAGTCCAGGCTGGCCTTGAACTCAATACTCACTATGTAGCTGTGGGTGGCCTCAAACTCATGGCAATCCTCCTGCCTCATCCTCCTGAGTGCTGGGATTACAAGCATGTGCTACCACAGCCAGTTTGTAAAGGAATTATAAATCACTGTAATTATAGGGCTTTTTTTTTTTTTTTTGAGACACGGTTTCACTGTATAGTTAAGACTGGCCTTGAACTGATTATGTAGCCCAGGCTGTCCTCGAACTCATGGCAATCCCCCTGCTTCAGCCTCGCAAGTGCTGGGATTATAGGTGTGCACCACCAAGCCCTGAATTGTTTTTTGTTTTTTTGAGACAGAGTCTCAACTATGGAAGTTCAGGCTGGCCTTGAACTCACTATGTGGCCCAGGCTGGCCTTGAACTCATGGTGATCCTCCTGCTTCAGCCTCCTGAGTGCTGAGATTACAGACATGAGCCACTATGTCTGGCTTGGGCTTTTAAACTATAGAAATATAAAGAAGAAAATATAGTCACTTATAACCCACTATCCAGGGACCATGAGTATTACAGTGTAATTCCTTTCTCTACATATTACACATAAAACTATATATTATATATTCATTAGATTAGAGTTGTATGTAGTTTCATGTTCCACCTTTTCCATATAAAATTGTGTGTTTTCTGGGAAGGAAGGACTGTTTTTAATGCAGACGGAACTCTAGAAAACATTTTCCTTAAAAACAAAAAAATAGCGAGCCCATTCTTCAGCGGCCGGAGGATATCCTGTGGAGCAGTGCAGCGCCCGGCCTCCCATCCTGTGTGAACTGCAAGGCAGCGGCTGTGGCCCTGAGGCCCTCTTCTCTCCCAGGCCAGGCTGCGCCTCCTGCTCACAGGTGAGAGTTTGGATGAGGCTGCATGGCCTTTCCTTCTCCAACAGGATGCTGGGATCATCCACCCCTCAGACACTATTCATTAATAACAGCAGCACACACGCCTTCTCCAGTGTCTCACCTGAGACGTGAGCACCCTGTTCGACAGATCAGGCGAACACTGCTGCACCCACATCGCAGGCAAAGACACTGAAGCTACCAGCCGGCGGCTGCCTATTTATGAGGCCATACAGCTAGTTGTCTGACAAAGCAGGAGCGTTTGCAGATCTGCCTGGCATCTAATTCAGTGACTTTTTCTTCAAGCTTTTTTCTTTCCTTTTTAGTTCTACTTTTCCTAAGCCAAACTGGAGGCCAGGGCACCGAGAACGTCGAGATGGCATATTTCCAGAGTGTGGAGGAGACAGACTGTACCGCAGGAGCCTGGAGCCAGGCCCCAAAGGTTCTGCTGGCTGTCCCAGGGGCCTGCCCTTACGACAGCCCACCCGGGACATCTCGGAGCTTGTATCTCTGCTCATCAGAAGTTGGAGGAGTGGGTTCGAGGGGGCAGCTGTTTCCTATAAAAATGTCCAGTAGAGGTAATGTCCTTGGGACAAACTCTTTTTTTTTCTATACTGGGGATGGAACATACAGCCTTCACTCTGAACTGTATCCTCAGCTCCCTTTAAAAAAAAAAATTATTTTGAGAAAGGGTTTTGATAAGTGCTAAATTGCCCAGGGTGGGCTCCAACTTGCAGTGCTGGCCTCCCAAAGTACAGGGATTACTGCTGGACACGATGCCCGGTTGGTCATCCTTTTTTTTGGGGGGGAGGGTACCGGGGATTGTACTCCAGACCTTGTGCTTTCGAGGCAGGCGCCGGAACCACTGAGCTAAATCCCCGGCCCTGGTTGGTCATCCTTTTTGACACCCAAGCTAAGGAGGCTCATTCTGTGCCTGAGGCTCCAGTGTCTCGCATTCTGCCCGCTGGAATACGGTCTCTCAGAGGGGCTGTGGAGCCTCGTGTGGTCGACTCCAACCAAGGTGCAGGCATTTGGGGAGCGTCGTCCCCAGGTAATTCCTGTGTGTCCATTTCCTGTTACTGAGACAAATTACTATAAACTTGGTGTCTTAGAAAAACACACATCTATTTTCTTAAAGTTCTGAGGGCCAGAAATCCAAAATAAGTCTCAGTGGGCTAAACTCAAGGTGTCAGCGGGAATGTGTTAATCTCCACCGAGGCTCTGTGCCTGTCCCAGGGTCAAGAGGCTCCACGCGTTCTGCCCTGTGGCTCCTTCCTCTGACTTCAAGTCCAGCAGTGGCTGGTCAGGACTTCCACATAATGCCATCTCTCAGATTCTACCTCTCCTGCCTCCCTCTTCCCTGTTTAAGGAGCCCAGTGATTACATTGGGCCCCCCAGACAATTTCTCTGTTTCCCACTTCCAGCAACCTTAATTCTCCATTGCCACGTATCATGGCGCATCCACAGGTCCCACCCACTTGGACGTGGACATCTTTATTCCACCATGGACCGTTATTTTGCACACCCAGCCAACCTCTCCTGTGGCTTTTCCAAGGGTCTCATCCTCAGGCATAGACAGTGGGCTGGGCCAGACCAGTCAGGATGTGCCCACCACTGGCAGAGAGGTCCTTTCTGCCCAGACACCCTCCCTGCTTTAGCTCACCTCCTCTTCTCTCATCCTCTGCTCCCCCTCTGGCGTAGAGGGAAGCTGGTGAGGCTAGATGCGCCGCGGGAGCCCAGGGAGCTGAGCCCTCCCCGGCCAGACAGCCTGTCTTCCAGGGGCTGGAGCCAGAGCCCAGCCTTTGCGGTCGCGGACTCACAGTCTGAGGGCAGTTGCAGGGTCGGAGGGGCAGGCAGGCACATATCGGAGACACACGTATCCCCTGTGCCTCTCGGCCTCCCTTCCTCAGGTGACAACAGCCTGTCTACCCTCCGGCACTCGGTGGTCCTTTTTGGGGCTGGGACCTTGAGAGGCTCCCAAGGAGGGGAGGCCCCCATCAAATCTGTCCCTGGGTACTGGTGAGGACCTGGGGGATCCAGGACCCCAGCAAGAGGTCTCATCAGCACAGCAGAGCAAAGCAGGAGGAGCTGGACAGGGCCTTCGGTCTTCAAGTATGGTGACCAGTTGGGCTTGGTTTGCCTAAGACTTTCCCACTTTGAGCAGTGGGGGTCCAAGCCCTGGAACTCGGTCAGAGCAAACCGAGACAGCTGGTCACCCTGTCTCCAGGGCCTTTATCACATTGTCTTCCGCTCTGGGTCATCTCCGCTGCTACACAGCCAGCTCTTTGGACTCCTGGATACTAGAAAGACCTGGGGGCTGAGGAAGGACCCCAGGCTCACGCCAGAAAGGAGCAGGCTCTTGCCCCAGCAAGCCCGGCAGAGGAGCCATCAACAGTGAAGACCAAGCTGGTGTCTGCGGGGCACAGAGCTCCCAGGAGCAGTGTGCGTAAGACGGTGAAAAGGAAACCTCTAAACACTTAGCAGCCTGGTCACTTCTGAGTGGTGGATTGCAGGTGGCTTTCATAAATACTTTGAGTTCCCCCTCTGTATTTCTTCCTCTCTGTACAAGTAAGCCATGTTCTTTCTGTATGTTTTTAATAAAAGAAAGCCAGTGGTGACTCAGCCATCCATCTCCAGTCCTGCTGAGGGACACGAGCAGTTGTGCTGGCACCTGTGACCTTGGCTGTGGGCTGGTCATGGCCCCATTCTGCCCGAAGCTCTACTGCAAGGGCAGGGAAGCTACTCCTCCGTGTCCTTCGGCCCCACAGTGCACCCAGGGTCCAGCCTGGCTTGTTCCCTGAGTGAAGACTCAAAAGCCTGATGTGCTCTCTCTTGGCAGAGCAGGGGTGCAGGTGCTGAGGACACACAGGATGTGGCTGGCCATTGGGAGATGCTCTTGAGCACCACTCTGGACTGAGAATGATGGGGAGAGGAGCTCTTGCCTCCAGGCAGCTGGCACCTGGTTGGAGAGCTCGGGTTACCCCACAGACCATGTGGCGCATGGTGGACTGGATGAGGCCTTGCCTGTGAGGATTGTCCGAGGTCGCATAGGGGAGACCCAGGAGCCTCACTGCACTTGTCTTAGAATGGCCAGAGGCCAAAACAGGTTTTCTTGAGTGACCTGAGGCAGCCCCCCAAGCTCGGGGTAAATGGTCTCCCCGTCCCAGAACTCGCTGCTGGACACTTTGTGACAGAAGAGTGGCAAGAACAGTCAGCAAGATGTTCCACTCTTAGACAGCTGGGCACCCTTGGGCCCTCCTCCTTGCCCTCTCCCCTCGTATTCTTTGGGAGTGCCAGGCTCTAGACTTCCTCTGGCTGCCTCCGTCTGGTCTCCTGATACCAAGCAGTTCTCTCCACCCCAAGCCCAGCAAGAGCACTTGGAAGGGAGCCCTGGGTCTCCAGTAGAGGCAGCCACCCCTCCACCTCCTACATACAGGGCCAGCATTCCCCACCCTAGTCCACCCTAGTCCACCATTGTCCTGGTGAGGCCAACATGTGACCTTGTTCATTGTTTTGGAAAAGTAGTAAGTGTTCTGGCCTAATGATCCCTCCCTATTGAACCCAGAACCCAAGCACAACTCCATGTTCACACAACTCCCTTGACCCAGGAAGTCAGCTTTCTCAGAGAAGCCTGGCATGTGCTTCCCCCTCCTTGCCACACCCTCGCCCCTAAGCCAAGATCCTGCTCTATCCCTTCTCCCTAAGCAAAGCTGCAGCTGAGTGTTTTTACTACTTTCTTTTTTTTTTTTGGTGCTGGGGATCGAACTTGGGTCCTTGCGCTTGCACAGCAAGTGGCAAAACCACTGAGTTAAATCCCCAGCCCCTAAACTGAGTGTTTTTAAGTGCTAGGGAAGACCTTGCTAGTCCTGCCTCAATTCTGGGCAGATTTGGGAATCTGAACGTGTGAGGGAAAAGTGATAGCAGAATTGGACACTCCCCACATCCATGTGGTTTTTAAGGGAAAGAGGACAGTAGGAACGGAGACAGGGATTCAGGCCAGTTCAGGATTCGGCCACACAAAGTAGTGAGGGCCCCAACCTGGCGACCTCTTGGCTGGCTATGGAGGCTGGGCAGGCCTCCCCTGAAGGGAAGGTAGTAGTGAGCTCTGGTGTCTACCTGGTGTGGCAACTAGCATCTGCCTTGGGTGCTGCAGTTTCTCAGGAATTAGACCCACTAGAGGCACAGGGCCTGAGCCCGGCCCAAGGCTAGGAGTTAGGATGCACCTCTGAGTGGTCCAGACCTCTGAGGGACCCCAGAGGCCAAAACCGTCTGGCCTAGGGCAGAAGAGCTGGCTTCGCAGACAGAATTGTGTCTAAAAAGTCCCCTTTGACCCCTAGAGCTGAGACCTACCAGGCCAGAGTCCCCTAGAGAAAACGGACTGTGTAGCTAAGCTGCTCCCTGCTCTGAGGCCAAGTATCAAGCCTGTCAGGTCACAGCCCTGGCCTTGGCCTTCAGAACTGCATGCAGGTGGCCTCCCGGGTAGAGGTGGGGAATCACTTCTCTTGGGGCCCAAGCCAAACTCCACCACACTGGGGCCCTGGGGCCTGTGGCGGCAGAGCCATATTGTCTGAAGTACCAGGAGGGGCCAGGGGCGCTGATGCCAAGGCGACACAGCAGCTGAACCTTTGCTGTCTTCCGTCAAGGTCTCCAGATGCCTTCTTGTCATAGGTTCCTAGTGCCCTGTCCCTTGCCGGCACTCCCCAAATTCCCCCCCAGGCTTCAGTTTCTTCCTTTGTAGGCAGCCTGATCTTGTAGAACCCACCTGTGTTCTGGGCATGGACAGGTGTGGGTTGGAATCCAGCTGAGTCACCCGTCGTGGGCAAGCCCCTTGTGCGTGCTGAGCATGGTTTCCTGGTCTGTGAATGAGGCTGGGGGTGGGGAGCTGTGCCTGAGTGACAGTGCAAAGGGGAGCTTGGCACAGTCCCTGGTCCCAAGGGAACACTCGGGTCTGTTTCATTATCCAAGCAGATCTGAGGTCTGCTCTAGTTCTGCTCCTTTCCAAGCTGCAGACTGCACTGAGCCCGCAGAAGTGGGGGCTTCTTCTGCAACTGCCCCCCCACCACCAGAAAAGCAGCAGAAATGGACCTTTGGGAGCCGCCTGGAGCCAGGAAAACCACAGCCAGCCAGCTAGGTCTTCCTCAGACTCGACCCCACAAGGGAGCTCTGGCCGGCGAAGCCGCCTTCCACCCTGCCACGTACCTTCACCTCTGGAAAAGGAGCACACCAGCGCCCCAGGCTCTGGTTTCTGTAAGAGCTGGTGAAAGTGGGGAGAGACCAGTGCTGAGTTCAGATGGATTTTACACATCTTCCGTGTGGAGAGTGAGTGGTTGCCTCAGTTAAGACACAGCATCACGTAGGTCAGACGAAAGTTCCTTGTTGGATGCTTCAACCGGGCTGTGTGGAGGAAACTCCGACCCCATGCAAGAGTGGAGTTTTGGGTCTGGGCCAACAGTGAGAAAGACGGCCCACTGGTCGCAGAGAATGACAACTTGAGCATGACCCAGCTCCATGGACTAGGTGGCATCACTCCCAGAGAAAAGGGCTCCACCTGCAACCAAGCTCAAGGCTTTTCCCAGGATTTCAGCTGGGCCCTGGGCAGACCCCACTGGAGGCTTCCAGAGACCGGGAGCAAGCTCTTATGTGTGGAGGCAGGGTGACCACAACACCCTATACACGTGCATGGAGAGATGCTGAAAGCTGATACTCTAAGAAGGGATGATTTTCACATTAGCCTTCAGCTTTCATCCTACTGCAAGTAGCTGAATAAATAAACCAACCCGATTAAAGTAACACCTTTGGAATAAAACAAGGAAACTCCTCTGGCTGATGAGAAATGCCCTCCAGTGTCTGTAAACTTGGTTCATCATGGGTGTGCCTGAGACTAGCTGGTGTACCTGAAATCCCCCTTTGATACTTTACCCCATTGCAAAGTGGCCCTCAATGACCATAATGTCACAGTAATCCCAACAAAGCTCATCTTTCAATGACCTCCTAGCTCCTTCAACCAAGAACTTCCATTCTGAGTGCTTAGATTGAAAATCTTGGGAATTACCTACCCTTAGGAAGCACTGACAAGTCCTGAATGATCTTAAACTTTTAGGCCCAAATTTGGTTCAGATTATACTGAGGCTGATCCTTTCCAGACTCTGTTTGCTAATGAGATAGTCCCAGCTGCCATCACCTTTAGGTCTGACTTCTAGGCCTGGGCCGAGGTTCACAGTGAGATGTGATGCGACAGCTCCCTATCCTGTTAGGTCGGTCCCTATCACACATGCTCTTCCCTGGAGCCCAGCTGCCTTGCAATTTTGGGTGCAGAGTTTTAGGTTCCTTCTCTGGACATTCCAATGGGTTGGAACCAAGAATTAGTGATCAGATCTATCTTGGTTCTGGAGGTTGGAAGCCAATGGACATAATTCCTTTCATGTTCTGGTAATATACATGTGGTAAATTTTGCTTATTAGAACTTGGAAGATTTCTACAGATGCCTGGGACTTCATCAGACCCATGCCTACTCTCCATCAGGGATCAGGTTGAAGGATAAGAACAGTCAGAAGCAGACCCTACTGTTTGTTATGGGTTGCCTCACTTCCTCACCATTACCCTGGCTTCATGCCATTCCCCCAGCCATCATTAACCACTAGAAGAACACCTACTAAAAAGCCCTAGGTAGAAGCCATAGGAAGCTAACCACCACAATCTAGTTCTTAACAAGGGCTGGAGGAGCTGGGAAATGCCATGTTGTCCATCTCCCTGCTCCCAGCTGAGGCTGCTCTTGAAAACTCCAAGTGGATCTCATGATGGACAGGGCTTGTGACTGGGGTTTGTGAAGACACCAGCGTAAGAATACTCATCCAGTAGGAGCCCACCTGCCCCTCACATGGCATTTCTGAGATCAGGGAACTCCATTTCCTGAGCTTGCCAGAGAATGTCAGTCCAACTTTTGCCCATTTTCCAGTTTCCCCATCATTTTCTCACTCAGCCTTCCCTTCTCGTCCAACCAAGGGTCCTCAATCCTCCCAGGGCACTGGTCCCTTGGAAGTCCCAGTCCCAGTGGTGTCTGGGGGTGAGGATATGGGAGATGTGTCCCTGAGCAACACTTCCTGCCATGACCCCATCCCCTCGGCAGTGTTGGCGATCCAGCCACCCTACCCACTACAGGGTGCTATTCATACCAGGGAGCCAGAGACCAGGAAGGGAGATGGGAACGCCCATCTCTAGACCTTCCACTCACATTCCTGTGACTTGGGCCTTACCTAAGGGGGATTGTCATTTATTGGTGATTCCCTATGGTTCTCAGATACTGTCCTAGTCAAATACGCTGATCAGATTCTGTACACTATCTCAGGTGGAACTCTGGTAAGATGTGTTTAAGGGTTTTTATTTTTTGGTACCGGAGATTGAACTCGGGTCCTTGCGTTTGCACAGCAGGCGGCCAAACCACTGAGCTAAATCCCCGGCCCCCTGGATGTGTTTAGAAAATCTGCCTCCCAAGGTCTTAATGCATTTGTGCATGGAGCTGTTGTGAAACACTGCAGGGCTGGTATTCAGCACCTATACCATTATTGTTCTTTTTTGGTACCGCGGATTGAACTCAGTGTTCGTTTTTAAGTCTTAAACTGGGAAGTAAATAGCCCTAAACCCCTTCCCCAGTGTCCTCCAACCACCAAGCTCCTCACCGAGATCTGTTCCCAAGCCACTATCTACTTGCACTGCCCAAAAAAGGCAACCACTGGCCACGTGAGGCCATTTAATTTTAATTAAAATTTAAAATTGGTCCTGATTGTCACTGACCTCAATTTGCACACGTGGCTACCATACTGAGCAGTGGAGTCGGGACATTCCCATCACGGTATTAACTGTACAGTAAGCCATGCCAGTGTAGCAGGCCTCAGAGACCTTTCTTGGCTATTGCCTGTTCCTATTATGTGTGACTGTGTCATACTTATTAACTTTGTGAAATAGCACCTGCATGTTCTGCAGGACACAGTCCATGCATGACACATTCCTAAAACCTAACACCCACCGCTGTCCGGGCCCCTGGACCCTGAATCAACTCCTAACTAGGGCTATACGGTGAAGGACAAGGAAGCTATGATTACGTGGGCATGTCCCTGAGACATGACTGTCCCCTCCTCCCACCACCTTCTCTGACTGTAACTGGAAGGATTCACATGGATGCACGTCAGTGCTCCCCCAACTGCAGGCTCCGGCAGGACGCCAATGATGAGTCCACCAGAATGTTCCCATACAAGTAAAGCCAGTGATAATTTCTTTGTAAATAAAAGGCCACACCCCTTATAAACAATTGACTTTTTATAAAATGATAAATGTACATATTTACACACACGTCTCTATTTGGCCACACGAGACTCAAGTGGCTAGATGACGTTTCTGATTCTGTCACACCTGGCGCTCACACACCCCTCCCTGGGCCTGCTGAGGGCTGCCGGGGCCCGATGGGGTGGTGGGCACGGGGCAAGGCACTGTATAAATAAATGCAAAGCGCAAGAACTTGGGGAGTTAGTGTACACCTCGAGGAGGAAATGCGGCAAGGTCCACAAGAGAAAGTGCCACGTTTCCTCCAAGGCCCTCAGCCCGGGCAAAGAGCAGGGCAGAGCTGCTCTGAGGCCGAGGGGCACCGCCACATGGGGTCCCTTCCTCCTTCACATTTCACTGGCTTTGGAACAGTCCCCAGGGCTCGGCTGGGAAGGGAGGTGGTTCTTTGGGAGTAGATCCACTTAGTGCAATTGTCTCTTAGTGCAGAGCCAGCCCTGGGGTGGGTGCTGTGCTCCTGAGGTCACTGGCCTGTCCCCTGGGGCAGCTCAGTGTCAGCGAGACCCTCTCCAGTCCAAGGCTCCACCTGAGTCACCAATCTCAAAACCCCAACGCCCTCTTCCCAAGAGGCAAAGCCAGCTTCACCCCACGGGACAAGCCCAGTCCCTGGCCTGCAGGTCCATGGGGGGAAGATGCCATCCCTGCTTGGCAGAGGAGTCACGATTTGCTATGTTGAGGGGCTGCAGGGGCAGCTTCTCTGCACCACAACCACCATGATGCCAGGTCCTGCTTGTCTAGAGGAGTGAGGGGCTCAGGGACCCAGCTACGGTGCACAAGGAATGGCCTGGATGGAGGGCAGCCTGACTGGGGTGAGCATGCTGTCCAGCCAGCTGGGGTCCATGTTCCTCAGATCTGTGAAGACACGGTGTAGGCTCAGCCCAATATCACCTGGAAGGGAGAACAAAATTGTATGAGCAGGGGATGGGGGGCAGAAGGTGGGCTTCCCCCTGCCACCTACTCACAGCTCTACCCCTGCAAGCCTTGGACACGGCCCCTGGTGCCCACACCTCAGCACAGCAAGCACCACCATCTGTAGGTGACCCCCAGAGCAGCAGCTCTGTACAAGCTCTCACAAGCTGCCTGTACCCATCCCGGTGAGAAGAATGCTTTACCTCACTGTGCCCTGGCCCTGCCCTCAAGCATTTCCCAACCCCACATACTTCTCCTTCTCTAAGAATTGCTAAGGGCCAGGGCATAATGACATGTCTATAATCTTGGCACTCTGGGAGGCTGAGCCAAGAGGATCTTAAGGTAAACCCCGACCGGGCAACTTAGTGACTGGGACTCTGTCTCAAAGTTTTTAAGTCTGGGGAGGTAGTTCACTGCAAAGGCCCTGCATTCAGTCCTCAGTATGGCAACGGAAAAAAAGGACAGAGCAGCCACAAGGTTCTAGGGGCCTCTTACCCGCAGGGCTGTCAGTTTCTGGCTCCTCCTTGCAGCTGAAGTCTCCATAGACAGATGCAGGCTGAGCTCCAGGTTCATTGAGCAGGTACCCCTTCCCATCCACATTTGTGGGCTGCCACTCTGACTGCTCCAAGAGCTAGGGGAAGAGGGGACGTCAGCTGCCTTCCTGCTGCCTATATTTCCAATCAGGGTCCCAACCCCAGCGGCACGCCCAGACTCTCAGTGACTTCCCTTAACTGGGTAAGAACACAGCAGTGGCAGAGAAGCTTAAAGCAAGATGAGCACAACAAGAAAAGACAACCGTAAGAGCTACAGAAAGAACTATGCCCACATCTCAATTTTCTGTGCTGCCAGGGAAGAGTCAAGGTAAAACCACCTCAAAATCTTTTTTATATTCACTTTAGAACCGCGCCTGCCTCACAAGCACAAGGTTTTGAGTTTGATCCCCAGTACCAAAAAAAAAACCAAACCATAACTGAAGTAGAAAAAAACCAAGATAATTTGATTCAAACTTTTTTCTAATCCATCACATTATAGATCCCAGAGGCAGATTACTGAAACCTGATGTGCATTTCCCAAACTAACGGGGCACGTTGGGACAGAGGACAGAGTCAGAGACCCAGCACGGATGGCAGCTGACTCACTGAGCTGCCTGGGCCCCGAGGCCTCCCAGCTGCCCTCCACTACCCAGCATCTTCCCCACCAGCCAAGAAAGGCAGCGAGAACTGTAAGCAGCCAGGTGGTGACAGCAGCTGCCCACACTGGTTTGGAGTTCTCACTGGCTGTCTCTCTCCTCGATGAGAAACAGCCACTGCAAGAGTACCCAGGAAGGAAGGGGGTTTACCTTCATGATGTCCTCTGGGATCTTCCCTTCCTCATCCTCGTCTGTTGCAGCTGTGAATGGGGAGAGCAGAAAGGTTGTCTGGCAGTCAGCCACGCTTGGCCTGCACCTGCAGCCCCACAAGCTCCCTGTGTTCTTACACACACCAGACACATACCAGCCTCCCAGGACGTCTGCCTGCCACTGAGATTCCCCAACAGGACACAGGCTGGTGACTCAGCCTCCCAAACCACGAAGCCACACCTCTTCTCACCCCTTCGCTTCCTTCCTCACCCTCAGACACTAGGCTGCAGAGGATTCCGCACAACTAGCAACCTTTGACCCCCTTCCCTGGTCTTATTTTCCCACTGTAGCTCTGCAGACTGCTCCAAATTGCTTTCCTGGTTGGTATCCAGCACCTTGCCTCATCCCCACAGGTTCCAGGGCAGGCACTGACTGGCTCTGTCAGCTCAGTGGCAGATGGAGCCTGAGCATCTCTTCTTCCCAGGAGGCCCTTCCCGGAACTCCAATAGTCAAGCGGGTCAGGCCCCGGCAGTACAAACCTTCAGACGTGGAAGGCATGGGTGACACCTGGAAGTTGTACAGGTCACTGGTGCTATCTGGCATGATTTCCACTGGCAGGTGCCAGTCTGGGAGAGTGCTACTGATGGCACATGGCGACAGCGCTGCGGAATGGCAGAGATCGAAGGTCAAGGCTGTGTATTTGGGTAGTCTGCAAGATCCCCAGACCCCTGCCCTGCAGTCTGCTCTAACAAACCTCCCCTGTCAGCGAGATGCTTTCTGGATCCGAGATAAAGAACCATCCCACAACCCACGGGTCCCCAGCCAGCCCCAGCCCCTCACCTGGAGTAAGGGCCCGCTCCCCATCCAGGTCCTGCCCCAGGTAGGCCTGAGCTGTGTAGCTGCTGTGATCGTCAGGCAGGGTGCAGCTGCTGAGTCCATCGGAGAATGCGTCAGGGCTGGAATCCCCACATGACTGCAAAAGGAAAAGGCAGCTCAGGCCCACTGAAGCACCCTTCACCACTCACCGCAGTCCGAAGGAACCAAAAGTCTGGCTGCCTTTGGTCACACTCACCTTCCTCCTGGCCTTGCTCTTGGTGTCACGGCTGGACTTGGACTTTCTCTCTGTGGGACAGACAGGCTGTCAGCTCTGGCAGAGGCAAGCCCTAGATGACCCTCTTTCTCCCGCCTGAGGGCTTCCAGAGGACCCAGAACCCCTGGCTACCTTTCCTCTGGTTCTTAGTGAGAGGTGGGAGCATCCGGTACACCCGAACAGCTGAGCTGCCCTTGTTCCTGCTCTGGTCCTTCACCTCCTCAATGTCTGGCAGGGAGTTCATGGCACAGCGAAAGTTTGCCTTCCACGTCTTGGGATCTGGCTCCTTTTCCCCTGCTTTGTATCGGCCTAGAGAGCAAAACAGTGAAGAGGATCATCAGCTGCCCCCTGGCTTGAGGGGAAGAAGGCAAGAGCACCCTGGACACCCACTCTGGTGAAACCAGCCGTGTTTCTGGGCCACTATGGGCCCTCGGCCATGGGGCTTCTCAAATAGCCAGGCTTGGCTCAAACGTCCAGCAGGTTCAGCAAAGGGCACAACGAGAAGTTCTAGCGCGCTCCTAGGCCCAAGTGTGCTGTCTCCTGGACCATGTCGTCTCCCTGCTTGCTCGATCAGCAGCCAGAGACTAGGGACTGGAGCTGCTCTGGTTTTCCCAAACAAAGAATGGGCAGAGTAGGTAGTAAGAACAGTTGCTAATAGGTGGCTGATGGTTCCAAGCTGGGGCCCGTGCCCCAAGGATAAAAAGAGGCTGCCAACCAGAACCTCAAACCAAGAACTGTGGTCAACATTTGGAAGAAGGGAGACCTGGGCCTCTCTCTCAGTGTCCCGGCTCACAAGGGCTCTCCAGGAGGAACTTTCGTCTAGCCACAGACTGTCCAAAGCCACGCTACGATGTTGGCTTTATGAATCCCTTTGAGGATTTGTAGAAATGATGGGTTGTGTCTTCCAGAAACACAGGTCTGTCCTGCGGCGCCCTCCCCAGTGATTCTGCACGCTAAGGGAGCACAGAAACCACTGGGAGCCTCTGTGTGAACATTAGGGCCACCCGGCTCTTCCCCAGGCCTCTGGCCCAAGTCCCAAGGACACACCTGTATGAATGGCCCAGCTGCGGAAGAGACAGGCATCCTTATTGATGTCCCAGCCATGCTTGGCCGCATGTTTCCACGGGATCTGGAAGATCATCTCCTCCTGAACAACACACAGCTGGGTCAGCTCAGAGACCACAGGCTTTGCAGTTGAGCATGCCCAGCCCCCATGGTCTGGGAAAAGGCTGACTTCCCCTTTTCACCCTGACATCTGCCATGGGCTGACCCGCCTTGACAGTGGCTTAAACAGGCTGCTCTGTCTCTCAGGAGGGGCCCAAGTTCTGATAAAATGTGATACCATCAGCTCAGCACAGCCCCGTCAGCCTGACAGATGTTCGGGGACCCACACAGAGCAGCCTCCCTCCCCCACAGCCCTGGTCTGGAGGCTCTGGGATGCTCCTCTCCGGCTTGTCAGCACCAAGGTGGCTTCCATTAGAAGAGTCTAATCAGGACACCGGGGATCCCCAGGCTCGTACATGGGGGTCCTGGTCACACCCCGAGGAGCCTTGCCCCAGATTTGAGTGCTGACCACCTGTTGACCCTGGCCCTGTACCTCCTTGCCCCCACAATTTTCTCTCCTCTGAAATGAAAAAAACAGGACTGCTTTGAGGAAGAAACAACATAAGCGGGGACATAGTACGGTGCCAGGCACACAGTTAACTGTTAGCCATCATTATTACCATTACTATTATTGCTATTAAGTCTACAGGCTTTATGTTGCCCAAGTGCACCAACTACAGGCTTCTCAAGCCTGAGCAACTGATGCAAAATTAGTCCTTGGGTCCTCTGCTGAGGCAGCCACCATCCTGCCTAGCAGTGCCCACCTATCTGTCTGGCCAGAGTCCTAGAGAATGCTGCATACACAGGGCTCTCCTTCAAGGGGGACAACCCAAGCTTTAAAGACGCTACGAGATTCTTGCTGCTGGAAACTTAAGTGCCTTTAGGTGAGTGTCCTGTCTATATTTTGAGAGGGGGAAAGAGGAAAGCGTTGGGTAAGAAGGCACAAGTCTGGGCCTCACATGTGAGACCCACGGGAGCCGTACCTGTCTGCCTCCTTTCTGCCTCCTTATTATCTCCCTTTCTGAAGATTTGGACCTTTTTAGAGCATGGGTTAAAACGGTAGCAGAAAACCCCAAAGAGTTACACTCACTTTATTAATCCAGATCAGCCCTGGGATTTGGTTGGAATTAATCTGCATCTCTAGCCAGGGTCTCATGCGCATCCGAGTGATGGGCATGTTGGCTGTAAAGAGAAGACAGAAGGCTCCCGTTTGGAGTCTGTTGAACAGTCCTGGGCATTACCCTCCCCCCCCCCCCAGGTCACTCAGTTACCCTCCCTCCCCTAGAGCTAGGTACCCGGTCCTGACAATCGCGGGGAAGGGAGCTGCGCTGCAATAAACTGCTCTCCAAATCCTGGGAGAGCATCCTGGGCAAAACACCTGGCCCTTCCCTTCCCTCCCTGCCATTCTCAGGAAGAAATAGACGAGCAAGTGACAGCTCCGGGATTTACGTGCTGGACGAGACAAAATGCATAGGTATCTTAATACCAGACCGTCTCCCTAAAAATTCAAATCCTTTGAGGATGGAAAGGCTTCTTTTGCTTGATGCCAAGAAGAAATGTCTATGACTTGCGTTGTTGCCACTAGCTACGCACCTTCCCTAACGGCCGATTGGTCACCCTACATCCTGGACACCTCCCCCAACTGCGACCCCCCCCCCCCGCCTCGCATCCATTCTCTGCCTGACAGCCACAGAGCCCGAAACCCTAAGGCCGGGACACAATCCTTCCCAGAAAGGCCTGGTTTCCTCTCCTCGAGGGAAGTGGCCAAAGGAACACCTGTGGCGTCTTCGCGCGCAGCCCCCTTAAGAGCCCCTCCAGCCGCTCAGGGCAGCAAGCACACGGAGCCCGAAACCTGGGGTCTGGGCGCCAAGCTGGGACCGCCAAAGCCGGTGCCAGAACACTGGGCGCCCACCTGAGTCCCCTGCGTGCGCTGTGGATGAGAGCGACGGTCGCAGCCGGCCACCTAGAGGCCCGGCAGCGGCAGCGGCGAGCACGCAGCTCTGCAAAGGCAGCCGGGCGCCGCGAGCTCGGGCAGTGGGCGGTCCACGCCGCGGCCCGCCTCCCGCCGCCGCTCCAGCGCCCTCGCGCGCCCGCGGCGCCCGGCTGGGCTCCCGGCCCCCACTTCCTGGTGTCCCGCGCGCCTTTTGTTCGACGAAGCGGCTCCCCGCGGCGAAGGCGCGCTCACCTCTGCGACAGGGGCGACCCGCCGGCTGCGCCCAAGGGTCCCGGAGAGGCGGGGGCTGCCGTGCGAGGCGGGCAGAGGGCGGAGGATGCCCGGATCCTGAGGCCGCGCGCGGGGCACAGCCGGCTTCGGCTGGACGCGACTCTCGCTGGCCTCGGCTCGGCTCGGTCCGGCCCGGCTGGGGCGCACGTCCTGCCTCGACGAAGGAGTGGCGCGCTCTGCCCCGGCCGCGGTGCGGAGCAGCGATCTAAACACTTAGCGGGATTCCCCGAGCCCGGCCGGGCCCCGCCTCCCCCGAGCGCGCGCACGCCCATTGGCCGGCGCCGCCTCATCACTTCGGGGAAATCAGGCTGTTGTAGAGCTAAGCAGCGAAGGGGAAGTACAGGGCAGCTGCTCCTCCCCGCCCCCTCCGCGGCGCCAAGGCCCGGGGCCACCGAGGGCCCGCCCCGCGCGCCACTCCACCCCGCTCCCGCCCGGGAGCGAGGCTGTCCTGGAAAGCGGAATGCCTCGGCCCACCGCCTCCCGGCCTCCTGGCTCCCTCGGCCCTCTCCGCGCCTTCTGGGGACATCTAGCTCCCGAGCGCAGGAAGAAGTCACCTGGGCACCTGCTGCCCTCCGCACCAGTACCGAATCCCTGAAAATCAGCTTGGCTCCCCAAGCCCGCTAATGGGGTGTCCAGAAGGGTGGGTTTCGGCCTTCGTGGTACCTCTGTCTAGTCCCACCCCAGTCACTCACCTGCTCCGGAGAGGCTCCGGAGCCAAGCACCTGCCCTGCCTGAGGGCCTGCTGCAGGGGAGGAAATACTAGCCTGGCAGCTTCAGGCACCGCGACAAAGCACTCGACCTCGGTTTCCCTGCCTGCAAAAAGACAGGAGCCGTACCTTGCTGGTTTGCCTATGGGAAAAGGAGATGTTTGCAAGGCACTGTGCTGTGGTCTGCAAGGCGGCCGACCCTGGGTTCTAAAGGTGATCAAGGCCACACCCTGCCCTTGGCCACCCTGTGTTCGGGGAAGCAGTGGTGGTTCCTCCTGTCGCTCCTGCCTCCGGCCATTTCACAACCTCTCCTGCCCTTGCTCGGACACTCCTCCGAGTGGCATCCTGCTGGCATCTCTGGGTCCCCAAGGCTTGACCCTGGAGGGCAACACGGAGGAATTGCTCAGGGCTGGCCACAGCTAGGGATCTGGCCAAACCGTTCCAGCGTCCAGGTCCATGCTCCTTGGTGAGGGCAGCAATTTAACTCTGGTGCTCACAGCTGGACCTCACCCCAGGCTGGGCTGAGTGCATTTTCCATGCAGAACTCTGGCCCCTCAGGCTTCTTCCTTCAGCTCCCCAAGCTGCTGACTCAGAAGTACAAGTCTCTCTCTCTCTCAAGTGTGTCACCCTCACCCAGCCCTCCCTATAAATAGACATAGGACAGACCCTTTCACTCCCACACAGCAGAGGGGAGTTCCGGTGGTGCGCCAGGACTAAGTGTGGTGCCCAGGAGACCAGCAGGAATGGGTCCGAGCTCTCCCAGGTGGTGGAGGGTCGGGAGGCAGGAGAGGCAGGCAGAGAGGAAGGCCTTGAAGGAAGGAGCCCAGCTGGAAGCTAAGGGAAGTGGGAGGCACCCAGGCTCGGGGATGGGAGGTGGGTTTCGGGTGCTTTGAGTGACAAGTGAGAGTGAGAATCTGCTACAGGGACCTAGACCTTCTCAGCAAGAACAGAAAATAAGTAACTCATGGGTCACGACATCTGTTCTTGGTGTAAGAGACAGATTCTTGTCCTGACCCTGGAGGACCTGACAGCCACTGGAAAATTCAGAATGAGATTAGGGAGAGGAAATTTTCAACTCTCAGCCTCAGAAATTGACAACAGTGATCCTGAAGGCAACGGGGGATTATAAAAGTTTTAAAACAAATTTTATATTAATTCAGATAATCACCTGTAATATGTATAATGTATATATAATGAGAATCTTTACATGTTAAACATACATGTGTGGTATTATTTGTAATGGGTCCATATTTTCTTTTATAAGAATAAATGAAAATTTACCCAATTAATCCCCTGTTGTAGGACATTTAGGTTATTTCCATTTTTTCCACAATACAAACAATGTTAGCTAAATCTTTGCACACATCAATAATTTTTGGCTTAGGAGAAATTCCCTCGTGTTAGGATTTACCAGTGAAACTCATTTATATCTCAGTGTTTTAAAAAATTTTTTCCCTCTTTAACACTAGGAATTCTTATTTTATTTTGAAACCTATAAGAATCTGCTTACCCTTGGGTGTGGTGGCACAGGCCTATAATCCCAGCACTCTGGGAGGCTGAGGCAGGGTGATCTCAGATTCAAGCCCACCCTGGGCAATTTAGCAAGACCCCGTCTCAAAATAAAAATTAGAGAAAGGGCTGGGGATTTAGCTCTGTGGCGCTGTGTCTACCTGGCAACCACAAGGTCCTTAGTTTGATTCCCATACTGGCTTAAAAAAAAAATTAGAAAAAGGGCTGGTGATATAGCTCAATGCACAGGGCCTGGGTTCAATCCCCAGTACCACACACACACAAGCTGTTTATCATGATTGGGAATGTTATACTCTAGCTAATCCTGTTTAATTACCCAAAGTGTTTTTTTGGGGGGTTTTGGTATCAGGTATTGAACTCAGGACCTTGTTACTGCCAGGCAGGTGTGATGCCACTGAGCTAAATCCCAGGCCCCAGTACCCAAAGGTTTTATTGTAACTGCTTTTTTTTTTTTTTTTTTTTGGTACCATGGATCGAACTCGGGACCTTGCACTTTCGAGGCAGGTGGGGGAATCACTGAGCTAAATCCCCCGCTGTAACTGCTTTTGATGAATCCTCCTCTGCACTATCTCACACATTCCCTGTGATGCTAAGCAGATCGATCTCCTCTAGTCTCGTAGTAATTTGGGGCAGGCCTTCTTCCCTCTGACCCAAAGTATCACAAAATTCTTTTCGAGTTCTCGCTATCTGGTCTGGGGAGGTGTCCTCCCAACCCGAGGACCCAAGCCCTGCCTGCTGCTGAACAGAGTTCCCCTACAACTCCATTCCTAGACCCCCCCCACCCCGGAGCCTTGTGCTTCCTGCTGGAGTCTCTCACTTCGTTTGGCCTCACCTGGTCCTCCGTGGCTTCCTTTGTGTGTCAGGTCATGATTTCATATTCCAGGGCCGAACTGGACCGCTGTTACCAGAGCCTCCCTGGGGCCCCTCTCCCTCAGACCTGGCAGGAAAGAATGCCAGTGGGCTGCCACAGCCCACTGACACCACCCAAGGCCACCAGGATCCTTCTGCACTCCCCTACACGGCCCCTCGGCCCCACATTCAAATCCCTGCTCAATCCAGTCCCTTCCTCCTGTCACAGGCCTGCTCTCTCCCCACAAGGCTCCTCCGTCTTTGACAATAACTAGAAGGGGGATAGGGGGTAGAAAGAGAACACAGGCTTTGCTGAATGCTTGGGTTCTCACTGTACTTTTGCCTGCAGTATAATGTAGGAACTTCCTGTGAGTCTGTCTCTCTCTTTTTCTCTCTGTTTCTTATCTATAAACTAGAGATAATCTCTGCCCATTTCTCCCACTTGGGAAGATTAGGAGTGGCCTTTGCTTTGACTGTTTTGACTGCAGGAGGCCCCAGCGGGACCAGACCAAACCAAAATGGAGTCACTCCCACCAAGTGGCTTGGAACTGACTGAAAATTTCAGGAAGCAGATAATTCCCAAACCAGATCACATTTTCCTAAAAACAGGAGACCCTAATTACTCAAATTAGCACACGGAAGTCCTTTCTGCTTTAAAAACATAACCTGAATTATCCTGGCACTAACCTGTCAGGTTTCCCCCCCATATTGTTTCATTTCCTTGTTCCCAGCCGACAAAGCCCACTCTTTTGCTGTTACCCAAAGGGGGCTCTCATTCTATTTAGGAGAATGGAGAGCACCTGGTTCATGAATCAGAAATAAAAGCCAATTAGATCTATAACTAAATTTATAGTAATCTCGTCCTTTGACAAGACCGAATTAGTGGACTATCAAAATCCTTTCCAGGGCCGGGGATTTAGCTCAGTGGTGCCGCCGCCTGCCTCCCAAGTGCAAGGTCCCGGGTTCGATCTCCACTACCAAAAAAAAATCCTTTCCGAAGTGGACAGCATCAGTCTGAAATGTGTTCGCAGGAGTGCACCGACTTTTCACTGCACTCCGTCCTCCGCGCCTGTCTTTCTCCCTGAGCTCAGGCCTTCGCTCCGCCTCTCTCCCCCTCATCCCAGTCTCCCCCACACCGAGCCACACTCACTTTTCCCTCTCTCCCCTCTCCACACATCCCAGTTTGTCTCTGTTTAAGGCCCACTCAGAACCCCCAAAGCTGCCAACCCAGAACTCCTTGGCTTTATCTTTCCTACGTGCTATCTTTTCACCCTGTATCTTCTGAGTGGTGCGGTGGGAACACAATCTGCACTTTTTCCGCAGGAGAGCGGAGCAGGCTCTTTACACCTCTCGGCCTGCGTTGGCCGGGGATTAACCGAGGGGGACGCCCCGCCTGCTCAGCACCATCCACACGCTCGACGCGAGCGGCCGGCTGGTCCCCGGGGTGACTTGAATCCAGATGCGGGGGGCAAGAGCTGCAGAGACAGGCGCACGCCCGGCGGGACCCTCCCCTCTCTCCCTTCCCCGCTCCCCTGAGGGCCGGGCCCGGCGGCCCGCTCTCGGGCTGTCTGTCGGAACTCACCTTCCCGGGGCCCGGGCCGACTGGTGCGGACCCGGGCCGCTCCACCCCACCCCCCACCCCGCGCACAGCTCGCTGAGCGCTGCGCCGGTCCCTGCGTCCCCGCTCAGGAAATCCCTTTTCCGTGGATGCGTTGCACCATCCTTTCTCGGCGTATTCATTCTCTCTGATAGAGGTGTTTCTTGGTAACCTCCAGGCAGATCATCTGCTGACTGACGTGTGTGCGGAACAGGAAATGCTCTCAGAAATCAGACTTGGGAGAGTTGGGGTGCACGAGGCTCGCCCTTCAAAGCAGACAAACCTCAGCCTGAGCCCCAGCCTCGAAGGTTCAGAGCCGAGATGCTCACAGCCCCTCCCCTGTCCCCCACTTTCACAGCAGACCTGGGGGCAAGCAGTGGTAAACTGAAGCGCGGAAGACAGCAGGCATAAAAGCAAAAGCACCCAAAAGCTCGATGAAAGAATCCAGTCACTACCCCCCGGCTTGCGAGACGCGTAGGTAGGAAGAAAATCTTTTAATTCGTTTCACGCGAACGAATCACGCTCCTGCTCAGGGTCTACTCTGGGTTTGGCCCCGGTGGTTCCCCGGGGCACAAGACCAGCCCCTCCCCTCTCCAAGCGTTCGCAAAAAATGCGGCATGACACAGCAGAATCCGTGTTGCGCTGTTAGAAAATCCCGAGTAGAGTGGAGGCTGCAGCCGGCTCGGAAAGCGCCCAGGACGGAGGGCCGCTCCGGGCGGGGCTGTTCCGGGGCCCCCGCAGCCAGCGCCCGAGGGCGTGGGGCGCGACCGCGTGGGCCGCCGGGCCTCCGCGCGACTTTCGTTTCTTATAAACACCGCGTTGGGAGGAAAGCGCTAGGCTCCCCACCCGCCCGGAGGGTGGCGAGGCCGGGGGAGGTGTCGGGGGCGGGCCCGGCGGCCGAGACCCTGCTCAGGGCGCTCGGCCCCTCTCCGCCCCGGCTTGGTGCCCTCTCCCCCAGGGGGCGCACGCGCGCCGACCCGGCTGGAGTTGGGGGCGTCGGGAGAGGAGGGGCGCAGGCCCTGGTGCCCAGCCTCCACCTCGCCGCTCCGCCCCAAATGGGGCGCGGGGCCGCTCCGGGCAGGCGGGAGCGCCGCTGACCCTAGCTGCGGCCCAGGCCCCAGGCTCACCTGCGGGTGGCCTGGGCGCCCCGCCTCCCGCTGCGGCCAGGGCGTGCGCGGCCTCCAGCTGCAGGCTGTGTGACCCCGGGCAGGTCGCCAGACACCTCTGCGCCCAAGACACGCCGCCGCCGCGAAACTAGCAACGCGGGGTGGGCAGGGGGCAGCTCTTTGTAAACGCTCCTGGGCCCCCACACTCCGCACCCCATGTGGCCAGTACACCGCGAGCCGCCTCCCAAGCTGCAGGCGAGGCCCCGTTAGGTCACTGCCGCTGCGCTCCACCGCCCCCTGCAACCCGAGAGACGCGGGTTAGGTTTGGGACTCTCGCGTGGGAGGCGCGGGGGGTCTGAGCCTCTAGGAGATGCAGCCCGCTGGGGTCCGAGCTCCCCGGCCCTGCGCGCACGCGGCTTGGTCTGCCGGGTCCACCGGGGCCGGGGGCGCGGGTGCCCTCACCCTGCTGAGAGCAGCCGGGTCCCGCGAGGCCGCGCCGGAGGGGCGGGGCTTGGGTTTCGGTTTCTTGCAAAAGCGGAGGCCACAGGGAAATCGAGGAGTTTCCGGGAACCGCACCGGGAGCGCTGAGGTCGCGGCCGCGGGGGGCGGGGACGGGCGGGCTTCCAGGGTCCCGGGGCGCGGCGCTCTGGAAGTTCCAACGGGAGCCGGGAGCCGGGGAAAACCGGTTCCCAAAAAGCCCCCCATGGTACACCTGCCCTAGTGCTCTCCGAATCTGGGGTTCACCCAGAAGTCGGGGCTGGAGGGGCCCATGTTTGGGAGATGTATGCGCGGGAAAGGAGGGCCGGGAGCGGGCAGTGGGTCTGAGGAGGGGGAAGACCCCTTCAAACGGCCACCCAGGTCCCCGGCTGTACCCCTTGCTGCCGCCTCTTGCCTCTTGACTGTTGTCCTGTGGTGAGCGCCTCTGCTCCCTGAAACTGCCCTCGGTGTCGGCGTCGGCGTTTGGGTTATGTGTTGGAAGATGTCCCTACACGACCCGGAGCCTCTTGGGAGTGTGAGCCCCTCCTGCAGCCCTGCCTGCTGGGCCTGGTCTAGGAGGAGCTGACCCCAAGGAGGGGCTCGTGAGGAATTCTTTAGAAAATTGAAGAATGGAGTGAGTTTGAGGATCTGCGGGCTGCGTGCTCGTCCCCTGCCCCTCGCTCCCTCAGAGCCTGTGGATGACCCCGGATGAAGGAGGGCCCGCCGGCCGCCGTAAGAGAGATCTCAGGCCCTTTGGGAGGAGGGCGCCAGAAGGGGAAGGGGAAGGGGAAGTCACGGCACAGGAATGTTAGCTGTGGGGTCGGCCACTTCCTTCCCTCCCCAGGGCTTGGAGCTCAGGCCTGGGACGCCTTTGGGTGGGGCCTTGATCAAGCGAGGAAGGGGTTTGGGATGGGGAGGCAGACCCCAGCACCCGCCCTCACCTCTCCAGCCCAGGCCCTACCTGGAGTCAAGGTGGGCAGTGTCACCCTCAAGCCTGTGTTTCCTAAACTCTGGCCTCTGCGGCTGCAGGTGTGTGGTGGGGGCCTCGCTCCCTGTGGTCCTGAGACTACAGCTCTTAGAAAGTCATAAACCAAACCCGGTGATGTTTCCTTGTCTGGAAAGGGGAGGAGGTAGCAGCCCTAGCCCTTCTGGAGGCAGCCAGCTGGCCCCGGGAGGAGTAGGTTGGCAGGTCCTCCGGCATCCTCCAGCCCAGGCTCAGGAGCAGCGCGGCCCGCCTGGGAGAGGGCCAGGGAAACTCCAAAAGCTGCAAGAATGGAGCTTGTGCTGTGAGCACAGCCCCTGGTGACTGGTGACTCAGCCTGGGAATCCCGTCTCCAGGGGCTGTCTTGAAAATCAGGTCCAGGGCAGTGAGGTTAGTGAGGCCCCAGACCAAACAGGTAACGATATGCTTTGCCTTCTCACATGCCCCAGGGCTGGGCCCATCGACCACTACGCAGGGCCCTGCCCAGTCCAAATAGCATCCTTGCGTCACGGAGCCCAGCCCCAGTCCTAGCTCACAAATTGGAACTGGGAGGGGACCTGGTCCTCAGTGTCTGTGTGACAGGAGGTCGCGTCTCAGAAACAGCAGATGTAACAAAAACTAGAAAACACCAACAGGAATGTGTCTGTGGGTCCAGCCCAACAAGAGCTGGGTGCTAGGTACGTTCATGGAAGGAAAACTGGTCAAGAGGTAGGTGACGCTCCGGTGATCCTGTGGGTTCGCTGCTGTGGCTTCAGGAGCCAGCTTTGGCTGGGCAAAAAGCAACCATCTTACGTGAACCAGCATGGTGTGGACTGATGGATGGATGCAGGGTCCAGCAAGGTACACCTTTTTCCCGGAAGACAGTCTCAGCAATGTGACGGTTTCTACAGGAACCTACATCTGCTCCAACGGGAAGGAGTGAAGGATGTGGCGTGGCTTCCTCCAGCCCTGGTGCTGTTTCCACCTGTCTCTGCCTCTCCAGAGGGGACTTGGCGCCCTTCTGCATCACCGTGTTCACACGTGTGACCCCTGAAAGTTAGGCTGAATTAGCAACCGAGTGGCAAGGGCTCCCAGTCGAAGAACATGGGACAGGGCAAGTGAGTGCCAGTCTTCCTTCTGGAAGGCAGGTCTCAATGTAGATGGGACCTCAGCTGGCCATAAGATGGTCCAGTCCTTTCTGGACCTGTCAGTCCTCAGAAAACATCTGTACACTGACTGGTTAACCTGCAGGAAGAGTGAACGGTCCACAGAGACCCACCTGCCTGGATGGCCCAGGAGAAAGCATAACTAACTGCCCTTTGTCCAGCTCGACAGGTGATACACCAGTAAGCGTGTCACACAGTGACGCACACTGCAAGTTCGCCCCTGTATCTGATAGCCAGCACCAAGTGCTGCACTGAGCCTGTTGTAGAGAACTGGAGTCCATAACTGGGGCAAGAAGTGGGTGGAGATATTTTGGGAGAAGGCTCTCCGAGCCAGTACACCTCTAGTGACTGGCTACTTCCAGGAAACAAAAGCCAGCCTTGCTTCCTTGAGAGCCCTTGTGAATATCAGAGGCTTCCCACAGCCTTGTGAGCTGTGTATGAGGCTCTTACTTGGCTTTTAGTGGAGCGGGTGATTTCAGAAAGCTGAAGACTTAGGAACCTCCCATGGTCACCGAGTGTTGCTCAGCCCTGGACCTGTGCTGGGGGACTTAGAAGCCAGGGCCACGGTCCCCAACCCTAACCTGCATGGGAGCTGTCCTGAGGAGCCACCTCCCCCGCCCCAGCACTCTGCCTGTGGAGAGCAGGGATCTAGTAAGTGTGGAATGACAGATGCACATCGCACCCAAGTATGAGGCAAAGGGACAGAGATGCTGGGGCTGTGGGCACAGGAGCTGATTGTCTCACCCGGTGCTGATATAGGGAAAATAATAGAACTCTCGAGCTGCTAGATGTCAGATACGCTGAGGTCATGTTCCCCAAAATCAAAGAATGAATTCTAAGGAACAATGGAGGTGAAGGGGAGGAAAAATTAGTGTGAGAGAGAGAGAGAGGGAGAGAGAGAGGGCACTCCTGAGAGACGGGAGGGGACCTGAAAGTGGGTTGTCATGGACTTCACTGCATAGAGCAAAATCACAAGGTGGGTACAACATGGGTCAAAAGTATAATTACAGGTACAGCTGCTTAGGAAATATTGACCCAGTGGGGAAGCAGGTCACGTAGTGAGTATACCTAGAAAGAACAAGGACCTTTTTAGGAAGGGATGGATCGGGAGGTCCCAGTCACCCATGTGGGTGACTGACTGATGTCTGTCTATCTAGACTATTGGACCAGGTGATATCAATTATAATCTAATCTTCAATTTATTGCTTAGCCCTTGGGGAGGCATGTAGGCCTGGTCATGTTGTCTTTATCTTGAGGCCTGAGCTTTGACAGACGCCCTCCAGCCACAGTTATGTTGTATTTTCATCTTCTGCACTGACTCCCTCAAGGGCCCGGTGCAGTCTCACTCCCTGTAATAGTTCTCCCTACCTTACTATGTATAATAGAATGACAGACGGATGTCATACCCAAGCAGGACAGGAGCAAGTTGTCTCAGCTGGTATTTGTGGATGGCTACTCTGAGGAGGGGCCACGAGCAAGCCCTAGAGGGCTAAGCCAATGTACAGTAGGCAAAGAGCAGGAGATGCATTCCAGGGTGCAGGAGCAGCCCCCGGAAAGACCTGAGGACCACAGTGCAGGGCGGACCTTGCTCTCCATGTGGCCTGGGTCGGCTGTCCCAGGAGCTGAGCTGCCCCCCCCCAGGGCCCCCCCGGAAGAAGCCATGTGCCGTACATAGGGCATGGGCTTTGTACTGGCAGACAGCGGCACTCAGGGCAGCACTGACGGTTCTCCCTTCTGGGCCCAAGGCCCAGGCCAGGGTGTCTGTTGAGCCAAACTCCAGGCTGGGCCCTGTGAGGGCCACTGAGGGCTGAGCTGTGCCCTGGAAAGCTCTCTGTGACTGCCTCGGAGACAGGTGGCACCAGGTAGAGGCAGGAATCTCCTTGCACTGAAGGAGGCACTGGCTGTCAGGAACCAGCGACTCGTCCTTGTTGTAGGCTAATGTCTCGTGTGTCCTTGCCCTCTTTTTCAAACTATCAAAAGATGATGCTTCTTCGAAAGAGAGGACCCAATAGATATTCTTACGTCTCCTTTAGATCAGTGCCCTCCTTAGCCTGAACATCGGCCTTCTGCAACCCCAGAGTGTAAGGGAGCAAAGTCTGGGTGGTGACGGGGATGAAGTAGGACAGAAGAAATAAAACTAGGTAGAAAGGAGAGCAGGAAAGCGAGAATTTAAAATTGTACTTTTGGGCTGGGGATTTAGCTCAGTGGTGCCCACGGCTGCCTTGCAAGTGCAAGGTCCTGAGTTTGATCCCTGGTACCAAAAAAATTGTACTTTATGTACATGTACCAACTCCTCATGAGGAATGTTGGTACCTTTTTTTTTTTTTCCGGTACTGGGGATGAAACTCAGGACCTTGCACTTGAGAGGCAGGCTAGGTGCCACTGAGCTAAATTCCCTGCCCTAAAATTGTACTTTTAAAGAGAAACTGCAGCTTTAGAACATAAGCCTGGTCTATTTACTTTTTTTCTTCCCCCCAAACAGCAAACCTGGGCAGCTCAAGAGCTCCAAACTGGTCCTCCCGTTCCCTTTTCACCTGCACATTGCCCTTCCCCACAGCCCAGAAAGCAGCTGCACTGGAGATGCATCTCCACTTCAAACCTGTGTGGGTGGCTTGCATTGTAACGCAGCAGACAGCGAGACTACAGATCCCAGATCACCCATATTGAAATCAGCCTGTAAATGCCCCCACCCTGGCTTGTGCCTCGTGCCTCAGCACTCTGAGCACCTGCATGCCACTCTGCAGTGTGTCCTGTATCTCCCTCTAATAAATCCTTCTCCTGCCTCTGTCACTGACAGGTCCTGAAAGCTCTTTTTCCGTGATGGGAGTCAGAGAACCTGCATACTTATTTTAAAGTTGTGGGTGAAGGTCCTTTCAGCCTCGGGGACCCTCAGACCCAGCCTGTGACACCAGCACGCAAAGGAGGCACTCACTGTCGGGAACCCACGCTGATGTGTACCAGCCCGAGAGTGGGTGCTTCCTTGAAGGAATCAGCGGGCACCTCATGGGTCTCACCCTAGCCCAGGACACTGCTGCACACAGGTGCCAGACAGGGGGCAGCTCAGGTGACCCAGCTGGATTAGGGCTGTGGCCTAAGTTGGCAAATATTTGGAGTTATCTTGGCCATCCCCAAATCAGAACACAAGATTTGAGGATGGCCAGGATGTGGGATGGGCTAGAGTGGGGGCCCCTCAGGCCCTCCGTGGGTTCCCTGTTCAGGGAGCAAATATGCCCACAGTCCGGCCAAGGCAAGACCTTGGGCCTTAGCTTCCATCCCAGTTTGTAAGTCTAGGGAGCCCAGGGCATTGAGTTACAGTGGGGCAGGAGGTAGGGGTTCCAGCACGGTCACGGGTGTCCACGACTAGAATCTGAAACGATGCCACAAGTCTGCTCAGCTTTGTACGTTGGACACAGGTGTGTGAGCACACCAGGCAGGGAAGGGTGGATAAGGCTGGCCCCCTGTGGGTGGGGTGGGTCTATCAGTCCATCGCCTCTGCTGTCCAGAAAGAACAGAGTCAAGCCCCAAGTCCTCCTGTGCTCCCACAGGATTAGCGCCTTGGCTGCCCCAGCCCTTATTCTTGAAGCTTGGTCCCTGTGACAGCAGCACCCTCTGCTGGCCAATGCGGAGAACCACACCTTCTTATGGGGGGCGGGTCGAAGGGAGAAAGAAGGGAGCAGGGACAGCACTGCTGGCGAGGGCACGGCGGGAATGAATGATGGACTGTGGCTAAGGTAGACAGACAGGTGTCCCCTGGTAAACAGAGCACCTTTGTCTTGGTTAGTAGCCTTTGAACAGATGCCAGAAAGGCCAGGACCCAAGCAGAGTAGAGATGGGACTTTCTAAAATGGCTGCTACAGGAAGCCTTTTTTCACCAGAGTCCCCGCCTCTCCCCGGGGCATCATGGCCCGAGAGGCCCTGCATCCCACGAGAGGCCTTGGCTCTCCAGGTGGGGACAGGCACTGCCTCAAGTTCCCTTGAGCAAGCCCCCAGGCCCACGAGGATTTGGCCTAGAACTGTGAAAGGATGCTACGCCAGGCATCTTAACGAGTTCCCAGTAAAGGTCTCGTGGACAACGAGAAAAAAAAAAAAGAATTATTCCTAGAATTCCTGTCCCAAGAAGCCAAGGAGGGGAACAGAGAAAGGGACATGCCCATAGATTAAAATCTGAGCAAATCTATGACCAGCTGCCTGGCTGTCCAGACAAACCCCCCGCCTTCAGGCTAGTGCCTTGGGGCACAGGGACCACTTTGAAGCACTGGATGAGGTACCCAAGGGACAGAGGTGTGACAGGGCCTGGTGCTGCCTTGACCCCGTGGGCCATGAGACCCGGAAGCCATGTGTCTTCCCAGAAAAGTTTCCACCACAAAGCAGAGAGGCCAGCCTTCCCTGAGGAACCCTGCCCACCACAGCTCTGGTACCTGGAGTCCCCTCCCCAGATAAGAAGCCAGCCCTTCAGGGAGTTTGTTTCCATGGCAGCTGAGGCTTCGTGTGGCTCCTGGGAGCACAGGCAGGGAGGCTTCTCTGGCAGGACAAGACAGCACTTCTCTTGGGGACTCAGAGAGGGCTTTGAGCTCAGGAAAGCAGCTCCTTCCCGCATCCCAGGTCTGGTGCTGGCTGCCATTTGTTTCACCAGGGCAGTGTAAGCTCTGCACAGAGATTTCTTGTACCATTCAGCTACCAGGAAAGGGATGAGGTCCATAGGAGAGTCCACAAAGCCAAATGGAGTCACGCAGCCAGGGCCACACTTAGCTGGCAAGCCAGGTGGAGAGGAGCCCGGAGTGCTGGGAGCTCTGAACTGCCACCAGCAGGGGGAGAGCTGGTTTCCCAGGCAGAGGCAGTGGGATGGGAAGAGCAACCTGCACACACCAGGGGCACAGGAGCAGAGTAAACGGCATTGGGTCCTTTGACAGGCAGGCCTCGGAAAGGCCGCTGGGCTGTGCTGCCGACGGTGCCGTCACCCTGGGTGTATCAGGTGTGGGCCCAACAGCACCAGCAGCCAAAGCAGCCGGGGCTCCCCGGGGGTGGCCCACACCAGGACCAGAGATGTGGCAACTGCGTCACGACACTCCCAGGTACTTGTGAAGGGACTGATCTTCTCTGCAGATTTGTCACTTGTCTTTGTCTTGCACATGTGTCTTCTTGCCTTTCTAGCCACAGATAGTTTACTCACCACAGGTGCCATGGGAAAGGATTCTGTGACGAATTCAGAGAGCACACGTTTACTCTGTGCCAAGGTGCCAGGCACAGAAGTGTGCTAGGGGCATAGAACCCAATAAGAGTGTTTCAAGCCTGTGCTACATGCCAGGCCTGGCTCTCAACACTAGGATACAGAAATGAACAAGACGAAGTCCCTGCTCTCCCGAAACTCATTTCCCAGTGGAAGCAGGCAATATATAAACAAGAAAAGTGTCGTGTTTGTAGAGAAATAAAATAGCACGGTTTTATAGTATAGAAGTGGTCATGTTAGATCTGGCGTCCAAGGAATGTTTGTATGAGAGGTGACACTTTAGTTCTCTAAGTGACAGATGGGTGGCAGGAGGCAGAATGGGGGAAGAGTATGCCCGGCAGAGGGAACGGCCAGTGCCAGGGCCAGGGCCAGGGAGAGGGGGAGCTGAGTGTGCTTGAGGGACAAGGTGAATGTGGCTACAAAATGGGACGCAAAGGGGAGAAGGACAGAAAATGGGGCAGAGGAGGTAGGCTGGGGTGGTATGATGTGGGGCATTTGGGGCCGCTGGTCAGGGACTTGAGCTTTACAGCAAGGAGATGGAGACCACTTGAAAGATGTGAAAAAGGATGAAATGACCCAGTGTGCATTTTAGGAAGCTCCCAGGCTGCACTGTGCTGAGTGGACTGCAGCGGGGCCTGTGTGGAGGCAGGGAGGCCCCTAGGAGTAGGATGGTGACCCAGGAGGGATGACCCAGGACCGGGTGGTAACAGTGAGAGAATGGGGCCATGGATCCAGGCAGAGGATGAGGGGAAGACAAACAGGTGAACAAAATATGGGGGCTGCAGAAGGGGAGGAAATAAATGTCTGTAAAACATATATCCACAGAGGGTTTGTATCTAGAATGTGTAAAGAATGCTTACAATTCAATACTGCCCAATTCTTTAAATGGGTGGAAGATTTGGATAGATTTTTCACACACACACACACACACACAGAAAAAAAGATGTGCAAAGAATAAAGAAATGTATGAAAAAAGTGCTCAACACCATAGTCATTTGGGGCATGGCGATTCAAACCACAGTGAAACACCATTACACATCCACTAGGGTGGCCAAAATGGGAAGGACTGACTCTGCCTGGTGGAGTGCTCCTCAGCTGGTGGTGATCTTAGTCACTGTCCTCGCTGTTGGGACACAATACTGGCAACCCACACACTAAAGGAGGAGAGGTTTACTTTGGCTCACAGTTTCAGAGGTGTCAGTCCATGCAAGTCAGCCCATCCAAAGGAAAAGAGGAACAGTAGAAGGGCCTGCTGGGGAGGAAAGCTGCTTGCATCATGGTGGTCGGGAAGCAGAGAAAAGCGAGGAGGCAGGGCAGAAGCTAATTCCCTTGTAGGTCACACCCCCAGTGACCACCCCTTCTGATTAGACCCCATGTCGGCTATTACACCCTAGGATCCAATCACCTTCCAAAAGCCCTGCACGTGAGAGTTTTGGGCATCGCTCTTGATCTAATCCATGACATGGTAGGAAAGGGAAATAATACAGTCACTTTGGAAAACAATTTTTCCATTTCTTATAAAGCTAAACAAACACATGCCATACAACCTAGCCATACAATTCCAAGGTAAATGAAAGTGTGTGTCTATACCCAAGATTTGCATATGAATCTTCATAGCAGATTGATTTGTTAGAGGCCCAAACTGGAAACAACAAAATTGGCCATCAACAAAGTAATGGCTAAATGATTCTAATATATCTGGTACAGTGGGCTACCACTAAGTTCCAGGTTGAGGCAAGATGAGGTAAACATCCCCCACCCTGTCTG
This sequence comes from Heterocephalus glaber, assembly GCF_000247695.1. Next base: position 39,581,341 of record NW_004624733.1, on the reverse strand, counting down.
TCCCACTAAATAAAGCAATAAAACATGGGCAGAATGCAGTGGCAGACTTGGAAGAGTAAACAGCAGCAGGTGAACTAGGAAAGAGCATAAGAATATGAAGTACCATTGAATTGGGGGCGTTTCCCTTTTCCCCTCAACACTCTCTGGGCTGGATTGAAAGCAGTTTAAAAGCTAAAGTCAGCAACAGGCTATAGACAAGGAAAACTGCAGGGGGAGCCCTTTATTTATGGTTTGAGGGTGGAGATGGCTCACAGAGGGAGAAAATATTCCCTTTTGGTCTTTTCTCCATTCTCCCAGTCCTCAGCCCCTGACCTTCCTGCTGCAATGGACGGGAGACCCAAAGCATCTAAAGCTCTAGAGATAAACCCTGTCTGTTAGAGGAATTCCAACAGATTTGGACAAACACTGTTGCTCACGTGTTCACCCCCACCCTACCCCCCAAATGAGTGCACAGCAGAGCGAGACAGCTAAAACTCCAGTTTTCTGCTGAGGACCCAGAAGAGGAGACCAGAGGGACCAGCAAGTTATCAGTGAGATCGTGGGGGAACTCAGGAAACTGACCCCATAAAGTTGTTTGCAAGCTCCTGGGCTCACCTCCAAGCTGAACATGCGTAGATCCAGCTTACCGAAGACTCAAGAACGGAACTTCCGGTTTTCACTCTGACCCTGGAGACGTCAGACTTCCAAGGCCCAGAAGAGGCAACTGACATTGAAATCATAATCGCAGAAAGCCTGTCAGCCCTTGTGGCCTGATACCAGCTGGGTTAATTGCCTACAAAAAATAAGCATCCACATTCTCCATAATGTAAAATTCAAAATGCCCAGGATGAACAGTAAAATTACAATCTTCTTGCCATAGGAAGTCCAGGAAAATCTCAATTTGCATGGGAAATGGACACAATCAAAAGACACCAAAAATGTGATATTGAAATTAAGTAACAAAGACTTTAAAATTATGGAGAATAGGGCCGGGGATTTAGCTCAGTGGTTTCGCCGCCTGCTGCGCAAGCGCAAGGACCCGAGTTCGATCCCCATTACCAAAAACCAAAACAAAACAAAATTATGGAGAATAATGAGACTATTCCAAGTAAACACTCTTGAAATAAATGGAAAAAATAGAAAGTCTCAACAAAGAAATAGAACATACTAAATAAATAATGAATAGAGTGCTAGGGATGAATGAAACAATTCCATAAGGTCAAATGCTCGTTTCACTGGAGTTACGGAAGGAGTGGAGAAAGATTGCAGTGCAACAAAAGTTCTGAAGAAATCCTGGCGGAAGACTTCCTGAGTGTGTGAAAGGGCATACAGCTAAAGAATATATGCTGTATGTATCATGGCCAGAGAGAAATAACACATTCTGTAGAGGAAACCAACAGTTCCAATTACTTCCCATTTCTCACGAGGAGAGCCCAGAGTCTTGCTGTGGAGATCAGAAGGAAGGCGAATCAAATCTTTAAAGTGCAGAAGGAGAAGAGCCATCAACTCATAATTCTGTTGTTCGTGGTTTCAAGGCTATCCAGTGACAATGTGCTTCAGGAGTGAAAGGAAGACAAAGACGTGCTCAGATGAAGGGAAGAAGAGAGAGGTCCTCAACAGCAGACCTCCAAAAGTAATTTCTTAAAGAAGTTCTTCAAACAGAAGGGAAATGATGTTGGAATTAACTTGGAGTATCAGGAATGAAGACCAACAGAAACAGTAAAGATCTACATTAACATAACATCCAGTTCTGCTCCTAACTTCTTTAAACTATGTTAATGGTTAAAACAAAGATCACATTTTTTGTTTGTTCTTTCATTTTGTTTTGGAGACAAGGTCTCACTGTGTAGCCCAGGCTGGCCTCAAACTCACATCGATCCTCCTGCCTCAGCCTCCCAAGTGCTGGGATCGCAGGCATGTGCCACCACACCTGGGTTGCATACCTGTCTCGCAAGACTCAGTGTAGGAGAGACTGGTGTCACGGTGGTAAAGGGATTTACCAACAGTCAAGGAATACAGAAACGTTAAGACTTTATTGACACACTGTGGGGCATGTGGGGGTGTCCAAGGAAAGGCCGCTCCACCGGGGTGAAGAGCTGAGATTTTCATATCTGAGTTTAACATGCAGGGGGTCTGGAAATACCACCCCAGGGATGATTTCATCAGGTCTCAGTGGTTCTGCGGTCCATCTGTCTCAAGTCCAAAGACAGCCAAGTGTTGTTTGAAGACTGGCATAATGTTCTTGTGTGACAGGGTCCAGTGCCCTGCCCTGGGCTTTGCTAGAAACAGTTCTCCCGGGTAAAATGAATTAACAAATATGTAAATATTGGCCAATGTTAGCGGTCAAGAACATCAGAATGAAATACATGTGTCTGTACTTGAAAGGGACTTTTGCGGTCGTCTTGGGATGGGGAGGAAGTGTCAAGGGATGAGGTCATGTAGGGATGTCTGTGTGGAAGGTGGAAAGTTAATGTTCTACTACGGACTCATTGCTCAACTGCGATGTAGCTTCCAGGGAACCTGTGGTAAGATAACCATGATCCCCACGACACTGACAGAGCTGGCGCTGCATCTGTGGGTAGGGCACCAGGTGCTTTTCTATGCCACTCACGTCCTGGACTGAGGGAAGATGAAAGAAAGAAAAACACTTTTACAATAAACCTATAAATCCGGGCTTCTGACCTGTCCTTCTCACCTGTGAACTTGCTTCCTTCATCCCCGATGAAGCAGTGACACTGGTCAGCAGCAGATCCCAACTTCAGACACACGTAGATGGCTCCCACCCTAACCAGACACAGTGAGGCCCACACCTCCATACCCCTCCTGGAAGACACCCCTTAAACACATCCAACTCCAGCCCCTTACACGTCTCAGGTTTCTGAGCACCCGCACTCTGCCCACTCCTGAGCGTGTCCTAGAAGGTCTGTCTAATCAAACCTTCTCTTACGGCTGGGGATTTAGCTCAGTGGCGCCTCCTCCTGCTTCGCAAGCTCAAGATCCTGAGTTCTATCCCTGGTACCAAAAAAACAAAAACAAAAAACCCCCCACAAAACCTTCTCTTGCCTCTTCCTGACTCATCAGGAGAATTCTTTCTCCACAACGGGTCAACAAACCTGCCCGCTCACAGCCCCAAGAGAGAGCACACCTGACTTCCAGCCCAGGGCTCTGACAGCTGGACAGATTTTAGGGACAAAAGCCCAAACGAGATCCAAAAGGGGGCAGAAATGGAGTAGAAAGCTGGGTGCTGGGAGAGGGAACTCTTTTAAAGAGACACAGCACTCGCTGTGTGTGTTGCCTACACCCCAGCACTGTGCTGGGATCCGGGGAGTGAGTAGGATTACCCCCTGTACGAATTAAAAGAGCGAGAAAGAAAAACTTCAGTAGTGACAGGCTTTATTCAGGATAAAGACCTGAGAGGGGCCCGAGGGCTCCACAGTGCCCAAAGCAGCTCCCTCTCGGGGAGGAAGGGCTGACAGGGCGTTAAAGGGAAGGAGGAGATTAGGTGCCTGCTGTTCTCAGGATCGGTTCCTGGTCTGTCTCCTGTTTGTGAAAGGTTTCCTATTCAAGAGGCCCAACGTCCCTTGATCTGGAATATTCTGCACAGCAAATAGATTTCATGGGCTTCATAAATCCAGGCACAGAAGTATTACAGACAGCCGAGCTAGGTAGAAATATTACAGGCAGTCAGATAGGGCCAGGTCCTGGAGAGGGTCAGGACAAAGGTGAAACACACCGCAACGGCGGCCAGAGACACATCTGTTGAAGGCCAGGCCTCAAGAAAAGGACGAGATGACCAGACCTGCATGCTTCCTCAAAGAACAGACACTGGGCCTAATGAAGTCTAGATAGACATCAGCCGCCCCGTGGGTGACCAGAGACCTCTGGACCCACCGCTTCCTAGGAGAATCTTTGTTTTTCCCATGCACGCTTGTTACGTGACTTGTCTCCCGACTGGACCACCGTTACCCAAGTGACTGTACCTGTAACCTTATTGGACAATGTGGCTGTGGCCCACATTGTTCCCAGGTGGGTTTTGCTCTGTAAAACTCCTCTGTAATGTGGGGTCCCCAGGGCTGCCCACTCGGGTCCCCTCCTCCCTCTTAGGAGCTATCTTATCAATAAATATCTTCCTACTCTTAACCGCCGTTGTTCCTAGAATTCATTCTTCGATTTTTAGAGAACACCTAGCTCAGCATATCAGACATCTAACAGGTTGGGAGATACAATGTTTCATATTTCATCTCCGGTATTATTTCCTGTACCAGGAGGATGTGGGCAAGAGTCCCACTCACGGGAAATGCCCACTGGCTTTTTCCTGCAGCCTCTTTCTCCACAGAGCTCAGTCAGAGAGAGAAGTGGTGTTTTCGGTTGGGCGTGGTGACTCACGCCTATAATCCCAGCACTCTGGGAGGCTGAGGCAGAAGGATCTTAAATTTGAGCCCATCCTGGGCAATTTAGCTATTCCTTGTTTCAAAATGAAAAATGAAAAAAAAAAAAAAAGAAAAGAAAAGAAAAAGAAAAGGGCCGGGGAAGTGGCTCAGTGAGAAGACCCTTGGATCAATCTCCAATCCTGGGGAAGAAGCAAGTTTTGATACAGCTGCAATTTTGTCCACGACTGTCCATGAATTTGGCCCCTGATTTCCGGGTTTGTTTTTGCTGGGTCGTATGCCGAGGGTGAGGCATAGAGGAGCCCAGAGAAGGCTCGGGGGCGAGACAGGCGCTCTCCAGGCCTCCCAAGCTCTGGCTCTTCTGAAACCTGCCCTCTCTCCTCAGAACTGGACTCAGGATGCTGCTGGGGTCGGCTGGGGCGGATCCCCGCAGGGCTCACGGCTCCTGGGCAGAAGGGGACCGGGCCTCCGGCCTGGCGCTGGCCACCGGGGGCGGTGCCGGTGCAGGTCCGCGGGCCAGGGGGCACCTTCCTCGGCGCGCAGGGTCGCTCTCCCGGAAGCACTCGGCTCGGCCCGGACAGGGAGGTGGCGGGCCGAAACCGAGGGTTCCGGGCTGTAACCGTGGTCTCGGGTTGGACAAGGGGGTGCGGGAAGGGAGCTTCGCGGTGCCGCGCGCGCTTAGCCGAAGGACCCGGGTTCGTCTCCGGCGGCAGCAACCGCAACGGAACAGAGAGAGGTAAAAGAGGATTGGGTGCGAGAGGGAGGCGTCGCAGACCCTAGGCTGAGAGGAAGCCCCGCCCGGGTAAAGGCCCGGGACCGCTCCCACACTGCGTCTGAGGTGGGATGGTCGCAAGTTCGAGACCAGTCTGGCAAGAGGGGTGGGTGGGACGCAGCTAGTGTGAAGGGCCTGGTTCAACCCTCGTGCAGGGAGAAACGCCCACAGGAACGCTAGTGTTGCCAAGGAGGGCTCTGCCCCGGGAGAGCTGGGCGGGTCCGGCTTGGCTGCGAGGACGAAGTCAGCCGGGGCGGCACTCGCAGGTCGGCCGCTGCCCCACTCGGGGGCGCCCCGCGGCAGGGTCAGGAGGACGGGCGGCCGCGAGGGCCCAGCGCGAGCGCAGGCTGGCACCGCGGGGCCTCGGGCTCGCGGGCAGAGGGGCTCAGAAGCCGAGCGCCCGTCCTCCCCGGCGTTCGAGGGGGCAGCCCGGGGCCGGACACCGTCGCGGGAGGCGCACGCGCAGTGGGAGGGCGGGGCCTGTCCGGCTCCGAGTGGGATTCGGGTCTGGGCGCTGCGTGCGGAGGAGGCGGGAGCCGTCGGTGCCCGCTGCCCGCTGGGCCTCTGCCTCCTCCCCTCACCCCGCCTCCCGACCGCTTCGCCGGGGCGCGGCCACAGCTTCCGCGCCAGACCACAGGGCTTCCGAGTCCGCGCTGGCCCTGCTCTGCCGTGAGCTCTCGGGGACTTCCCGACACCACCGTGGAGCCGGGTCCTTCTGCGGCCGAGAGCCCTCCCTCCCCTGGGCGCCTCACCCTCGCGCCGGCGCTGTGGCCCGGCCGGCCCCGCTGTCCAGGCAGGCTTTCGGGAGCCGGCTCCGCCTCTGCCTGACCTGTCGGTCACTCTCCCCCGCCGCGGAGGAGGCGCGGCTCCTGCTCACCGCCTGGCCTGGCGCCTGGCGTAGACGCGACGCGTGCACGTTTCTCAGAAGAACGGGCCTCCCGTGGAGCCTGTACTTTAGGTCTGGTCATCCCCTCGCGCCCAGCGTGCGGGCAGAGAAGGCAGAGCCTCAACTCTGCCTGACTTCAGCCTTAGGCCTCCACAGGGTTATTGCTGTGTAGTCCAGGATGGCTTGACCTCATGGGATCCTCCTGCCTCAGCCTCCTGAGTGCTAGGATTACAGGCATGCACCACCATGCCTGGCTCTGCCCCTCTTTTCTCCATCGCACTCACCACAGTGTAGTGGTTCTGTTTGTTGACTGACTCTCTACGGGAACAACTGTGCTAGAGCAGGGCTTTGTCTGCTCCCTGGGGTGTCACCAGCTCTAGAGCAGAGCTTCCTGGGTCAGGCCCTGAGTGCTTGCTGAGGAGTGAGAATAAGCAAGCAAATGAACAGACAAGCGGCGCATGAGCCTGGAGAGCGAGGAGGGTCCGGCCGGGTCGGAGCAGCCAGGGCCCGAGCCCAGCAGCGCCCAGTAAGAGCCCTTGCTGAGAGGTGGCTTGCGGAAGGCGCCAGAGTCCTGCTGTGTGAACCTCACTCTCGGGGTCTGGCTTTGCTCCCTACTTCTGCTGAGTCCAGCCGAGGGCTCCGGGCGGCTCCATGTGAGCGGCCTGGCTTCCACACGTCGCGTGTGTCAGCACCTTTTCAGCTTCTGAGAAACAGGAAGCCCCCGAGGTGTGAGGGCTGGAAGAGACCGATAAGAGGCACCTTCCTCTCCGGTTTGGCCAGGAGACCTGGGCTCCTGTGTGCACGGACTCCAAAGCATCACTTTTTCCCTTAACCCGGAATGTGGGAGGGTGATGAGGAAAATGTGCTTTCAGGAAGGAAAAAAAAGAACAGAAACGACAGCTTAAAAAACATTTATTAAGAAACAGATCCCACATACCAGAGAAAATATTACCCACGCAGTCTAAAACACAGGAAACCCCCAAGTTTCTAGTGCTCAATTAAAAAGAATATTCTCTCCCCACGAGGGAAAGAATTCGTTCCTCCCGTTAGTGTTCACTCTCTCCCACCGGGGATAATCACTACGCTGGTATTTTGGCTTAATCATTTCTTTGCTAGGCTTGATATTTTATCTCATATACAAATGTCCTGAAATTATATGATTTCCTTTTGCCTATTTTTGACCATTTTATAAATGGAACCGTGTTGGATAGGTTTATTTATTTATTTATTTTTTAATTTTTCAGACAAGGTCTTGCTATGTAGTTCAGGCTGGACTTAAACTCAGTATGTAGCCTAGGCTGGCCTCAAGCTCATGGGGATGCTCCTGCCTCAGCCTCCCGTGGGCTGGGATTACAGGCGTGCACCACTCCCAGCCGGATGTATTTATTCAAGACTTCCTTTTACTTTTTTTCGTCTAGTTTTTATTTTTTATTAGTATACATTTGTAGTAATAATGATTCCATTCCTTGTGGGGAGTTGGTACAGAGACATAGCACAGTGGAATTCTCTTTTCATGCCCTTCCCTTCCCCCCCCCCCAACTCTTGGTCCTCTCCTCATTTGTAAAACAGAATTCCTTCAGATTCATCCATGTTGACATACAGTGGCTCATTCGTTTACTGTAATCCTGGGAATGAGTAAATCTCAATTTGTTTTTCTGTTTTACTGCTGATGGGCGCTTTGTGGGTCCGACCCACCAAGTTTTAGTTATTTAAAACAATGCTTCAGAGGTTGGAGGTTTAGCTAGTGGCAGAGCATATGCTTAGCATGTGTGAGGCCCTGGGTTGAATCCCCAGCATCATCAAAGCAGGCTGCCTAAAAGACGTTAGGCAAACTAAGGAAATCTCAATAAGGTGTAGACTTTAGTTAATAATAGCTGTTAGTATCGCTGTACCATACTAATGTAAGAAGAGAAAATTGGGTACATGGGAACTCTGTATTAGCTTCATAATTTTTCTGTAGATGTAAAATTGTTCCAAAGTTAAAAGTTTATTTAAAATCAGTGTTGCTATTAATGTATTTATGTCTCTTGATTCAAGGGCAAGAATTTCTCTGAGTTGGGCTAGATTGAAATTCTGGGTTACAGGGTACATCTGCCTTCAATTTTACTAGGAACTGTGTTTCAAAAGTACCATTTTACTTTGACAATATGTAAGAATTCCTTCTACTTCACGTTCTGAGCTAGACTTGTAGTGTCTGACTTTTTAATTCTTCCAGGCTTGTGGTAACAATGAAGTGTTATCTCATTGTGGTTTAGTTTTGCATTTCCCTGACTACTAACAAGGTTGAACATCTCTTCCTATGTTTCTTGGCCATTTGTGTTTCCTGTTCTGAGAAGTGTTTACTCATGTCATTTACCTTTAGTTGATTATTTATCTTTTTCTTATTAAGACTTTGTTATATATTCCAGAAACTAATCCACTGTTTTAAATACATGACATAGGTATTTGTCCTAGCTTGTGGGTTGCCTTCATTCTCTGACTGGTACAACTTGATGAATGTTGAATGTGTTGATTTTTTTCTTTTTCTTTTTTTTTTTTTTGGTACTGGATATTGAACTTGGGTCCTTGCGCTTTCGAGGCAGGCGGTGAAACCACTGAGCTAAATCCCCGGCCCTATTGATTTTTTTCTTGTTGAGCTGAGCCTTGTGTCTTCTTTTTCCTTCCATCCTGGCCTGGAGAGGGCCCATTGCCCCTCCAGATTCACTCAGACCCTCCTTTCAGCCTGCCTTGTGTCCTTGTGGCCTTTGCGGATGGCATTAATTACTTCTTTGTTCATAGGTTCTCCACTGGGCTTGGCTATGGCAAACACTGAGCGGAAATGAGGGGGTGAGAAGTGAGGGAACTCGAGCTACCTGAGCTTGCTGCGAGCTGGCGGTGACCCCTGAGTAAAGGTCCAGGCTCCTACCGAGAGGTCCTCCGGCCACAGCTCTCTCTCTCTCTTTTTTTCGTACGGGGATCCAGCTTGGGACCTTGCACTTTCGAGGCAGGCAGTGGAACCACTGAGCTAAATCCCCGGCCCACAGAGCTCTCTTTATCTCGAGTTGCAGTGACCAGTCCCTCTCCTTGTTACGAGCCCCGGAGGACTTGGTTGTCCCTGCTTCTTGTTCTTGCTTGCATAATGGTCCCTATTCAACGGACTCTCAAGTTACCCACTGTTAGTGCCACAGCTGTTTTCTGCTGGTCATACCCACCTCGAGGTCATATTTTCTATCTTTTTTTAAAACGAGATTTTGTTGATCTGTGTCTCTACTCCAGGGTCTCTCAGCCTCAGCACTACTGACGTTTTGGATGGGCCAGTTCTTGACGGTAGATAGCTGTTTCGCGCATCGTAGATCAGCTTCCCTGGGCTCTGTCTTTCCTGGCCTCTACCAGTAGTATGTGCTCCTTCCATCCAGCTGGGAAACTGAAAATTGCCAGATGTTCTCTGGGGAAAGAATCATGTTGAGAACCACTGTTCTATCCAGTTGTCAATGCCACACCAATATAATTGTCAAAGTCTGACATCAAGTAAGGAAAGTTCTCCCACTTCTTTAGGATTGCTTTGACTATTCTTAGACCCTCATTCTTCCATGTACAAGAATGAATAGGCTATCTGCCACTTGTCTCGAAAGTGCAAGGTCCTGAGTTCAATCCCCGGTACCAAAAAAAAAAAAAAAAAAAGAATAAATAGGCTGTTTTAGGATCGGCTTGGTTGATACCATGAAGAGAATTGTTGGGGTTTTGATACGAGTTGCATTACATTTATACATGAGTTCCCAAATTACAGTATCATCTTCGTATCTGTGAAAGTTCTCTGTGTGTCTTTCAATAACTTTTTAAATTCTTTAATATTGTAATAAAACTTAGGCCGGGGATTTAGCTGTGGTTTCACCCCCTGCTGTGCAAGCACAAGGACCCGAGTTTGATCTCTGGTACCAAAAAAAAAAATTGTAATAAAACTTATGTTTGTAATTATATCATCTTTGAAACTACATTTTCTAGGGCTGGGGATTTAGATCAGCGACGCTTCACCTACCTCGCAAGTGCAAGGTCCGAGTTCGATCACCAGTACCAAAAATAAATAAATAAAGGAGAAAACTAAAAGACAAGCTTTTGCTATGCTGTCCTGGGTGCCCCCCAATTCCTGGGCTCAAGTGGTGTCCCTGGTTCAGACTTCTGAGTAGCTAGGATGACAGGCAAGTGTCACCATGCCCCCCTCTACATTTTTTTAGTTTTGCTTATTTGTTTGGGGGATTGTTTGTTTTGCTGTACTGGAGATCAAACCTGGGATCCTGTGATGTTTCTATTTAAAGAAAAAAGGCTAATGTGCTAAATTACATTAAAAGATTCTCTAATATATGTTAAATTCCTGAAATAAACTCAACTTAGTCATTACGACATCTCTTTTAATAAACCCTGGATTTCAATGGAGAATCCTTTGTCTGATTTTTACAAACATTTTCATAAGTGAGTACGGGTTCATAATTTTGTTTTATTTTATTTTTTTGGTACCTGGGATCAAACTCAGGACCTTGCGCTTTCGAGGCAGGTGGCAGAACCACTGAGCTAAATCCCTGGCCATAATTTTATTTCTTTATGCTGCCTTTATCTTATTTTTGTATGATACATGTTAGCTTCTGGTTTGTTTATTTTCTATAGGAGTTTCTATACGTTTGGAGTTGCATGTGATTGAAGACCCACTTGTAAAACTGTACATTCCCCCTTTGAGGGGAGATTTAAAATTTGACTGATTCAAGGGCTGGGGATTAGCTCAGTGGTGCGGACGCCTGTCTCACAAGCACAAGATCCTGAGTTCAATCCCCGGTACCAAACAAACAAACCCACGAATTCACGCCAGTCACGGTGGTACTCACCTGTAGTCTGAGCACTCTGGGAGGCTGAGGCAGTACCCGTCTCCAATAAAGGGCTGAGGATGTAGCTCAGGGCAAAGGCCCTGGGTTCAGTCCACACACACACACACACCCTCAGTTTCCTTGATGCTCACAGGTGGAACTTGGCCCTGCGTCGTGTGTCTTCTCAGGCTACCTCCAGGCCCTAACCTCTCTCGGTTGGCCCCCGGCTTTCACCAAGCCACTCCTTCCACTCTGGACGGAGATGAAATGGGGTCCAGCGTCTCATCTGGCTGCAGGTGACTGAATGATGCAGTTTGAAAGGACAGAGAATCGAGCTCCTGTGCCATGGACCGTGGGGTATGGAATGGGACGCAGCTCCATCCTTTCTCTGCGCTGTTGCACAATCGCCCTTGTGCTCAACACTCTGCATGAATCCGCCTGCATGCAAACACACCTGCCGGAAACCCGGTGTGCCTCGTCATGCTTCCGTGTGAAGCTGAGGCCAGTGTAGTACTGGCTCAACCACCCTGTTTCACTCTTCTCCTTGCCTAACTTCCGCTTTTTCCTCAACCTCACGAATGGAGGCTATAATTTCTAAATGAAATGTTGATGCTTTGCCCTTTACCTCAGGCTCAGCTTGCTGAAGGAAAAGCCTGGGCTGTCACAACTACTATCAGCTGTAATTTTGATAAAGCCTAGGAATGGCATTGTGAAGTTGGATTGTTCACTTCTCTAAAATGATAGGAACCCATGTTGCTGAGGATAAGTGGATGAGCGATGACTTTTGCAAAGACTGCAATTTTAAAGATTTTAATTGGGCTGAAGGGTGAGGGGAGAGTGAAGCAAGAGAACACGGTGGATCCAGGGTAGATGAGAATAGTGTTAATATAAAAACTGCAGAGTTCTGGACCTCTTCGCACGTGCTAGAGAAGAGAAGGTCAGGCACGGAGAATCTCATTGTAGCTTCCCCAGCCCTCTGAACACTAGAAGGTTTCAATGACAACTTTTAATTTTTTTTTTCCATTAAGTTTATTGGTACATTTTAGGTGTACAATACAGTTACATTCATTATTGGGAACTTGTACCTGTACACGATGGATCTTGGTTCTTATTTTTTCCCCATTCCCTGCCTTCCCTTCACTCTCTCCACCCCTCCCTCTTTACAAAGACTTTGTTTCCATTTCTCATATTTTTTCCTTTCCCCTTCCCCTCCCACTTCCCCTACCCCTTTAGACCTTTTCTTCCTATTTCACATTATCAATTATACATTTTGATCCTTATTTACACTTTCACTTTCTCACACCAGAGAAACTATTTGGAATTTACACATGTGTGTCCTATTTATTTCACTTAAGAGTATGGCCTCAGTGTGCATCCATTTAGCTATAAATGTCTCTAGTTTCTCATTTTGTTTTGTTTGGTTTTTGTACCAGGGATTGAACTCGGGTCCTTGCGCTTGCGCAGCAGGCAACAAAACCACTGAGCTAAATCCCCGGCCCAGTTTCTCGTTCTTTATGGCTGTGTAGTACTCCATTTTATATTAAAATAACTCCACATCTTCTTTATCCAGTCTCCAGTTGATGGGCAGTTGGGCTGTTTCCAAGTTTTAGCTATTACAAACTGTACTGCTATAAACGTGGGTGCACATATATCGCTGTGGCATGATTTTTTTTTTTTTTTTGGTACCAGGGATCAAACTCGGGTCCTTGGGCTTGCAGGGCAGGCAGTGGAACCACTGAGCTAAATCCCCAGCCCCTGTGGTATGACTCTTTTAATTCTTTTGGGACGATACCCAGCAGAGGAATAGCTGGGTCAAACGGGACCTCTAGTCCTAGTTTTTTGAGGTATCTCCACACTGATTTCCACAGTGGTTGCACCAGTCTGCACTCCCACCAACAATGGAGGAGGGTTCCTTTCTCCCCACAACCTGCCAGCATTTGTGATTGGTTGATTTCTTAGTAGCAGCCACTCTTTCTGGGGTGAGGTGGAATCAGCATTGTTTTCATCTGTACCTCTTGAATGACCAGTGATGTTGAACATTTTTTCATATGTTTATTTGCTGCTTTTACTTCTTTGAGAAATGTCTGTTCATTTCAGATGCCCATTTTTGAATTGGGTCTTTGAATTTGGGGGAGTCTGAATTTTTTCAATTCTTTATATATTGTAGATAGTAGACCTTTGTCTGAGAAACAGCTGGTAAAATTTTTCCCCACATTGTAGATTGTCTCTTAGCTCTCTTGGTGGTTTCTTTCAGTGCAGAAGCTTTTTAATAAGATGAGATCCCAGTTGTTGATTCTTTGTGCTAGTTCCTGTGCTACTGAGGTTTTATTCATGAAGTCTTTTCCTATGCCAATGTCTTCAAGAGTTCTACTAACTTCCAGCATGTTTAGTGTTTCTGTTTTAATATTTAGATCTTTAATCCACTTTGATTTTAGTTTAGTGCATGGTGGAAGACAGGGATCTAGTTTTAATCTTTGGCAGGTTGAAATCCAGTTTTTCCAATACCATTTATTAAATCAATGGTGATTTCAAGAGATGTCCGTCTCCTGCAGCCACGGGGAAGCCAGAGCTAAAATTTAGGCTCAGGGTCTGGTTATTTCTCAGTCTTTGAGGAGCAGCAAAGGAGAACAGTTGTGTACCTTTGATACTCTTCTGTGTCAAAGGATGGGATTGTGGAGCCTGAGGTAGGATCATCCGGATCCACGAACCTGAGACTCAACCCCCAAGTTCTCCCCAGGTCCCTGTGATCAGCAAAAGCAGCAGACTCCTCCTCACCAGGGTAGCCTGGCTTCCCCTTGCCTGGAAATAGAATAGTGATTTCTCTTGAATATAAGGTGATATTTCCTCTCCCTATGACCCTCCCTCAACACCCCTCATTTCTCCAGGCCAATAAGCCGAGCCAGATCTAAGACCATCCTGTATCCCTTAAGGACTCATCAGGAGATGGAAACTATCCCACTGTTTTTTAATAAAGAGAACTGACTATGAGGAATCCTTGGGCAGGTATTCCAAACTGGACCAGCGAAAAAGGGAAACAACAGGTATCATGGAGGTGGCAATTGTGGAAATCACCTGCCACCCCTATGACTGGAAAACAAAGGGAAGATGTTAGAATTGCTAAAACTTGTAAATCTGAAGCTCCTGGGATGTTTGTGGAGAAGACACTGCCCTGAGCTCAGAACAGGGGTCCTATGGGCATGGGATCCTCTCGAGAGGGCTTGTCCCAGTGCTGAGGTCTCAGAGCGGGCAGGCTCTGTGGAAGTTAGTTCTAGGAAAGGTAGAAAAACTGCAAACCGTAACCAGTTGTTGCCAGCAGAATGAATCAGTGCTACCAGGGTTAATGTTAGGGTTAGGAGTGAGGGTAGAAAAGGGTAGGGATAGGAAACAAAAATAAGAAATAGGAAGGAAGCAATCCTTACTTTAGCTAGCACTCCTTCTGGATAGATTGTCAGGTAAAAGGCCGAAGACCAAGACCAGACCAGGCCACAACAAGCCTTTATTAGGGGAATAGATCTGCCGGGCTGTCTCTGACCAAACGAGAGACAAAAGCAATATGGCCGGGGCAGGGAGAGTCTTTTCTAGAGACTGGGGTGGGGTGTGTAGGGGCTGAGGCGGGGTTGAGTGAGTTAGTGACTAGCAGAGGAGCCGGTGACATCACTAGGTGGTAGGAGGTGAGTGAGTATTAGGTTACTTTCTAGGCGGGAACAGGGGCATGCTGGGAAGAAGGGTTTGTTCTTTGGTGGGAGCAACCATCTTGGCAGGACGTCACACAGGTGAGGGGGCAAGGCACCATAGGAAGAGGGCAGCTACTATATATAATAGCTGCTGAGGTGGTGGGAGACCTATCATAGATCTTGACAGGGATTCAGCTAGCAAAAGAAACTAGTTCCTGAATCCCAGTTCCAGCAGCGTGCAGGAGGGGGATTAGGAGATGAGACATACAGTCTTGGAATCCTAGGGTCCACAGGGGTTCACTGATATGTGCTGTCAGGATCAGGACACAGTGGATTCTGAGGCCGTTCATCTGGGGGAACTAGAGTTGAATAGGACTGAATTCACTGGGATGGTGGTTATTCACTATCGCTCAGAATTTAACATTTCTTGAAGAACACCCAAAACGGTTCCTAACGTTTTACTAAAGTGGCCCCTTGGAACCTCACCCTGATGATGCTGAACAGACTGTGAGGTGGAGACACCAGAACTACCTTCCCTAGTGTGGAGGAAAGGAGCAAATAGCTCTGGGAGGTAGGAGTACTAAAATGCAGTCGCTGTACCTGTGTGAGAAGCACTGTCTGACTATGTCCTGGAGGGCACGGAGTATGCTTCCTTTGCTAACGTGGCAAGGGCTGCCCTGATGAAGAGAAATGAGCATCCCTGCAAAGGCTGGCTGTAGGGGTCCTCTACAAGTCAGAGCAAGATGAGATTTCCGGAATGAGGCCAGGTTGGGAGCATGCAACCAGGGAGGGCCAGGTGGACACAGTGACTACAGTGAGCAGCAAGGCCACAAGACCCATCAGAGCATCGTTACCTTTTACCTCCAGGGATCTATGACGGGGGCTAACAGATTAAATCGATTCTAGAGGCAAGGGAGGTAATCAATCAGCATATTCATGTAATCAGATAGAATCAAGACCTTGTGCGTAGAAGGCTGACATCAGCCACCACAGTGGAAAACCAAGCCCTGCCTCTGGTGGTTCCCAGATCAAAGGCAGATCATAGCCCCACTGTCCATTGATCAAATGGGAGAACTCGACACCTCACTACACACACATGTAATAAACTTTCTTTTTATTTATTTATTTGTTTTTATTTATTTATTTTTATAATATACTTTCTTCAGCCTTTTACTGAGGAGGCCTAGAGCTATTCATCAGGATAACTGCACTGGTAAAAGAAAATATCCAGACTTTTCAAGGATTGTTAGATTCTCTGCCTAGAGGAGGACTCACCTAGTACAAGTGATAAGTGGTGCTTTAGCATGAATCTTTCTCACACCCTGTGATTATTTTCCCAGCTATTTATAAATGGAATGAACATTCTTAGAGAATATTGGTTCTCTGACCTATGAAGTAAAGGTCAAGAGGAAGATCTTAAACTAGCCTGCCTGATCAAAATGGTACCTCAAAGACAATATTGTATTCCTGGATGAAGGAAAGGAGTTTTGTCACATGGAAGACTTGAACCATGCACTAGTGGTTTTCTAGCACATTCCCATTCAATTTACCTTTTTATTTTTGTTTATTTATTTTTTGGTACTGGGAATTGAACTCGGGACCTTGCGCTTGCAAGGCAAGGGCCAGAACCACTGAGCTAAATCCCCAGCCCAGTTTACCTTTTTAGATCCTGCAATAACCAGGATGGTTATAGTTCAGGCTATGACAGACTGGCTTGTAACAGGCCAGCCTTGTCGCCAAGAACTAAGAAAACTGGTCAGTTAACCTACACTTCTTCCCTCCCTCCCTTCCTATTTACTTTTTTCACACTAGGGATTTAACCCAGGGCCTGTAAGCTGAGCTACATCCGCAACCTTTTTATTTTGAGACTGTCTTATTAAATTGCCTAGGCTGGCCTCGAACTTGTGATCGTCCTTCCTCAGCCTCCTGACTGGTGGGATGATAGGTGGGCACCACCACACCTGGCTCAAATAGCCTTTTGAAAATCTTTTGGTGGGCCAGGGATTTAGCTCAGTGGTTTCACCGCCTGCTGCGCAAGTGCAAGGACCTGAGTTCGATCCCCGGTACTGCAAAAAAAAAAATCTGTTGGCAAGAATCAAGACAATGAGGACTCAAGGGAGCAACATTCTAAGGAAGAGAGAAGCCTAGAAGGGAGTTTGACATTTAGTATAGCTTTTTTCATGAGGTGCTTACTGATTAGTAAGTAGGGCTGAGAGATCTAGAGGCTGAGCACCAGAAAACCTGAAGAGGACAGTTGTGACTGAGGACTGACAGAATAAAGAAGCATTTTAGGGAGTCTCATGGGCCTGGTGGGACAAAAATTGGAATTCATGGCTCACCAAATAGGAGGAGTTCCTCTGAATACTTCCAGGCTGTAGCAGAAACCCCAAAGCATTATACCCTAAGAATAAGAGCTAACTCAAAATAGATCAGTGTTTGGGGCCGGGGATTTGGCTCAGTGGTTTCGCCACCTGCTGCGTAAGCACAAGGACCCGAGTTCGATCCCCGGTACCAAAAAAAAAAAAAAGATCAGTCTTGTAAAACAAAACCCACTTCCAATCAGTGGTGTGTCAGACTGAAGTTTATCTGTCCCTACCCTGACTGCTTGCTAGAAGTAAAGTAAATCATTTTTGGAGGATAACACCATTCTGTATAAATCATTAACTGTGTGGTTTCCTCCTTGTATCAGACCTTCCTTCGAGGTGTTTCTCTCCTTTCAGAAGTGCAACCTGTCAAAGTTCTTCTAGTGAGAGTTTACTGGTAATGAGCTCTTCCCATTTTTAGTTGCATCAAACAGGTATTTAGCTGATTAAAAAATGGACAAAAATCCTGAATAGACCTCTCACCAGAGATATACAGATGGAAGATAAACGTATGCTCAACATCATATGTCCTTAGGGAATTCCAAATCAAAATGACAAGATACCATTGTTTACCTATTAAAATTACCCAAATCCAAAGAACACTGCCAACACCTGAGGCTCCTGATGATGTGTAGCAACAGAAACTTATCCACTGTTGGTGGAAGCACAGAATGGCACAGCCACTTTGGTAACTGTTGGCAGTTTCTTACTTCTACCACACAGTTTAACAGTAGTGCTTTTTGCTATTTTCCCAAACGAGTAGAAAACTTATGTCCATATAAAACCTGCATATGGGTGTTTATAGCAGCTGTATTTATTTTATTTATTTGTTTGTTTGTTTTTGTGGTACCAGGATTGAACTCAGTACCTCAGGACCTTGCTCTTGTGAAGCAGGCGTGGTGCGGCTGAGCTAAATCCCTGGCCCTATAGCAGCTTTATTTATAGCTTCCAAGCTTGGAAGCAAACAAGATGTCCTTCAGTAGATGAAATGGATAAAGTATAGTATATCTAAACAATGGAGTACTATTTAGTGTTAAAAAGAAATGCACTATCAATACATGGAGAACCCTAAATGCATATTAGTAAGTAAAAGAAGTTGATCTGAAAATGCCACATAGGCTATGATTTCAACTATATGTTATTCTGGAAAAGGTAAAACTATGGGAAGCTGGGCATGGCAGTGCACACCTGCAATTCTGGCATTTGGGGGGCTGAGGCAGGAGGGTCATTGTGAGTTCAAGGCCAGCCTGGGCTATATAGTGAGTTTGAGGTCAGCCTGAATGACATAGCAGAAAAACTTGTAACAATGAGAGGGAAAGGACAGGTGTCCTGAAACACAGGGAACAGTGCAGGCAAAGGTGCACAGTATGGAATCTCACAGGGTATTCTGGGAGGAATAAGAGCTTGCGTTTCCTACTGAACACCTCCCAGTCAATGTTTTCCACCTAGATTGTTTCTTCATAAGCTGTCTCTCAGTGCAATGCTTTTCCACCAACACATACACTGGAAAATATGTTTATGTCCCCAAACATTACAAACTTTTGTGTTCTTTTTTTTGATACAGGGTCTCGATATATAGTTCATGCTGGTCTTGAATTCACTATTGTATATTGCACAGGCTGCCTTAAACTCATGGTGACCCTTCTGCCTCAGGCTCCCAGTGCTAGGATTATAGGTGTGCACCACCATGGCCAGCTACAAACTTTTAGACAAGGTAATGAGGGGCTCAGTGGAGAAAGACTACTAGAATTTACATGTGACATGTCCCCCCATTTCACATCCAAACTACACTGGCCTGTGTTTTAGAGGCTTGATCCCCAGCCTTTGGTCTTCTTAGGAAGCAATGGAAACTTGAAGAGGTGCCCTAGGGGAGAAGCTAAGTCACTAAGGGTGTGCCCTTAAAGGGATTTGTGAGAGCTCACCTCTTCTTTGCTCTTTGCTCCCCAGAAGCCATGAGAGCAGTTTGATCCACAATGTGCTCCCACCAGGGTGTGCTGCCTTGCCACAGGCCGAAGCAACAGGGCCAACCAGCCACGAACTGAAACCTCCAAATGTGAGCCAAAATGGGCCTCTCCTCTTTTTAAGTTGATTTTCTCAGGTATTTTGTTATAGTAACAGAAAACGGACGAACACAAACTCTCCAATTACAACTCACAGCATATCAAAGTTCACAGAAAACAGTTGGATAGGTTTTGAAAGTCAGCTAAGGGGATGGACAAAGCAGAGTCACATTAATTGGCAAGTGATCAAGAATTATTGTTTTAAACTTTACATTCTTTTTTTTTTTTTTTTTGTACTGGGGATCGAACTCAGGACCTTGTGCTTGCGAGGCAGGCACTGGAACCATTGAGCTAAATCCCCGGGTAAACTTTACATTCTTGTTATACCACAATTAAATGCACAAAAATCCAAACATTTAAAAAATATTTTACTTCTGAAAGTGTTAGTTTGCTGTTTATTCATGAGTCTTTTATTATGTTTTCTGTTTTAAGAAACTGAGGATGGGGCCAGGGATTTAGTTCAGTGGTTCTGCCACCCGCCTCACAAGTGCAAGGTCCCGAGTTCGATCCCCGTTACCAAAAAAAAAAAAAAAAAAAGAAAAGAAATTGAGGATTTGGGATTGAGATGCAATACATTGAAACATTTCCCATTTAAATCAATAGGAATGGGTTCCCGGAATAATTTTTTCATGCAAACAGTGTTAAGTGGAAAGGGGTGGAGGTAGACTTTCTTCAGATGGTAGCGGGTCAGGGGTTTTATCCCTGACAGTGACATGTGGGAACTGACTCCACAGCATGGGGAGAGCCTGACGCAGAGAGCCGATGACTGCCTAGGCAGGTGAGCGAAGTCCGTGGGGATGGAGCTGAGGGGACCAGAGAGCCAGTGTGGAGGCTGAACAGTGGATGGGAAGACACCAAGGGTCAAAGTCCGGAAGTCAGCTAGAAAAGTAATGAGGAGTTGGTCGTGGTACATTAGCCAGAGCAGCGACTCAGAGAAGAAGGAGAAAGGACGAGGAGCCGCAGCAACAGGTTTTGTGGCATAGGGCTGGCAGGAAGTGACGCGTTGTAGACGCATCACTGTCTGGGAAGATTCTTCTGGGGCCCTCCCCCAACCAACCCGATAGTCCACATGGCTCCTCCCACTGGGCTTGGACACTAGCGTTGCCAAGTGAAAATGGACTGTTGTTGGAACAAGCTTTCCTTCTAACTCACTCTCCCCTGATTCGTCACCAGGCCTGGCTGAGGGGAGCAGTTCCCGCTGGCGAGGGGGAGTCAGGAAGGATGCTTTTGGGGGAGGGGGGCACCTGGAGAACTGTAGATTCTGCCTTTAAAAACCTCACTACGCATAAGAAGTTCCATTTCCGTTACTTACAAACAACCCACCTTGCTTCTCTGGGACCTAGTAAATTGGTGAGGGTTTAAAATATGGTATTCTAGTCTTAAATTCACATTAACCATATTAGATCCTGATAAAGAAGTGGGAAATGAGCTTTTCTTTTTTTCGGGGGGTGGTGTTAGTCTGCAATAATAGAGATTTTTGTCTGTTTTATTCATTGATAGATTTTACACTCTAGAAAAGTCCTGGAATATGTTGGAGCTTCATACTTGAGTCATTTGAGTCAGTCTTTTTGCAAGTTGAGTTTCCCGTTTCCTGTCTATTTCTAGAGCCTGGTGCTGTGCAAATCCATCTCCTCCCTCACTGGCTCAGCTTGTGACTCTTGGTGTGGCCACGAGTTGGGGGCCCGGGGCACAGTAAGTGGCAGAGTTCTGCCCACTGGACCTGCTGTAGAGGGCAAACACGTCTCCTTCCACAGAAGGACGTTGCACCACGCACTGGGGAGTCTGTGTCTGGCTGCTCAGCCCCTCTGCCGTGCCTGGAAGTAGGAGGGCCGATTGCTTCACACCTGCCCAGAACCTGGCCCCGATGCCACGTGTGCAGCTGTGCCCTGGATGATGGCTTTGGTCCCTAAGGATTTCCAGCGCAGACCCCATCTGTATTCCACACCCAGCACAGGGCCTGTGATCAGTAAGTATTTGTTGGACAACGACTGAAGAAATCAGTGGCATAGCTCAATATCATTACTAGGTCAATGTCAGTTTTAAAATATTCTCTGGATCCTTGATAGATTTTCTCAAGCAGAGAAAGCTCCATTTATGCTACGATAGTCATAAACGCTCAGACTGAAGTGTTGTTATGCCTGGTGTTGCTCTGGGAATATGGCATGGGGACTCAGCCTTCAGGATACAACTACCTGACTACCCCTTCTCTGCTCTTTTTGTTACGTTGTGCCATCACCTCTCTGAACTGGCTGTGAGAATGTCTGCCAAATTCTTCTCATAGGCTTGGAAAAGACCTAGTTATAGGTTCCAGCACTGCCTTCCTCCCAGGGAAAGCCTTTAAAACTCAATTTTGAAAGCATTCTAGAAGGTGCATTCATTCATTCATTCCTTGCTGTTTCCCCGCACCATCTTAGGGTCTGGGTGGACTGCTGTGGAGAGGGAACAGTCTCAGTTCCTGCCTCTCCCTGCTCCCCACACGTTCGCACATTCTACTGGATTTCTTCCACCCTCGCTGTGCCTAGCAACCCTGAGACTTCTGCCACCGGGCAGACGGGAACGCTCATTACCAGGCCGCCTGCCCTCAGACTATCCCTCCAAACACGATGTCCTTGCATGGACCGCAAACTTCAAGCATTAAGACAGGCCAGCAAGGGGCCAGAGAATTAGCTCTGGCAATGCGCCTGGTTTGCAAGTGCAAGGTCCTGAGCACAATCCAAAAAACAGCACAAAAAAGACAGATGCCAGCAGCAAATTAACCACAGTTGTCCATTTTTGTTTTATTGGAACATTGCATAGCATAAAATAAATATTAATTTACCAAATTCTTAATCATCTGATAAATACTATTAAGTTAACAGTTATTTTACAGAACATTAAGCTAAATTTGTCTGGAGCAAAATGCAGCAAAATACTTCAGTGATTTTGACATCTGAAATACATCTCAACTATTTTATATTCCCTGCTTAGAAGGAGGTGGTAAAGCAGAAGTGTGCTTGAAATATTTACTTGAAATATTTGAATTGAAGTTTAATGACACTGAAAATTAAGGCCCCACCCTTCTTGGTTGGCTCTTGTTCTTATGTTCTTTGCTTGTCCAAAATCTTTGGCTATTTCAGGCACAGAAATACAAGTACCATATAGTTTCCCTCATATATGGAGTCTAAGAAAGTTCATCTCATAGGAGTTAAAAGTAGAATGAGGGAAGTATGGGAAAAGATTGATCAGTAGGTACTAAGCTGCAGTTAGATCAGAGTAAGAAATTCTGGTGTGCTATCACACTGCAGGATGACTTCAGATAGTGGTTGTGTACTGTGTATCTCAGAAAGCTGGAAGAAAGGATTTTGAATATTTTTACCACAAATAAATGATAAATGTTGGAGGATATAGATATATTTAACCTGATTACACAATGTATACATGTATTAAAATGTCACACGATATCCTATTAATAAGTTTAATTTTCCTGTTAATATCTGTTCAAAAATAAGTTTGAGGGCCCGAGATTTAGCTCAGTAGCGCTGTGCCTGGCTGGCAAACACAAGGTCCTGAGTTCGATCCCCGGTACCAAAAACTCCCCCGCAAAACCCCACATCTTTGGATACAATCAGCCAGTTTAGTCTCAGCCTTCCATTGTCCATTCAGTATTTATGACAGTAAGAAACTCTTGCAGGTAATCTAAGAACTGCTTTACCCTCCGCTGTTCTTCCCCACATTTTTGCTGTGAAAAGAATAGATAATAAGTATCATAGGAGTGATCGGTTTCTGTAGAAATAGGTACAGTCAGACAAATACAGTTCCCATGGAATGTTTGTAACTTACTTTTTGGAGGTCGATGTGTTTTTTAATTAAAGACAAGTTTTGGAATAGTTCTTCTAAAACATCCCCTTGTGTGGTTTGATTCTTCAATGTGTTTATTCCCTGGAAGATTTCTTCAATGCATAGTTGGTGCTAAACAAGGAAGATTTAAAAAATAGAAATGGGGCCGGGGATTTAGCTCAGTGGTTTTGCCGCCTGCTGTGCAAGCCCAAGGACCCGAGTTCGATCCCCGGAACCAAAAATAAATAAATAAATAAAAAATAGAAATAATCAAAACAAGGCATTAAAAACTTGGTCCATTAAAAAAAAAACTTGGTCCACTAATCATACACAATATATGCGTATTTTAAAACATCACATTGTACACTACAAATGTATACAATTTTAATTTGTCAATTTTGGTCTAAAACATTAGGCTTTATTTTGTGGGGGGTTTTTTTCCTCCAAAGAGTTTTTGCATGTTCCTTTGCCAAGTGGTAAACCACCTCACACAGAGATGACATTTTCAACAGATAGGTGCAGTTATATAATTACTAAGGAGACATGTAAAAGATGCTTAAAAAAACCTCTTAACTAGGATTAAAATGTTCAGAAGGTATAATGCAATTACATTACTTTTTTTTTTCAGTACCAGGAATCAAACTCGGGACCTTGTGCTTTGAGAGGCAGGTAGTGGCACCACTGAGCTAAATCCCTGGCCCTAATGCAATTACATTAGTAAGTGAACTCATATCAGTGTTTTCTTTCACAGTTCAGATTGGTAATTATATTCTATTTAGACTTATGAAATAATGTATTTTACCTTTGATAATGACCATGATATATTTCAAAGGTATATGAACCCATTATACAGTCATAATCATCTAGCTATGTGGGCATTATTGAGAGGGCACTTGTATATTTTAATGTCTACTGGTCATGACTCTAAAAACATAACCCTAGGTTACTAATCCCAAAAGACATTACGTTGAGGAAGCCCACAGACAGCCTCACAGGATTCTAGTGGGTACCTCTCACCCTGCATGGAATTCTCACCTGACCGGCAGCTCTTTGGTAAATCTTGTTTTGTTTTGTTTTTTTGGTACCAGGGATCGAACTCTGGACCTTGCGCTTGCAAGGCAGGCATCAGAACCACTGAGCTAAATCCCCTGCCCCTGGAGGCTCTTTGGGATGGAGAACCGACACCCTTGCCAAAGGGCCTGCCTGATCCACTTGTATGGCTTTTCCTGGCTAGAAAGTCATTCTCATATTTATACATTCACATCCGCTCCATATAAAAATGAAATAGAGAAAATTCAGTAGTTCCAATGAAAACTAAGGACTTACAGCTCAAAATATGAAATTTACCATATTCGTATGATCATTTTACTGAGTCATAATTTAACTTACATTTTTATGTGCAGGAACAGAAATCCTCAGGGTCTGAAAAGGAAAACACATAAAATCATTTTTAAAGCACTCTTTTAACATTCCCAGCACTTAATATGATGTCTGCAATTGATGTGGTTCTTACCTATGTGCTACTAACGTGCCCATAATTTCATTGCTTATAAGAGATATTTACACCTGGTAAATGCCTGCACAAATGATTGTTTTGTGTTTTAAAGAACTGTAGAAATAAAAATAATCACCTCATTGCCTATCAGTAGAGTCTGATGAATAGAAAGCAGAGTCAAGGTCTCTTTCACCACTGTCCTCATGGAACTTCCCATGGGGCTGGGATGAACATTCACAGCTCCCAGAGCTAGCAGCCCCCAAAGCAGAAGCACTCTCATGGCTCCTACAGCTCAGTGCTAACCTTCAGCAGAGAAAGTGCATAGCACAAGAATGCATCCCCAGCCAATTTATTCTCTCTCTGAGGAAATGAATAATTTATAACAATCAGATAGAGAATATCTAATAACGGCAAAGTGAAACTAAATGTTTCCTATGCCCTGTATCTTTTTAATATGCATACGTACATACATATATGATACTGGAGATTGAATCCAGGGCCTTTGCACCGAGCTACATTACCAGCCCTTTTGAGACAGGGTCTCATGAAGTTGTCCAGGCTGGGCTTAAGCTTGTAATTGTCTACCTTCAGACTCCCAGAGTAAATTTTTATCTTTTCATAATAGAAATCCCTAATTTTCCCCCTTTAAAAACTTTCTATGACAAAAGAAAATGCTTGAGTTGATAACATCTTTGCCCTACATTTATATTCATATTAAAACCAGAAGACTGGATTTCTTTTTTTTTAAAGGGGCTTTTTTTGGTCTTTTTTTTCGCTTTTCTTTTTTGGTACCAGGAATTGAACCCAGGGCCTTGCGCTTGCTGGGCAGGCACTGCACCCCTGAACTACATCCCCGGCCCAACTGGATTTCTTTTTAAATGGTGTGTATAAAAAGAAATGGAATATAAACCACTAAACAGAATTTTATGCTAAAATACATAAATGTGGGAGATTCTTTTCAGATCAGCTAAATTCTACCATGATTGTAGCTAAATTGATCTGTCTCAAAAGGAATTGAAAATACTAGTAGGGAGATGCTAATTAAAGTAGAGACCTTGGCAGCCGGGTCAAGTTGTGTTCGGTAGGGTCTTCTCTGCTCCTTGTCTTCTCCTCTCCTCTCCTCTTTCCTTTGGATGCAGGGTCTAGATACGTAGTCCAAGCTGGCCTTGACTCACTAGGTAACCCAGGCTGACCTTAAATCCACTGCGCTCCTGTAGCCTCAGCCCTCCAATTGCTAGGTAGGATCACAGGTGTGCACCACAGCACCTGGCTTCGGCAGGGGGAGACAAGCCGGGAATTCTCAGGCCCCTGTAACCAAAGCCTGGGGTGGAGCCACCGTCGTGTCCTGCTGGTTTGGTAGCTGCTGTCCCCAGACTCCATTGCCAAACAGCTTCCCACTGTGGCCCTACGATGATGCTGGAGCTTCTGAGTCTCTATGTACCTGTCGTGTCATGAACAGCAGGAAAAAGCCAGTTTTGCTTTTCTGATTATTCCGTTGAAACCGTCTCCTTGTAACTAGTGCCACACGTTCACCCGTGCTTCCCCTGATTTGAAGGTTGACTTGATCTCATGCAAACTCACAACGGAGGAAGGTGGGGTCCTAGGTAGTAGTAAGAAGGACACAGATGCTGGGAAGGCCACCCAGAAATGTCCTCAGAGCTACGGGGCACACGGATGCATCCTGCGCTGTGCGTCCCTCCCGCAGGGGCGGGTTCCACGCTGGGCGCGCTACGTGCGAGTGTGTGTGACCAGAGCAGTCAGCCTTTGCTTCTTAGGCTCAGGCCCATAATCCCACAAAAGGACAAACGAAGCTCCCTTCTACACCACACTGCCTTCTTTCCTGGCTCTAGCACACATAATGGAAGTATAGGCTGTCGTTTCGGGGGCTGGGATTTTGTTTTTGTTTTTTTGGTGGTGGTTGTTTTGTTTATTTATTTTTTTTCTTTTTTGAGATAGGGTCTCACTATGAAAACTGACCTCAAACTTGTGGAGATCCTCCTGCCTCAGCTTCCTGAGTGCTGGGACTATAGGTGTGTGCCTTCATGCCTGTTTTAGGCTGTTAAGGGAAGGTTTCAATGTGCATCCCAAAGTGGTTCCGTGTTGGCCTGGAAGCCTTACTTCAGGACGCTCTTGAGCTGGTAGGTCGGATGGTACCAAACACAAATTGCTGCCCAGAACGCTTTTCCACAGCTGGGGACAGCTCTGCATGAGGAGCAGGGGCGGCTGGGCGGTAGACACACGTCAGCATGCACGTCACCCAGGCCTGCGCCGGCAGGATGGGGGTGTAGCATTGGCAGCCTGCTTTGGTTTGGTGTTTGTGTGCTGAGGTTTGGGGTTCTTGGTTAGAAGTGTCTGATCGGAGCCCTTGACAGAAGTTTTCCTTGAGAGCTCAGGAGAGACACTGACACACTTCCACCAGTCTCTTAGGAATGAGGCAAGAGTCACAGTAGGCCCAGGTGAAGGTCCTCTTAAAATAGTGCTGCAGAGCCCAAGCCAGGTTCTGGCAAGACTCTCTCCCTGAGGGCACGAGAGCCAGCATTCCCTCTGGTGCCTTGAGGACACCTGAGGAGCTGTGGGCGTAAAGGAGGGCCTCTGAGGAGGAGTTGTCAAATACCTTGGAATTCTAGTACTTAAACAGAGCTTGGCATGATTAAATTCTATCATAGGGCTACACGGCTCAGGTGGTGGTGGCAGACTGAGAAACAATGTACAAGCCTTAGCTAAGCAGACAGCACCAACCACTCAGAGTATTAGGGGAAT
This sequence comes from Heterocephalus glaber, assembly GCF_000247695.1. Next base: position 39,554,316 of record NW_004624733.1, on the reverse strand, counting down.
GACAAACACAGCCTGGCTATCAAAGTGAGGGCAGTTGGCAAGGGGAAGTGGCAATAAAAGTGGTAGTGGCTATACTAACCACAACACGTGCGGCCTGTCCAGAGGGGCAGGTCCTGCTCAGCTCCAGCCGCTTGTTGTCAAGCAACTCCCTTGGGCTTCTGTTGCCAGATCACTCAGTTTCTCGAGGAAGCCTGAACTTCTGATTATTATGTACGATCTCTCGAGTTTTATATGTTGGTAGCTGTACACAGGGTCCTTTTGCAGCCTCTGATTTACAGAATAATTGTGGATTCCTATTGGAGGGTTAATTCCAAAACATACTTCCTACTCAAAATCAAATTCCTTTACATTTAAAAAATTGTGTTAAAGTTCACATAGCACAAAATTTACCACCAAAACCATTTCTAGTGTGCAGTTCAGCAGTGTTAAGTACATTTATAATATTATATGATAGATCTCTAAACTTTTTTGATCTTGAAAAACTAAAACTCTATATCTGTTATAATAAATGCCAATCCCCCCTCAGCCCAGCACCTGTAAACATTCTTCTACTCAGTCTCTATGCATTTGACCACTCTAAGGACTCACAATCGTACACTATTTGTCTTTGTGTTGCTGGCTTATTCCACTTGTCAAAACGTCAGCTCTCATGGCTCATCCATGTTGTAGAATGTGTGAAAATTTCCTTTTTTAAGGCTAAATAATATTCTGTTATATGTATAGACTTTTAAAAAATCCATGTGTTATTGATGGATACTTTAGATTGCTTCCAACTTTCAGATGAATAATGTTACCTATGAACATGGGTGTACGACATTGTATTTCTTTTTTCTTTTTTTCCATCTTTGTTTGTCTTAAGCTGAGGTCTCACTATTTCGCCCAGGCTGGCCTTGAACTCCGGGGCTCAGCCTTCCAAATAGCTAGGACTATAGGTGCATACCACCATGTCCGGCTAAAATTATATTTTTTTTATAACTCTCTCTTGTCATTAACTTTTCCTCTATGATCTCCCCAAGCAGACTGCAAACTTTCTCAGATTAGGGATTATAAATAAATGTATTTGCAAGACCATTTTAATATAAAATTCTAAACACAAGCTAATAATTTTAATCTCTTTTGCAGAAACACTTAAATAATTTAAGTAAATATTCCCCCCTCAAGGAGATGGAGCTCAGTCCTCCTTCACTATGTGTGGGATGCACACAGTGACTTTGTTTTTTATTTTTATTTTTTTTATTTATTTATTTTTGGTACCGGGGATCGAATTCAGGTCTTTGCGCTTGTGAGGCAGGCAGCAGAACCACTGAGCTAAATCTTTGGCCCATGACTTTGTTTTTTAAAAAGTCAGTATGGAAAGGAGAGAATGAGAGGAGGAACTTTGTAGAGCAGATACCTGATACACATGCCCCCAGCTGGGTGACAGGATGAACAGTGACAATGATAAGTCATATTAATAGCAGGTGCCTTTTGACCCGATGTGATAAGAATGGCATTTTATCTCTGTGGTCTTCGTTCTCCAAACCCATCAGCCTCCATCTAACCAAGAGAAAATACTGGACATACCCAAACGGAAGGACAAAATACCCCACCAGTGCGCCTCAAAACTGTCAAGATCATCCTGAAAAAGATATCTACAAACTGTGGGAGCCCAGAAGCACACAAGGGACATAATGACTAAATGTGATGTGCTACCCTGGATGATGTCCAGGAACGGGAAGAGGATAATAGGTAAAACTAAGGAGATCTGAAGAAAACCAAAGCAAAAAGCAAATGTGGAGTCTAGTAATATACTGATGTCGGTTTCTTAGCAGTGACAGGTGTACCATAGCAATGTGAAGATAGGGGAAACGGTGAGAGGTTCAGTGAACTCTGTGTAATGCTCTGTAACTTTTCTGTAAATCTAAAACTACTTGAAAAGTTTATTTTAAAATAACCCTGGGGGGCTGGAGATTTAGCTCAGCGGTTCTGCTGCCTGCCTTGCAAGCACAATGTCCTGAGTTCGATCCCCTGTACCAAAATAAAATAAAATAACCCTGGGGGCAAGGGATGTACCACAGTGTACATGTGTAAGGCCTTAAATTCAGACCCAAGCACTACAAAACAAAACGGTGAAGATGAAAAAAGTTAATGACTCTTTTTATTATTATTAAAAAGACTTTGTATACCACAAACACCATGCACTTGGGACCATTTTAGTTTTCTACCAGATTGTGAGCTCTTTAAGAATACAGTTGTTATTTAATGGATCTCTTTATCCTCAGGGACTAGCTCTTACAGGCTCCCGTTGAAAGTTTGTTGAGTATATAACTGAATGAATAAGGATGCCCTTGGTTGTGTTAATTGAACAAATTAATGTGCAGGACTCCTGGAAAAAACACAGAGCAAATGGAAACAAAGCTTCTGTACATATGGAGGGGAGAGGGCTTGAGGGGGAGAATGGGATAAAATAAAATAAAACTTATTTAAAAAAAACACTCAGGGGCTGGGGATTTAGCTCAGTGGTTCTGCCGCCTGCCTTCCAAGCACAAGGTCCTGAGTTCAATCCCTGGTATCAACCCCCCCCCCCAAAAAAAAACAAAAAGACAGAGCAGGGGCCAGGAAATTAGCTCAGTAGTTCTGCCACCTGCCCTGCAAGCACAAGGACCGGAGTTGGATCCCTGATACCAAAAAAACCCCCCCAAAAACAAAAAAACACCAAAAAACACCACTCAGAGCGAAGTTCCAGGGCTCAGCTATAGAGAACAAGCCAGTGAGAACTATCAGGACGTTTAAAAAATTCTGCATTACTGAGTCAGGGATTTAGCTCAGTGGTTCTGCCTCCTGCCTTGCAAGCAGAAGGACCTGAGTTTGATCCCTGGTACCAAAAAAAACAAAACAAAACCCCAAAAACAAACCCCCACATTACTTTAGGGGAGTAGAAAGAAATTAGCAGCTGGCCATGGTGGTGCATGCCTTTAATCTTGGCACTTGGGAAGCTGAGGCAGTCTGATTGCTCCAAGTTCAAGACCAACCTGGGCTACAAAGTGAGTTCAAGGCCAGCCTGAACTACATAGTGAGACCCTGTCTCCCCCCTAAAAAACAAATTAGCAATAAATACTCTGAATTTTAAGGAATTATTGGTAATTATATAATTTAGAAAAATAACTGTCACATTATGTTTATTTGTTTTATTTTATTTTATTATTATTATTATTTTTGGTACTGGGATTGAACTCGGGGCCTTTCGCTTGCGAGGCAGGCACTGGAACCACTGAGCTAAATCCCCGGCCCCTATTTTTTGTTTTTTTGAGACAGGGTCTCACTGTGTAGTTCAGGCTGGCCTCAAACTCACAGCAATCCTCCTGCCTCAGCCTCCCGAGTGCTGCAATTACAGGTGTGTGCCACCATGCTTGGCTACATTATGTTTATAATAATATAGTAAAATATTATATGTTTTCTGATATTTAAATGTTTATAATACATAGTATATAGTATACATATAACGGATAGTACATTTAAAAAATAATGCTGTTTGAAAAGGTACATGAGTAGGTGATATCCATCCTTTTGCCCTAAAACTTTTTCTGTATTAGTGAGTTACAAACTGGTAACATTTTAAAAAACTGATAACTATCCTTTTCACAAGTTAAATGAATGGCATGATCTCTCAAAGATTTCATGGTGACTAAATCTAAACTGATAGCATCTCTCTTTCTTCTTGGTTCTCTTTTAACTTACATCCTTTCAATCCCCAAGCATATCTTTAATATGATTTTTATTGCATAAATGACGATATAGGAAAATAAACCCTGGACTCCCCCTTGTCATAGAAACCACCAGCTTTTTGATTGCTTCCTCTGATCTTTACTAAAATATGGACAGTTTAACAGAGTTGTGATCAATGAATATGGGCAATATTCATTTTCTTGCTTACTAGTATTTCTACAGTTTTCCTATTTACTATTTTAATGGTTACCTGCTAGCAATAAAACTCATGTGTCAGTTTACTTCACCATCTCCCAACCTGTAGGCATTAGGGTTATCTCTAGCATTCCACAAATTTAAATAACACCATTAGAAACTTCTTTGTAGAATTAAAAAACTATTTTCTTATGCTAAGGAAATTGTGTGACCATGTTTATAGCTTTGTTATATTTTACCAGATCACCTTCTGAAAATATTCAATGAACAAAGAAGAAAATATCTTGTATTTTTAGTGTTTTACAACTGTAAAGCACTTTCACAAAAATAACTTTGTTTGATTCTGGTATCAGAACTTCACCTGAAGGTCGATTAGCACCATGTGTTAGTAGTTTTGCTAATGTAATGAATGCAGGATTCCAGATAGGACTGACGTAAGCAGCAGTGGTAACCAGAGCTTGGTCACAGTGTTGTTAAACCTAAATAAGTAATGCTGGTTACAAACAAAACAAAATCTTATTTAACTTATTTTGTCCCTTATCCCAAGACAACAAGGAACCAAAAAACCATGAAAATGTGTGGGTGATGAGAGTGGAAACATTTGAGTCTTTGTAAGGTTCAGGTAGATGCTAAAAATATTAACTTTGGACTCAAGATAAGCATGTGAAAAATTTAAAACTAGTCACTAAAGTAACAGAAGTACAATATATAGGGCCAGGGATTTAGCTCAGTAGTTCTGCCACCTGCCCTCCAAGCAGAAGGACCTGAGTTCGATCCCTGGTACAAAAAAAAAAAAAGTGAAATATATAACTTCCAAACCAGTAGAGTAAAACAAGGGAATAAGGAAGCTCGATTAATCTAGAAAGCAAGTAAGAAGAAAAAGAAGCAAAGGAAAAGCACAAAATAAAATATAAGTCCAAATTTATCAATAATCACAGTAATTGAAAACAAATTAAACTCATTTATTCAAATTAAACTCATATATTAAAAGGCAAATACTCTTAAATTGTGTTAAAATCATCCAGCTATTTTCAAGAGATGCACTTAATGCAAAATGATGTAGGAAGGTTGAAAATCAAGGGATAGAAAGATATACTGGACAAACAATAAAAAGAAAACTAACGTACTAATATCGATAGCAAAAAAAGACAGAATTGGGCTGGGGATTTAGCAGTGGTGCTGGGCCTGCCTTGCAAGTGAAAGGTCCTGAGTTTGATCCTAGGTACCAAAAAACAAACAAACAAAAAAACAAGACAATTTATGTCAGAAAGTATTATAAGGATGAAGTTTACTAGTAGGTATAAAATAGTATCTCATGGTGGTTTTATTTTTCATCACATTAATTTTCTTTCTTTTTTTTGGTTCTGAGGATGGAACTCAGGACCTTGTGCTTGCCAGGCAGGCCTGCACATTAATTATCATAGAAGCAACCAGACGTTTTTTAAAAGTAAGTAGTAGTTTACTGAGAAGTAAAGACTTCATTGAGTTGCCTTTTTAGTTGCTTTTTATTTTGTTTTTCTTAGACAGGGTTTCACTATGTAGCTCAGACTGGCCTTGAGTTCACTATGTATTCCAGGCTGGCCTTGAACTCCCAGCAATCCTCATGCCTCAGCTTCCTGAGTGCTGGGACCACACGGTTGCGTCACCACACCTGGCTTGCCTTTTTAGATATTTTTATTTGGGGGCTTAGTCTAACCTCCCCTCCCCCAATCCTAGGGCTTTAATCTTAGTTTTAGTTTCCTAGTGTTTCAAAGTTGTATTTTTTTGTAATGAAATTTAGCTACCTTGTCATGTTCATTTTTTTCCCCTCAACTGAAGATTTTTTTCTGAAGTATTTTAAATTACAGATAGCAGGGCGCTAACACAAATACTTTCACATGCATCTCAAAATATCATTTTCTTATATAGCAAGATATTATCATGGCTAATATAATAAAATTAACACTTTTTTTGGTGGTCCAGGGATCAAACTCAGGACCTTGTGCTTGCATGGCAGGTGTGGTGCCACTGGGCTAAATTCCCAGCCCCCTAAAATTAACACTTTTTATCATCTAATTTCTAGTCCACATTCAAATTTCCCCACGTATTCCTCAAATTTCCTTCATATCTATGTGAAACCAGGACCATGTGATACATCTAGGTCTCTTTAATTTGCAGCAATTCCTTAAAGTCTTATAAAAATGTACAAAAGTCCCTGCTTTAATGACACTGATCTCCTGAGAGGCCAGTGTGGTATGACATGTTCTGTGGTCAGGATTGGCCTTTTCCATTTTTACAGTGTTGTTAGTTTAATCCTTTTAATTCCTATTAACTGAAAGTTAAAAGTTGTGTTTAGATTCAAGTTAAGCTTTTCTTTCTTTCTTGTTTAAGCAAAAATCCATGAGAGGTGATGTTGGATACCTCATACTGAGATCAGAAACATGTAATGTCTTCTTGTCTCATTGCTAACTTCTAGTTACTTTGAGTCATAGAATTTTCCTTTAAAAATGTAATTACCTTTCTGACTTTTCATTGCTTTCAGAAATATCTAGATCTTCATCCATCTGGAACATGTAGTGGTATTAAAATAAGGCGTAAATTTTGCTCTGTTCTTTCTACTAATATCCAGGTGTCCACAGAATTTATTTAAATGTCTGGTGGGGGGTAAATGGTTTTGATTACACAACTGTTTATACTTTTGCTATGGCTTGTGTTTAGATGTCCCCCCCAAAGCCTCATGTCACAGGTCATAGGTGGCTGGATCTAGAGTGTGTGGTTGATTCTTGGTGCAATGCTGGTACTAAGGGTGTGTGCACCATCTTAATCCCAGTAGCTTTGAGAAGTATATAAGGGGCAGAAAAAAGCTGCTAAGGTCCTTTGCCTGCTTGTTTTTGCCATCTTCTGCCCACCACGAATGGTTTCTCCTGTGATGCCCCTCTGCTAAGCCACCTTGTCTTGGAGCCAGCCGAGTATGGATTGAAACTTCTATAAACTGTGAGCAAAATAAACCCTTCCCCCTTTAACTTTGGGTGTTGGGTATTTTGTATCAGCAATGAGAAAAGTAACTAAGACAATTTTCGAAACTCAGGAGCCGGGCGGCAGGCGTGGTGGGCACGCACCTATAATTCCAGCACTTGGGAGGCTGAGGCAGGAGGATCACTACGAGTTCGAGGCCAGCTGGGCTACATAGTGAGTTCAGGGCCAGCCCAAACTACAAAAGGAGACTCTGCTTCAAAAAACCAAACCAAACCAAACCAAACCAAACCAAACCAAACCAAACCAAAAAACCCAAAACCCAAAACTCATGGAATTGTACCACGGAAAATGATGAATTTTACTGTATGTAAATTATGGTTCAATAAACCTGACTTTTTAAAAAGTGGCCTTTACTTGAATAGATATTTCTCCAAAGAAGATATATAAATATCACATTTGAATGTAAAGCAAAACTGCACTGAGATACTACCTCACGATCATTAGGGTATGTATACATAAATTTATACATATAAATTGCTACTATTAAACAAACAAAAAACATGTGTTGGTATGGATGTGGAGACACTGAAAACCCTGTGAACTATTGGTGGAACTATAAAATGGTATAGCCGCTATAGAAAACACTATGGTAGTTATTAAAAATAGAATTGTCATATGATCCAGCAATTCCACATCTGGGTTTATGCCCAAAAGAAAGCAGGGTCTAGAAGAGACATCTGTACATCCAGGTTCAGAGCATCATTATTTACAATAGCAGAGAGATGGAAGCAACACAAGCATCCACTGACAGAAGAATGGATCAACAAAATGTAGTAAACACATACAATGGAATCTTAATCTTAAACAGGACTAAATTCTGTCACATGCTAAACCATAGATGAATTTTAAGGACACAATGGTAAGTGAAATCAGCTAGTTACAAAAAAACAGATACACTACTGTGTGATTCCACTCATCTGAGATACTTAGTTCATAATCATAGAAACAGTGTCACCAGTTCCCTCTAGCTCTTGGGTCCTCGTTTTAGGGCAATGAAGACAGAAGCTGACAAAACAAGCTACGAGCGGTGGGGAATGGCCAAATGAGTGTTTATTAGAAAGAATAAAAGGAAAAGCTCCCTGCTAGTTGGAGAGGTTAAAGGCAGACATTCTATGTTTAAGTCTATTGTCTTTTTTACAGTTTTTGGTAGGGGTGAACATGTCAGAAAGCAAGGGTGCTCCTGGTTGCAGATAGTTCTTTGATGTTCAGAATGCAAGCTGCTTTGTTTGCATTTCACTTCCTCCAAGGTTTTTCCCATTTGCTTAGGGTCTTGTTTTTTGTCCCTTGTTTCATTAGGCCCTGATAGTTTAAGTTATTTGGGCCCTCTGCTGCGTTAACTCACTTGAACTTTAACTTAGAACTTTAGGTGAACTATTCAGGACTTGTGTCCTGTCTGCGCAACTTCCCCTACCTCCTAGCTTCAGGAGAACGGTGGTTTCTAGATGAGTGTAGGGGAAAGTGAAGAATTATTGTTTAATGGGTTTAGTTTGAATCTGCAAAATTAAAAATTTTGAGATGGAAGACGGTGGTGTCTGCATAACAATGTGAAAATACTTACGCCATAAACTGTATGCTTCAAAATGGTTATGATGTGTATTTTACAATTCTTGTGTCTTTTACTACAATTTTTTTTTTGGTGCTGGGGATCAAACTCAGGACCTTGTGCTCTTGAGGAAGGTGGGGTGCCACTGAGCTAAATCCTCCACCCTTAGTTTTTAAAAGTAGGGGGAAAAGTCTTTAATCTTTTCCCATTGTTCTATTACACTTGGTTTGTCAAGTAAGATTAATAATTTCAGTGTTTCCTTCCATTGTTAATGCTAAATATCTTGCAGTGGCTGATATGTTGTCCTCTTACCTACATAGCAGGGCCAAAGACTACTTCTTACTGGCCTTCCTCATTTGCTGCATAGTGCAACACAAGTTTCCAGTTTATATACTAGGTTCTGTAAATGATTTTCTTTGGATTGTGTGAGTGCAGAGCATTTTCTACATTTTTCCATCTCGGGGGGGGGGGAATTATACCAAATTTTTTGTTTGGTTTTCAGTATCTTCCACTACTGTGATTGTTGTTCTTAATTTACCTACAGGTCCTTGTCTGATATCCTACCATTAAGTTTCTAAGAAACCAGTATTCTCAGTCACTTTTGAAAGGAGATTTCTCTTTCCCTTATTTTTTTTTTTTTTGGTACTGCGGATTGAACTCAGGACCTTGGGCTTTCGAGGCAGGCGGTGGCTCTTTCCCTTAAAGATATCTATCCCTATCCTGTGGCAGTGTTGACTGGGGCCCATTTCTTGGACTTTGCAAAAACACTTTTACAGTCTTAAAATAGCATCTGAGCTTTGGTCTACAAAAGCATTTCCCAAGCTTTCAGTCTTAAACATCCCTTAGACTTACGTGGGAAAAAAATATTATTAACCAGCTCAGGATGTAACTGGGTGGGACGTTTGCTTACATGCGTGAATCCCCGAGTTCCAGCCCCAGCCCCCCACCCCGATATTACTGAGGACCTCAAAGAACAACTGTGGGTCTAACTAGCAATATTTACAGCCTATTAAGAGATTTTTTTTTTTTAAGCACAAGAATATAAAACCACACATTCCACTGTGATGGTGTCCTTACACTCGTTAGGGAGTGAGGGCGAAAAGCGCAAACAATGTCTTGACGTCGTCAGGCAAACAGTTCTGACCTTAACAGAGCCCCTCAACGGGTCTCTTGCTCTACCCCAGTTCACCCCATGCCGAGTCCCCGGGTCACGCTTTAAGAAGCGCGCAACAACCTACATCTCATCGTTCCTCCTCAGACCTCTAGGTGTTGCCCCTGCCCTAGCAAGAAGCGGGAAGTCCGCGGCCACCAGGAACAGCAATCGGTACACACGGCTCCTCAGCCGAGGTGCCTCGCCGGGCTGCGCGCGCATCCGCGGTCTCCCACTTCCCGGCGTGCCCCGGGGGCGCGGCGTGCGGCGTGCGCCTCGTACGCGGCTCCCACGTGACGCGTGGGACGCCGAGGCGGGAATCCGAGTGCGTGAGGTTGCCGCTGTCGCTCGGCTGGCTCTTTACGTCCCCGGAGGGCAGCCCCCGGTCGGCCTCCACCCCTGTGTGCCTCCCGTTCAGGAAACCCGTGTGGAAGGCTCCCGCCACAGCCGCTGCCCTGGTTGGCCCTTGCTCTGCGGACCTTTTTGGCCTCCCGTGGCTCCTCGGTCCCTCGCTCGCCCAGGAGCCAGGCCCTGGTGTTTGCAAACATGTCCCGGATCGAAAAGATGAGCATTCTGGGCGTGCGGAGTTTTGGAATAGAGGACAAAGATAAGCAAATTATCACTTTCTTCAGCCCGCTCACAATTTTGGTTGGACCCAATGGGGCGGGGAAGACGGTAAGTCCTGAGTAGCCCCCCTCAGATTGCGGGTAGCCAGTTTAGGGATCCGGGAAATGGAAAGTCTGAGCCTTCAGAGCTCTGGTTAGGAGAAGGAAAGGCGCGCCCAGCAAGTGCCTCGGGGCGTGGCCTCCTGTGGCCTTTAGCCCGCAGCCACGTGAGGAGTGGGCGCGTCAGGCCAGCCCCAGAGACCTAGACCTGCTGCGGCTCTCGCTCCACCTGCTCGGAACTACGAGAAGCCTTTGGTTTTCCCTCCTTGGCCCCTTGCTCCTGAAGCGTAGCATTCATTTCCCAGTAGTTGTCCTATACAGAAATTCCTTAAAAAGTTACAGTATATAACTAACAGTTGCTAAATGTACCGGCTGTTAAGGATGCTAGAGAAAATGGCTTACCTTTAAAATGAAACTGGTGTAATGAGATTTAATTAAATTAGAGAACGGTTACTTGGTTAGGATGCTCAAAACACTGAAAAAGTTGGAACACAGCTTATTTACAGCGGTTGTTAAAAGTCCAGGGAATATTTTAAAAATTGAGTGAAGAAGCGTTTGGGTCAGGAAGAATGGCTTGACAAAACGCAAGACAATACCAGTAAAACAGAAGAGTCTAAGGGAAGAATTTGTGGAAAACACACAGAGAAAGTTGAGAGTTGGATGGTTGTTTACTTTTGTTTATGTTTTTTGTTTATGGATATTTAGCATTATACTAAGTGCGCTACTGAAAGACAGACTAGTCACTGTCTGCCTGGATACAGAGTTTTCCTGTCATCATTTATTACCTATATGACCGCTGGCAAGTAGCTTAACTGCTCTGTATCTTATTTTCTCATTTATAAAATGGAAAAGTTTCTGCAGCATATGGCTAATGGGAAAATTAAAAGGTTAATGTAAGTGTTTAGAACAATACTTGACACGTAAGGAGCTCTATGCAGTTGTTCGCCGTTGTTATTAAAGAGTTGGAAATAATTTTTCTTTTAACAATTATTTTAAGGTACCTTTTAATTATATAGTTTTCTGTGAACTTAAATTCTTTTTTTTTTTTTTTTTTTTTGGTGCCGGGGATTGAACTTGGGTCCTTGCGTTTGCGCAGCAGGTGGCGAAACCACTGAGCTAAATCCCCGGCCCTTAAATTCTTAATTATGTGGGCTTATATTGTTAGATTTTATCTGACCACATTTTTATAGTCTCCATAATATTTTTTTTTACTTTTATTAGAATGTGTTTGCAGTACATAATGATCACATTCACTGTAGGGACTTGGTCCGTGTACATAATACATTTTAATTCTTTTTTCCCCCCCTTCCCGCACCCCCCTTTTCTTTTTCCAGCATCAGATTCACATAATAAATATTTATATAATGAGTGCTCTTTATGATTAATATCTTCAGTTCTTTTATAACTAATATTTTTTTGTTTCCATAGACCATCATAGAATGTCTAAAATATATTTGTACTGGAGATTTCCCTCCTGGAACCAAAGGAAATACATTTGTTCATGATCCCAAGGTAATGGTGCTAGTACAATTTTTTATTTTTAAAATCTTGTATAATTGTAAAAGCAATCATTATAGAAAACCTAGCAGTGGGAAAGTATAAAGAGATGAGTCACCTACACACAGTCAGCACTCAGTGATAGCCATTACTGATATTTTCATGTGTTTTCTTTTTTCCTCCTTTACATACTGTTTTACATAGCTGAGGTCATATTCTAATTTTGTATTCATGGTTTTTATTTTTCTTTCTCCTCACTAAATATCAAAAAGTCTCATGTCTTTAAAACATAATAAATTCTTAATGAGTGGTATGTGGGTGGTTCTTTTAATCTTCATGCCTTGGTATGTCTGAAATATTTTGTACTTAAAATAAGTGATGTTTTTGTGAACATTTTTAATAGTTGCATAATTTTTTTCTATTTAGATTGCTCACAGTGTAGCCTGGTGGAGGCTGAGGCAGGAGGATCACTGAGCTCGAGGCCAGCCTGAGCTACATAGAGAGTTCAAGGCCAGCCTGAAGTACTTAGTGAGACAAAAAAACCACACACGCACACAAAGTAGCCTGATGAAAATCTTCGTACGTGAATCCTTCTCGGAATTAGCTGTTTATACTGTTAGCATGTATAAAGGGCATAGAATTTGGCCCATAGACTTTATTTGTTGTATACATATATGGAACAAGAATATACCTGTTTAGTGAGCTCGTGTACTTTTCTCTCTATCCTTTGCTTATAGTCCCATTAAGTCCAGTTCATTGTATACTTCTAGGATTTTTTTCTGTGTTTATAAAGCCACGCCTGTGTGAGTATATAAATACTCTTCTGTTTCATTATTTTTACTAAAATAATGACTAAATAGTATTCTATTGAGTTTATATCCTGCAGTTTATGTATTTAATCGACCCCTCCCCCATTGATAATCACAGATCGAGCTCAGAACCTCATGCTTGTCAGGTAGGTGCTGTGCCGCTGAGCTTATAATTATGAATTTTCATCTTAAAATGGTAAAACATTTACTGAGCCCTTTATGAAATGTCTATTTCACACCTCTGTTTCCTTAAACCTATAATCTACTTTCCTCAGTTAATGATCTTGCCATTTTTTTGTTGAAAGGTAGAAATCAGATGAAAATTTCATATTTTCTAATAAAAAAATCTACCAAACTCCTTATTCATGTACCCATATTGTTTTCTCTCGTGTGTTAAGGGTTATTGTTTGTTGCCTTATCTAAACATCAACCAGCTCCTCTTATAGGCTAAAGCCCGTCCATCTCTCTTATTAACTGAGGGATTTTGCCCTTTCATTCCTTTCTCCTGCATCAGCAGTTTCTCTCTTAGGATAGTTCACATCAGTGTGTAAACATGGTCCAATCTTCAATTAAAAAAACCCTCTTTACTCTAAAACATCCTCAAGCTATTGCCCTTTTTTTTGTTCCACCTGGTAGCAAAATTAACAAGATTATATATACCTATTGTTTTCACTTCATTATCTCCCATTTTCTTTTCTTTTTTGGTACCAGGGATCGAACCAGGTCCTTGCGCTTGCGAGGCAGGCAGTGGAACCACTGAGCTAAAAACCCAGTCCTTATTTTTAAAAAAATTACTTTATTTTTTAATTTTTAATTTTATTTATTTATTTATTTATTTATTTGTGGTACCGGGGATCAGACTCAGGACCTTGTGCTTTCCAGGCAGGCGCAGCACCACTGAGCTAAATCCCTGGCCCTACCTCCCATTTTCTTTGTCTGCTACACTCAGATTTTCTTCCTTTTTCCCCCTCCACTAAAACTGCACTTGTAAGGTTCTCTGTAATCTTCATGTTGCTAGATAGAGTGGTCTGTTTCTAATTCTCATTAACGTCTTAACAGATTGGATCTAGTAGATTACTATTAGTTTTTTTTGTGTGTTTTTTTTTTTTTTGTGGTACCGGGGATTGATCTCGGGACCTTGTGCTTGCGAGGCAGGTGGCGGCACCACTGAGCTACATCCCCATCCCTATTATTATTTATTTGTTTTGTGTTTTGAGACAAGGCTGGCCTCAAACTTGAAGTGATCCTCCTCCCCTAACCTCCCAGGTGCTAGGAATACAGACATGGGCCACCATACCTGGCTGGTTATTATTATTATTTTTTTAAAATTTCCCTTTTGCTTTCCATGGCACATAATTTTAGGATTACCTCTTTTTTCCTTAGCCGTTTGTTAGTCTTTGTTGGGTTTGCCTTTGGTTGATTTCCAAATGCTAGTGTGCCCCAAGACTTAGCCCCTTTTCTGTCTCCTTCTTGGATGATCTCATTCATTCCCCTGGCTTTAAGTCTAACTATGTTCTAGAGACTCCAAATTTATGTATTTAACTCTGATTTCTTTCTTAAGCTCTAGCATTTCCAGCTGTTTGGAAAATTCTACCAAAGCTCACTCGAGAAGAAATATACCTATTATTTTTTATTTTAAAACCTGCTACTGAAAACTCCAGCCCAGATGGTTTCATTGGTGAATTCTCGTTATAATTTAGAGCTAAAGTGTCCCGCAAATGTCTTATATGTTTCAAAGATGGTTGGCTTATGGGGTGGTGCAAAAGCCTTGCTGTTAAAAATGGGACCTGGGTGGAGGTGGGTCACTTGCACATGACCTGGAAGGCTGTGTCTGTCCCCAGCTCCTCTCTCTGTCTGCTTCCTGGCTGCCAGGGGTTGAGCAGCTTTCCTCCACCCTTCCCTCCCGCCCTGCTGTTTCTTCTTGGACTCAGCCAATCATAGACTGAAACTGTGAGCCGGAATAAGCCTTTGGCTCTAAGTTGTGGCTGTCACATGTTGTGTCCCAGTGATGAGAAAGTGACTAAGACAACTCTGCCAAATATTTTAGGAAGAAATAATGCCGTTTCTCACAAACTTTCAGAAAAGAGGCAGAAAGGAGTACTTACCAGCTTACAAATTTAACATAACCTTAATGCCAAATCTACACGTTCCAAGATAACTACTGATATCTCATAACTACAGTAACTACTGATGATATGGTAGATGGAAAAATCCTTAGCAAAATATTAGCAAGGAAAAGTCACACATATATAAAGATCATACACCTGGACCAAGTGAGATTTACTTTAAGGATGCAAGGTTTGTTTAACACCCAAAACTCAGTCAGTGTAATTTGTACCATTAACAGAAAGGAAAATCACATGAGCACTAATAGATACAGGAAAGGCTTGTAAATTTAATAATCACGGTAAAAACGCTCATCATCTCTTTGTTATTCCTGAGTAATTCAGTCCAAAGACCATTAGGTAGGATTAATTAAGAAATGGATACACAAAGGATAGAGGTGGTAACCTGGTGGATTGGAGAACAAGAATGTGAGTTCACACTTCTACAAAATATGAAGAGGAAAAAACAGAGAAAGTACAGAGGCCTTTATTCTAGTAGAATCCTGTCCAATAAATGTGGAAGGAATAATGGAACTAGAAAATTTCTGGTTGATTGAGATTGTAATAGTAAGTCATTCAGTTAAGAACCAATAGTTAAAACTAGAGGAAAGTTGAATGAAATACTGTATGGGATAGTTACATGGTGTCAGTGCAGCTCCCTCAAATGTTTAATAATTGTTAAGTAAAATACATTTGTTTGATAGAGAAGCTGGGAAATATACCTTGATCAAGAGATTGAAGTTAATACTTCAAGTTATGAAATGTATTGAAGTCATGCCCTACCTGATGAGACAATGAAAAGGACTCACCATCAGTTCTGTAATATTCCTACCAAAGATGTGTAACTATTTCAGTCACAAGAAAGTACCACACAAACCTAAATTTTGGAAGGTATTCCACAAAATAATGGTCTGTAATTTTCCAAATGATCAGTCATAAGTCAGCATTCTAGGCTGGAAGAAACAAGAGACTGGATATGGTGGTGCATGCTTGTAATCCCGGCCCTTGGGAGGCTGAGGCAGAAAGATCATCGTGGGTTTGAGGCCAGCCTGGATGAACTACATAGCGAGACTGTCTCAAAAAGAAAAAAGAAAAAAAACACACCAAACTAAAATGATGTGACTGACATATGTAATCTGTAATTCTGAACGGTATTGTTTTGTTGTAAAGGACATATTGGAACAATTGGCAAAACTTGAATGGGATCTGTGAATCCTATTGTAATATATCAGTATCAATTTCTTGATTTTTGTGGTTGAAAACTTATTTTATAAGATATTGGTGATGCATCTTATTCTCAAGTGGGTCAAAGGTAACATTACATGTATTTTCATTTTTCTGTTACAATTTGTAAGTTAAAATTTTAAACTTAAAAAGATAAAATTCATTTTAAAAATTTACATTTTGTTTGTTTGTTTGTTTGTTTGTTTGGTACTGCGGATTGAACTTGGGACCCTGTGTTTGCAAGGCAGGTGCCAGAACCACTGAACTAAATCCCCCACCTAAAAATTTACATACTTTTAATGGCACTGAGTAAAGGAGGTAGATAATACTGTACCATTTTATTAACTCAAACTGTATTCTTTTCTTCCCATATTTTGAGGTTTGGCAGTACTAGGGACTGAACCCAGGGCCTTCACACCGAGCTACATCCATAGCCCTTTTAAAACATTTTTTATTTTGAAACAGGTACTCACTAAGTTGACCGGGCTGGGCGTGAACTTTGGGTTTTCCTAGCTCAGGCTCTGAGAGTCCTGGGATTGTAGGCATGTGTCACCATGCCTGGCTTCTCCTATATTTTGAATAGCATGTGGAAAATGTTTGTTTTTTTTTTTTTTGGTACCGGAGATTGAACTCGGGACCTTGTGCTTTCGAGGCAAGGTGGTGGAACCACTGAGCTAAATCCCTGGCCCAGCATGTGAAAAATGTTACTTTGGATATTTAAGCTTTTCTTTGTGCCTCATTTTGGATGAGTAAGATTGTTTATGGTTTTTCTTTCAGAACTAACATTCTGGTGCTTAATTTTCTCTGTTTACCCACAAAGGTTGCTCAAGAAACAGACGTGAGAGCCCAGATTCGTCTACAGTTTCGTGATGTCAATGGAGAATGTATAGCTGTGCAGCGATCTATGGTGTGTTCTCAGAAGAGCAAAAAGACAGAATTTAAAACCTTGGAAGGCATCATTTCCAGAATAAAGTAGGTGTTAACACTATATTTGAAAATCTCTTTATTTTCAGTCTTAAGTTTTATATACTGTGTTTTTTCCCCTATTTATTTTAGGGGAGCATGTTAATTTTAATGAACTTTCTTTTTTAGAGTAGTTTGGATTCACAGTAAAATTGGGTAGTAAATATAGAGTTTCCATATATTCACTGTCCCTTCATACATCTCCCACTACCAACATTTAATTTTTTGGTGCTGTTTATCAGATGATCCCATTGAAGATTTAGTGATAATGTTCTATTTCCTTGAGTGATTTAGGAAGAGTTCTGAATTGAATACATACTCATTCAAATGTAGGTTAAATGAATAACGGCCGGGGATTTAGCTCAGTGGTTTTGCCCGCCTGCTGCACAAGGGCAAGGACCAGAGTTCGATCCCCAGTACCAAAAAAAAAAAAAAGAATAAAAAAATGCTCTTATCATGTATACAGGTGGATGAGATAAGCTGTCAGGGAAGAGTGAGAATTTCTCTGTTAACCATTATCATTTTGTTAGATTCAGGTATCATCTTCAGCAATTGGAGTTAAGGCTGCCTTGGATTCAAAACTTTATCCTTGCTGAGAAAATTACTTAACTTTCTTTTTGTTTATTAAACTAAGCAATTCCTTATTTAGCCAGTAATGTTTAGTGCCTGCTACAGGTGCTGCCTTAGGCACTGGTTTTTCAAGCAGGTTCTTTTCATTGGTGGTGGTGGTGGTGGTGGTGTTTTTGTTTTTGTTTTTTGTAGTTCAGGCTGGCCCTGAACTCACTATGTAGCCCAGGCTGGCCTCAAACTCAAAGCGATCCTCCTGCCTCAGCCTCCTGAGTGCTGGGATTACAGGCATGCGCCACCATGCCCGGCTATCCATGGTTTTTAATCACACTCAAACCTTTTTCATACCTTTGGATTTCATTATTTCTTGTCTCCCTCTTGCCCTTTGCAGCCAGTTTTCTCAGAAGAGTTATAGATACTTGTTACCTTTTGGGACTGGATGTCCCTGCCAAAGCCTGATTCGGTCAGAGGTGGCTGAATCTGGAATGTGTGATGCTGGGATTAAGGGTGTGTGATTCCTAAACCACTGCATGTGAGTGAGTGGGTTAGCACCACCCTAATCCCTGCAGTCTGGGTGGGATAAAAGAGACAGAAAGATTCAGTGAAGCTCTCTTGTTGCCTTTGCTACTTTGTGCACACCATGTTATTTCTCCTCTGTGAGGCCTGTTTGCCATCCTTGCCTTGGAGCCAGCCTGCTATGGACTAAAACCTCTACAAACTGTGAGCTAAATAAACCTTTCCCCCTTTAACGTTGGTTGTCAGGTATTTTTGTCTCAGCAATAAGAGAAAAGAAACACAATACTTGTCTCCATTTCTTCATCTCTTCCCTCCTCTCATCCCATTCTTCCACTGACACAGCTCCACTGAGGTCACTAATAACCTTTTTATTGGTTAGAATAATGCTGGTGTTATGCAAAGTAGACCTATAGTGGGCCTCTGTTTCTTCCTTTGTAAAGTAGGGGTTCATTATCCCTATACATAGTTTAGAAAAATGTTGTAAGGATTGAGCTAATGAATATAAAATGCTTACTACATAGTAAAAGCTCATGTATTAGTTTCATATGACTGCTGTAACAAACAGTTATGCTTAAGACAGTGCAACCAGACTAAAATCAAGGTGTTAAGTAGGCTGTGTTTCTTTCTGGGGGCTGGAGGGGAGAATCTGTTTTGTTCTTTTCATCATTTAGAAGCCACTCATGTATCTTGGCCCATGGCTCTCCCTCCATGAAGCAGTGAGCAGAGTTATTTCTCATGTTGAATCGTTCTTGCCTCTTTTCTCCCCTCTCTTACATGTAAAGACCTTTGTGATTACATTGACCCCATTCAAATGACCCAGCATAATCTTTTCAGGTCACATAATGAGCAGTTAATTCTGTTTGTAATCTTAATTCCGCTTTGCCAGGTAATCTAGCATTCACAAATTCTGTGTACTGCAGATCAATAAGTGGCAGTTGTTAATCAGTTCTTGCCTGAATTTTTTTCCCTAGACCTCATTATACAACACTGTTCCCTCTTTCTCTCCGTCACAACCACATCTTACTTCATTCATCTAGCCGATAAAAGTTGGAGTGCCACAAGCTTAGTCCTGGTTAGTTCTGTTTTTGTTCCATACTCTCTTCCTAGGTCATCTCCGTATCAATTGCTCAAGTTACCATGAGTTTGTAGGTGACTCACAGATTTGTCTAAATCAGACCTTTGTTTCCAGACTCGTATATTAACTACCTCTCTTGTTTTCAACTAGTTGTTTCAATGGTATCTCAGATTCAGCATGCCCCAAAGCTTATGATTCTTTGACCCCTCCTAAAATAAACTTCCTACAACTTGATTGTCTTACATTACTTTTCGTCTCAGTGAATGACACTGCTACATGTCCAGTGACCAAAGCCAAAAACCTACGTGTGGATACATTGCTACTCTCTCTATTCAATCCATTACTATGTCTATGGATTTAAACTAAATGTTTTTTGACTTTGTTTCCACTTCTGCAGTGATTATGTATTCTAGTCCAAGCTGCATGATCTTTCCATGGTCTAATGTGATAACCTGCTGATATATTTGTGTCCCTTCTAGCCCCTTACAGAACATGTTTACATACTCAGGATCTATTTTAAAAATAAAAATTGAGACCGGGGATTTAGCTCAGTGGTTCCGTCACCTGCCTTGAAAGCTCAAGGACCCGAGTTTGATCTCCGGTACCAAAAAAAAAAAAAAGAAAAGAAAAAGAAAAGTTGAAATGAAAAAACAGTAAAATTCTAGCACTCAGAAGGCTGAGGCAGGAGGATTGCCACAAGTTTGAGACCTACCTGGGCTATGTAGTGAGTTCAAGGCCACCCTGAACTACATAGTGAGATTCTGTCTCAAAAGAAAAAAAAGGGAAAAACAGTAAAGACAGACACTACCTTTACTTGTATAAGTCACTTTTGCCTGTCTGCTGATGATCATGCTTTGTTCATTTAAATTTCATATTTTTGAGTTCTAGGGGTGGAAGATAGTGTTTTTCTCTATGTACTACATAAAAATATATTAAATTACTGTCACTAAAAGTCCAATTTTTTTTTTTTTGGTACCAGGGATCGAACTCGGGACCTTGCGCTTGCGAGACAGGCCCTGGAACCACTGAGCTAAATCCCCAGCCCCCTTCCAAATATGTTAAAAAAATAAAAAGTTTGGCATCCTTTCCTATACCATCATGTTTTATATAATCTTTTTGTCAGTAAACTGGTAAATTGTTTAAGAGTTAGGCTTTTTAGCATAAGGAAGCTATTTAAAGAAGTACAGCATGAAGGATTGATAAAGCAGTAGAACAGGTTATTTTACTTATATTCTTGATTTTTCTTTCCTACAGGCATGGTGAAAAGGTCAGTCTCAGCTCTAAGTGTGCAGAAATTGACCGAGAAATGATAAGTGCTCTTGGGGTTTCTAAATCTGTGCTAAACAATGTCATTTTCTGTCACCAAGAAGACTCTAATTGGCCTTTAAGCGAAGGAAAGGCTCTGAAGCAAAAGTTTGATGAAATTTTTTCTGCAACAAGGTTTGTAATTCTTAAGACTTTTTAGCCCACTAAGTTATTGAGCCTTTTTTTGTATTTGTTTTTTTGTACCGGCGATCGAACTTGGGACCTTACGCTTACTGAGGCAGGCGGTGGAACCACTGAGCTAAATCCCTGGCCCTTTTGTATTTGTTTTTGAGAGACAGTGTCATTGTGCTGCCCGGGCTGGCCTTAAACTCCTCGCTTCAAGAGATCCTTCTGTAGATGTGTAACACTATGTCTATCTTTTGGATTCTTCTTTTTTAAAAAGAAAAAAATTTTTTATTGGTACATTTTAGGTATACAGTACGTTTACATTTATCATCGGGTGCTTGTACCTGTACATGATGCATCTTGGTTCTTATTTTTTCCCTTTTACCTGTGCACCCTTCCCTATTTACATAGATTTCGTTTCCATTTTTTTTCTTTTAAGTTTTCTTTTCCCTTCGTTCCTTTCCCCTTCCCCTCCCACCACCCCTACACCGTTGGATCTTTTTTTTTTTTTCTTTTTGGTCCTGGGGATAGAACTCGGGTCCTTGCACTAGAGGACCAAGGGGGCGAAACCACTGAGCTAATTCCCTGGCCCTGGCCCTTTTAATATTTCAGATTATCAATTATTCGTTTTAATCATTTTAATCCTTATTTACACTTTTGGTTTCTCACACTAGAGAAACTATTCGGTATTTACACATGTGTGTCCTATTTATTTCACTTGAGAATATGGTCTCAATATGCATCCATTTAGCTATAAATGTCTCCATAGTTTCTCGTTCTTTATGGCTGAGTAGTACTCCATTTTATTAAAGAACCACGTCTTTATCCAGTCTCCAATCGATGGGCACTTGGGCTGTTTCCATGCTTTATCTATTAAAAAGAAAAATTTTAAAAGCAAAAAGTTCATCAGTTATTACTTTTTACCCAGTGGCAGCCACTGGGTATATTTCCTTTCCGTTTTCTTTTTTGTCTGCTTATTTACCTGACTGACAGAATAAATGTAATTTTTCTCTCACCATTATGTCATGAGCATTTGCCAAGTTATTACAAATCCCTTGCATATTAGCTTACTGTATAAATACACCCTAACTTAGCCAGGTTTATTGGTGTCTTCAAAGGTATATCAAAGCCTTGGAAACACTCCGTCAGGTACGTCAGGCGCAAGGTCAGAAAGTGAAAGAATGTCAAACAGAACTGAAATACCTGAAGCAAAACAAGGAAAAAGCTTGTGAAATTCGTGATCAGATTACTAGTAAGGAGGCCCAATTAATGTCTTCAAAGGAAATCATCAAATCCTATGAAAATGAACTTGAGCCATTGGAGGTAATTTGGTTTTTTTTTAGTCGACAAAAATTACATTTATTTATAGATGTGTTTTAATAGAAGTATGTCTTGTGGGATGGCTAAATCAAACTCATTAATGTACATTAACTCAACAGTTTTTTGGTGATGGGAACACTTAAAATCTATTAGCAGTTTTCGTATGTACAGTATATTAACTGTTGTCACAATGATGTAAAATAGTTGCTATCTGTTATACTAAGGAGAAAGTCATTTTTTTGCCACGGTAACATTCACCCCTAAAATATTCTATCATTATTTGAACTTGAATGGCATGTACATTTCTTTCAAAAAATTAGAAGATTTACTACAGCTAATGTCTTAGATCTGTATTAGATGATTAGACTTTATATTTCACAAAGAGCTTGGATTTGAGAGTAAAATTTATACCATCACACTAAATTAAATTGGTAGTGTAGCTCACTAGTTCTGAAATAGCACTGTAACTAGCCGACCTTATAATTCTGTTTTTAGAATTTTTTAATTGACAGGTCTTTCCAGAGAAGTTTATAATTTGCAGCATGTTTTTGACATAGCATAAAATTTGAAATTGGTCTATAATATTTATATGTTTGCAAATCAGTATAGCTTTCTAAACCCTATGGATTTTTGTTGTTTTTGAAACAAAATCTTGCTCTGGTGTCCAGGCTGGCCTCAAACCCTTAGCCTTCAGGGATCCTTCTATTTCAGTCAGCCTCCTGAGTAGTTCAAACTCCAAGTGAATCCTGTGGTTTATAATAAAGCCTGCAGGAAATCCCATTCCTTGACTTAGTAAGCATTTACTGAGTGTTCTCTATGATTTGTGCTACAGAGTCAAGAAAGACTATAACAGCATTCCTGGTCTTGAGCCAGTCTAAGAGCATTCTTAAAAATGACTGCTAAGCTTCAGATAGAACACTTTTTAGAAGATTTTTTTAACCATTAAAAAATTTATTGATTTGTCTTTTTTTTTTTTTTGGTACCGGGGATCGAACTCGGGTCCTTGCGCCTGCAAGGTAGGCGGCAGAACCACTGAGCTAAATCCTCGGCCCATAAATACTGATTAGAAATGATGACCATGCCTGGAAATGTTTGATAAAGGCTTCAGAAAAGGGGCAAAGATGAGCTCAGCCTTAAAGAATGGGGAGAAATCAAATTAATAAACTGGAAGACATCTTAAAAATAATATGTGCTTGCCAGGGATTTAGGTTGGGTGGTGCAGCGCCTGCCTTGCAAGTGCAAGGTCCTGAATTTGAGCTCCAGGACTGGGGAAAAAAAAATGTGCTCACTGCAAAAACTATAAAAGGATGTTAAATGAAAAATGAAAAATACTCAAATCTGAAAAGTGAAAGATACTCAACTCTGATCTCTCAGAGTATATCCTGCTAATGGCTTTCTTTGTGCATATATGCAATACATACAAATACTCTGGTGGATATTTGTATGTACTCCCACACAGGCTTATCAGAATAGGATTGTGTGAAGAGAAGCTCTTAGTTAAGTAAATCAGTATAAAAGGGTGAGAGTTTGGGGTGTAGCTTGGTGGCAGATGCTTGCCTAACTTGTATGTGGCCTCAGTTTTGATCTGCAAAAAAATAAAAAGGAATGAGAAGGAAGAATTAGGGTCATATTATTATTACCTTACTCACACCGTGCAGTAAGGTAAGTGTGACTGAGTGTGTTATATTTTAGGATGAGTTGTCTTGTGTAGGTATTGTGGCAGTTACCAGTTGGAGCACATTTTCTTTTCTTTTCTTTTTTTTTTTATTCATTCAAATATTTATTGAGCACCTAAGAAATACAAAGGTAATTAAAAGAAGAGATGAGGCATATGCACAACAGAAAGCATTATGTAAGGTTCACTGAATCACAGCAGTCAACAAAGTAAAGGAAAAAATGGTGCTTTAGGAAAAAGATTGCTTCCAGGTTGGAAGAGGGTCTGAGTGGCAAATCAGAAAAGGGGATTGAGATTAAAATAGAAGACTTCAGACTGGATTGTTGATGATATGCAGAATGGACTATTACTTGTCTCTCCTTTTCCTTTCTCCCCATCTTTGGGCTTAAATTTATCAGTAGTGCCCAGGACTGTTCAATGTGCCTTTTCTATACTTGCTTGTGTTTTTGCTTTAATATCTTCTACAGAACTAGGTCCTTGGGGTGTTTTAGGAATTTTCTTGTTTTTTGAAGGATTCTTGACCTTTTGATATTGGTGTTGATGGTTTTGAGTCTTTTCCATTCTGGTTTGATTTTTGTGCATTTTTGGCTGGAGTATCGTATCAATTTCTTCATTGGTGCTTTCTCTTCAGCTTCCTCATCATTAAAATCATCGTTGTCATCATCTTCATCGTCATCATCATCATCTTCATCAGCCACTAGTTTTACTTTTTTCTGTGGAACCTTGCTACCACTTCCAGGGGCAGATTGCTTTCCAGATATACTTAAGAGTTTTACATCCTCTTCCTTCTTCTCATCGGACTCTGCGTCTTCCTCCACAGCCACTAAGTGCTGTCCACTAATATGCACAGGCCCTGAACTACACTTCAACCTTAAGACCACGGGTGTTGTAATTTCAAAGCCCCCAAGGGAAACTGTTGGCTGTACAGACATTTTCAAAGTTGCTAGTGTTACTTTAATTGGACTGCCTTCATAATTCATTGCCTCTGCTTCCACCATGTGCAATTCGTCCTTTGCACCAGCCCCTAAACTGACCGTTCTTAATGACAACTGGTGCTCATTTTCATCATTATCTACCTTAAAGTGATAATCTTTGTCGGCCTTTAGTTCACAACCGAAAAGATAGTTCTGGGGCCTCAGGGGGCTCATGTCCATATCCATCAAATCTTCCATGGAGTGGTGGCACGCACTTAGGTGGGAGAGAACGCGAACGGAAATAAACAGCTGCTGCCCCAGAGAACAGATGCTCAGGACAGAATCACGCCAGGGCACATTTTATTTTCTTGAGGCATGCCTTGTTGGAGAGGTGACAAGCACACACATAATGTAAAGGCAGAAGAAAGACAAGAGCTGTAGGAGCTTGGAGGAGGAAGGAAGTTGATTTCTGTCTAAAGTGGCCAGAGAGGATTTCATAGGATTGAATTTGGGGGTGTAACTTCATTGATTATAAATGGGTAGATCATTAAAGACATAGAGACAGTAAATTGAAAGCTGTCTTTGAACACTGTCAAGAAAATTCATATAGTTGGAGAGTTGGTATGGAAATGTCAAGGTAGGGCTAAGTGATAATGCCTTTATTAAATAGTGACTATTCGAACCGAGGGTGTTGCAAAGGTTGAGATATTTGTGTACTTGTTTGTTCGTGTTTAATTAGTTCCCTCAGTTTGTGTTCTTGTCTCTATCCTCAAGAGCCTAACTCAGCAGATAGTTCAGTAGCTGTTATAAGGATGATTTCCAAAGTTCTTTTTACCTCTGACCTATGAAGATTTTCCCTTCAAAAGTTTAGGATAGTTCACTTTCTCAGCATCTGTCCGCAAAAGACTACTTCATTTCTACACTGTATTATAATGCATGCTTTTTCATTTTTATAGATTTCTGTACCTCCATTTTTGGTAGTTCTCTCAAAATATTTTCTCATCCTTCCATATTCTGTCCTCTGATCTTGGCCTAGACCCGTTTTCATGTCTTGACTTATATGAGAATTGCTTGAGATACTTTTTTCTGATTTACTTTTTTCACACACAAATTCATGTTCTTCCTGTGCATGATAGTCCAGCTACCCTTTCCTTTTGTCTCATTTCATTGTAGCACCTAAGTTTTAAACACTGTGCTCTACTTTTTGTTGTCTGGATGTTTCTCTTAGCTTCTTTACTGGATTGTTCTTTACTGGATTTAGCATGTAAAACCCCTTTTAAAGTGTATAATTCTGTGTATTTGGACTGGTGTGTATAGTAGAATTTATCTCCATCATAATCAAGATATAAAATATTTCCATCTCTCCACAAATTTCTCTCAGAATCTCCGTCTGTTCCCAGCCCCAGTAATCACTCATTATTTTCTGTCATTATAGTTTTAGCTTTTTCCAGAATGATACATAAATGGAATCATACAGACTTTTGTGTGTGGTTTCTTAGTGTAATGCTTTTAAATTGATTTACATTGCTGCACGTATGAGTACTTTATTACTTTTTATTGCTAAGGAGTATCTCATTATATATCTATATTTTAATTTCTTTTTGTTTATCCATTCCCTGGTTATGGACATTGAGATATTTCCAGCTTTTGGCTCTTACAAATACAAGCACTCTAAACTTCTTGGTACAGGTCTTTGAACATGTTGTCATTTCTCCTGGTTAACTCTAGTTGTGTGTTCCTAGGTTATATGACGTGTATGTTTAACCTTAGAAGCCGCCAAACTATTTTACAAAGGGGCTGAACCATTTGCATTCCAACCAGCAATGTATTGAATGCAGTTCTACATGCTCCTCCATGATCAGTGTACCATTCCTTTTTCATGTCAGCCATTGTAGTTGTATGGTAGTAACTCACCGAGAAGTTCTTTTTTGTGTGGTTTTTATTTGCAGTTTCCTAGTAATGTGATGTTGAGCATCTTTTTTATTTGCCATCTGTATATCTTATTTTGGTAAAGTATTTGCCTATTTTCAGCAGATTTTTTTGTCTTTATTATTGGACTGTGAGAGTTCTTTATATATGCTGGATGAAGCCCTTTTAGGGATGTGTTTTGCATATATTTGGTCTTCTTAACTATTTCAAAGGCAGGAGTTTTTAATTTTGATGAGGTATAGTTAATCATTTTTTTTTCTCTCTGACTTATGCTTTTTGTTTCATATCTAGGAAATCTTTGCCTGACACAATGCACAAAAATTTCTGTTTTTTTTTCTTGAAGATTTGTAGTTTGAGTTCTTATATTTAATCATATGCTCCATTTCAATTTAGTTTAGTTTTTTTGTTGTTCTTTTTTTTTTTTGTAGTGCTGTGAGGATGAGAGAGAGTTTATAGCAGCACCTTGTGCAATGTCTGAACACACTGTAGGAAGCATTCAATTAGTGATACCCATGACATAATTATTAGTAAACTTTTTTCAAATCTCTTTCATTCAGCTACCATTAAACACCTCTTGTGTTGGAGATACATATTAGGGAACAAAGTAAACAAAGTTTTTATTGTATAATGTTTGTGTACTATCAATTAGCATACAGATCACAAGATATATTCTTAGTATGATCTTTTCTTTTGTTTTTTGTTTCTTTTGTTTTGCTGTACTGGGGATTGAACTCAGGACCTTGTGCTTGCCAGGCAGGCAAGGTGCCACTGAGCTACATCCTGGCCCTAGTATGATCTTGAGAGGATGAGAATGAGCCGAAAACACGAACACCCGAGACTCGGCCTTTATTAGGGGACCGGGTGTCGGGCTGTCTCAAACGATGGCGAGAGCAGCAGCCAGGGCTGGCTAGGTGCCCTCTTATATGGTGGGCAACGGGCATGAGGGGCCCATAGCGGAGGTAGATGTTTGGCTGCAGCCAGAGGTGAGATTTAAATCCATTGGCAAGTTTGAACTTCTCGGTGGGAAGGACTATAAGCAGGAGAGCTTCAAGGTGAGAAAGTTAGGTTATTGTTTCCTTGAGTGATTTATTATCTGCCAGGAAAAGGCATTTAGGAGGTAGGGCTGCCAGAGCCATTTTATCAAGCAGAGAACTCTATCATCCCAGCCTCTTGTTATTATGAAATAGGGGCGAA
Source organism: Heterocephalus glaber (assembly GCF_000247695.1). The sequence goes on along the minus strand of NW_004624733.1, from coordinate 39,526,824 downwards.
GGTCTCTTTTTTTGTTTCTGTGTCCTGCTGGCAAGGGGCGTTGAAAAAGGGTCTGGGGTGATGGATAGGGCTTTATGTGACAGAGGTGTGGTCCTCCATGGCGAGGGGCTGGTAATGAGCCATGATGAGTTTGCCAACTGCAGGTTGGTAAAGGCTCGCATATGCTCCTGCAAGAATTTTTTTTTCCCTTAGATTCTTTTGTTGGTACATTTTAGGTATGTAATACATTTACATTTATCATTGGGTACTTGTACCTTTACATGATATATCTTGGTTCTTATTTTTTCCCCATTTAAGAAATTTTGAAAACAACGGAACAGACAGGGTCTGAAAAGTAGGATTATGCAGAGAATAATGAGGGGACCCAGCAAAGGAAGAAGCTGTGGAAGCCATTGGTCCAGATATCCTGGTAGAAACTGTGGTCTGTCTAGGTCTACCTTTTTCTATGCATTCCCTGAGTTCTTTTACCTTGTCTCCAACAATTTCAGATTGGTTTACAACGTAGCAACATTCTTCCCCTAATAGGAGGCATGTTCCCCCTCTTTCTTCTGTTATTATGTCTAGGCCCTGTAGGGCTTTATGAAGGGGTGACAGGAGAGGAGCTCGGCTGGTGGCCAGAGAGAGGAGCATGATGGAGTGGCGATAAGTCCTGCCAGGAGAAGGAAAAGAAGAGCGAAGAGGAATCTTTGTGTATGAGACTAGTCTTGGGGTGAAATGGAAAAAGAGTCCAATTGCCCAAATAAGGGACAGGGCTATGTAAAAGGCTGAAAAGGCTAGATGGCAGGTTAAGATAAGGGAATGTCATGAAAGTGGAGTGAGGGTAGTGTTAACCAACATAAGAGGAGGAATGTTAACAACCAAACCTCATCAGGTGAAAAGTCTGAGAGAGTACCTTGGAAACAGAGGTCTTTGATCCAAAGGAGTTTTTTTTCTCACTGTGCTACCTCGAGGGTCAAACCATTGAAGGTCCTGTTGTAATTCAAAGATGAAGTCAGAGAAATGGGATGTTAGCCGGGGAAGGAACATGAAATCATTTATTCTTTGGGGATGTGAGTGAGCTTGATCTTGGTGGGTCCTGTTAGGAGGGAGGAAAATTTAGGTTTGGTCGGAGACAGGTCAGACTTTGGGGAAGAGATAGGCAAAGCAAAGCATTTTGTCCTGGAGAGATGAAACCAGGGTGTCTTTCTTAACAAGTTTTAACTGCTGTAGGGGTGGTGAGAGCCACCTCTAGAGGGCCCTCCCATCTAGGCTGTAAGGTCCCTGTGGCAAGGGTTTTGAGGTAGACTTGATCTCCAGGAGCAACCTGTAGATGGCAGTGGTTGGTGGGATATGGGCTAGGTAGAAACTGATCAGCATGGGTCCTAAGAAAGTAACGGAGAGAGTTAAGGGTAGGGAGATAATCCGCTAATGGGGGAAGGGATTCTGGAAGTTTTCTTAGGAGGAAGGGTCTCCCATACATAAGATCAAATGGGCTGAGATTGAGAGGCTTGCGTGGTGCTGCTCTTAATTGGGCAAGGGCAAGGGGGCGGGGAGCTCGGTCCATGGGGCCTGGAACTCCAAGGTGAGTTTGGACAGGTGCGTGGTTTTTTTTTTTTGGTACCTGGGATCGAACTTGGGTCCTTGAGCTTGCGAGGGAGGCAGCGGAACCACTGAGCTAAATCCCAGGCCCTGGACAGGTGTGTTTTAATTAGTCCATTTGCCTTTTCTGGTGTTCCAGAAGATTGAGGTCGGTATGGGATGTGTAGTTTCCAATTTATGTTGAGAGATTGGGCCACGAGTTGGGTGACACGTGAGACAGAGGCCGTTCGGTTGTCACAGACTGTATGGAACGGGGAAGCCTGAAACAGGGAATGGTTTTAGTGAGCAGGATGTGAGCAACTGGGGCAGTGCCCTCCAAGGTGGTAGGGAAAGCCTCGATCCAACCTGAGAAAGTATCTACCAGGGTGAGGAGATAACGTGTCTGTCTTTGTGGGGGCATGTGTGTAAAATCAATCTGTCAGTCTTCCCCTGGGAGGTGACCACGTGCTTGGTGTGTAGGGAAGGCACTGGGGTGAAGACCGCCCTGTGGGGAAGTGACAGAACAGATGGGGCATCTGTGGGTTTTCTGTTGGACAAGGGAGACTAGAGAGGGATAATGTACGGAGGGGTGAATGAGCTGGAGGAGAGGTATGTATCCAATGTGTAGGGTATTGTGGATATCAGTCAGGATATTGGTAGCCTGGGAATCTGGGAGAACATGTCGACCTTTGAAGGGAAGCCAGTCTCCTGATTGAGATGTGCCCTGTTGGAGCCATTTTTGTGTTTCTAGTGGGTTGTATTGAGGAGATGTGGGTAGAATAGCCAGCAGTTGTGTGGCCTCGATTGTCTGTAGGGCGGCTCTTTGTGTTTCAGTGTCTGTCTTATTGTTGCCCATAGCAGTAGGATCCTCAGAGGGCTGATGTCCCTTGCAGTGGATAATTCCTGCTCATGCTGGAAGTTGGGCCGCCTTAAGGAGTTTTAGAATAAGTGGCCCATTGGTGATGGGGGATCCCTTAGTGGAAAGAAATCCTCTCCTGCCAAAAGCTGAATGGGAGTGAAGGATATGGAAGGCGTACTTTGAATCTGTGTAGATATTGGCTGTTTTGGAGGCTGCCAGCGTCAGGGCTCTAGTAAGGGCTATGAGCTCTCCCTTTTGGGAGGTGGTGCCTGGAGGAAGGGGTGGGGCTCGATTACCTCCTTTAAGGAGACAATAGCATATCCAGCTCTTCGTGGACCAGGGGCAGGAGAGAAAGAGCTGCCATTTATGAAACAGGTGTAATCAGGGTCCAGAATGGGAGTAGAGAGATACTTGGGAGCGAGGGGAGTTAGTGATCGAGGGTTTCTGGGCATGAGTGGGAAAGGTTGTGTTTAGGATCTGGTAGGAGGGAGGCAGGATTTAATGGTGAGCAAGATTGTAAAGTGAAGTGGGGGTCTTTGAGGAAGGTTGCATGGAAGAGTTGGAGGCGGGAAGGGGACAGGTTTGTTAGAGCCCTGTGAGTCAGGAGATCTTGTAGGTGATGTGGGGACCTGATGACAGTGGACTGGCCCAAAGTAAGTTTGGTACTCTCTTGGGCTAGAAGGGCAGCAGCTGCTACTGCCTGAAGGCAAGCAGGCCAGCCCCGAACTGTAGGGTCCATTTGTTTGGAAAGATAAGCTACTGGTGTGAAGGAGGGGCCCTTATCTTGTCCTAATACCCGAAAGGCGATCCCCTGTCTCTTGGAGACATATAAAAGGAAAGAGCGTCAGGGAGAGAGAGCAGGGGCTGTTAGGAGGGCAGTTTTGAGAGCTTTGAATGAGGCATGTATGTGTACTGGGTCTCGCGATTCCAGAGGGTCGCCCTTGGCAGCCTCATAAAAGGGCTTGGCCAAGAGGCCAAAATTGGGTATCCATAGGCGGCGGTAACAAGCCAGTCCAAGAAAGGAAAGGATTTTAGCTTTGGAGGTGGGCACTGGCAAGTCTTGTATAAGCTCTTTTCTGTCTAGGGTGATCTCCCATTCGGTGACCCCCTCCCTCTCTGGAGAAGAGAGAATCTTCCAGTGACCTTCCTGCTTTCAAGTGGGCAAGAGCCAGGAGGTGGCCTAGGATTGGGACAATTTCTCTCACCTAGTGGCCAGTTTGATTGCATTTAAAACAGGGACTGGAGGCACCCCAGCAGGTGGTTTGTTTATAGCCCCTTTAGTCTTGGGGCCCTGTTGTGAGCCATTTGAGCCATGCAGGGCACTTGCAGATATCTGGTATTTAGCCTTATCTCAGAGAGCCTTTTCCTGTTTTTCCTGTTCTTCTCCACCATTATATACCTTAAAAGCTATGTTGAGGAGATCGTGTTGGCTTGCCTGAGGACCCTCCTCAATCTTTTTCAGTTTTTCCTAATGTCAGGGGCTGACTGAGAGGTGAAGTGAGTATTAATGACAATCATGCCAGCCCGGGAGGTAGGATCAATTTTGGTGTATTTCTGAAGGGCCTCAGTGAGGCGCGACAGAAATTGCGCTGGATTTTTTTATGGGTCTGAGTTATTTCCCTGATCTTACCAAAGTTAACAGACTTGTGGGCTGTGTTCTTTAGGCCTTTAATAAGGCAGATAATCATATGATCTCTGTGGTCCTGATCTGCCTGACCTGGCTGATAGTGCCATTGGGGATCTTCCCGGGGTGCAGCTTGAGCTGCCACCGTCTTGGTATTATCTGCAGCATGAAATTCATCTGCCGCAGTTTGGCCCGCTGTCCAGCCTCTTTCCTTGTCCTTGGGAGGGAGAGTAGAAGTTAGTATGATACAGATATCATGCCAAGTGAGGTCATAGGAGAGAGTCAAGTAACGAAATTTTTGATGTAGGAGTCAGGATCAGAGGAAAAAGAGCTGAGATGCTTTTCGATTTGAGAAAGATCCATGAGCGAAAAAGGGACATGGACTCCGACAATGCCTTCCATTCCTGCCACTTCCGAGAGAGGCACGAGTGTGGCGGGAGGGGCTGGAAGTGTGGGGTATCTGGCATGGGTGTGGGGAGGGGAGGAGGGGAGGGGGCTGGGCAGTTTTGGTTCTGTCCAGTGAGAGCGCTGTGGGGAGGGAGAGCAGAGGAAGTGGTTGAGGCACTGAGGAGGAGAGGAGGTGGCAGGATTGTAAGGCGGGGCGGGGCCGAGAGGGGCTTCTGGTTAGCCAGATCAAAGGTAGTCGTGTCCAAGTCTGGGCTGAGGTTGGGAGTGGGGGTTGAAGCCGCGTGGGCAAGGAGAATTTGGGTGGTGGAACAGGACTCACAAAGAGAAGGGTGAGTGTGGTGGCAGATGAAAGCCTGCACATAGGGGCCTTCAGATCATTTGCCATTGCGATAACAGAAAGTAAGGAGATCCCGAAGTACATTTGGGTCAAATGTTCTGTTTTCTGGCCATTGGGACCCATTATCTAATCTATATAGAGACCACGCCTGGCTTCAATAGGAAAGAAGCTGTTTAGGCTTGACGTCATCAGCGAGTCCAAGTAAAGGGAGGCCAGATGTGTAAGGTGAGTATCCGAAAAGCTCCTGAGGAGAAGGGCAAGAGGGAGGAGCGTCCTCCTCCCCTTTGATGATCTCCGATCTCTGCTCTCCGGAGAGACAGTGTGAGCAAGAGGATTTGAGCCGATGGGGTGTCCTCATCAGGAGGATGGGGCAGCCGTCCTGGCCACGGGCTGAGAAGAGTCTGTCTGACTTAGCACTAAGATTTTTTTTCCCCTTTGGAAAAAGATGTTTATTAAACAATTTAAATTGTCATAAAATGACTAAAATGGGTTTTTTAAATTAAGGCTCTTTTTCTGTGGATTGCCAGAAAAATGTGAAAATAATATCATCAACCCTGCCCGATGCTTTGTTCTTAAGTTAAATTTCATAGATTACTAAACATTTTGATTAAGGTAAAAAATTGGACTATAAATGACAATTAATGGCCATCTGTACTGAACGCATTCTCTGATCAGGTGTACAATATTCTAGTTGAGTGGTTAAGAAAAATATTCCAGTTAAAGCATCGATTTTAAGTTCAGAATTTGAAGTCATTGTTCCCCACAGTCATGATTCCCTAAACTGCAGGATCGGATACAAGACGCTATCTGGGGCTCTGTTGGCTCCCTGGAGGGTGACAGACTTGGCTGGCAATTAGTTTGATTATATAGTTTTAAATGCTCTGAGGTGAATTATCAAATGACTCGGAATTACATGGCATGCAGTATCCAAAATTATGGCTCTGATGCATTTAGATTTACATTAAGAATAAAAAGTGTCAAAAAAAAATTTGTCTCGAAGTGGAAGGGATGTCATCCCTGTCAAAAAAAAAAAAAAAAAGAATAAAAAGTGTCATTCACATTCATTGTACACCCCGCCCCTCCTGCAAGAAAAGAAATCACTGCCTATTCAAGTTCTAGATCTGGTGCAGCATTAAGGGTTAAAACTTAACCACTTTACCAGGCCTTCCCCATGTGCAAATAAATCCCTCCTGATAAGCATTGACTATACAGTCTTCAAAAAAATTAAGTCAGTCTTCCGTGTGCTGTCTTTTTACAGATCAGCGGTTCTAACAAGGGAACGTCTTCCATCTGTGGACACAGGAGTGCCCCCAGAGTTTTGGTTTTGGTAATGAGGTTCAGTTTGTCACTGCTCTTGCTGAAAATGTGCCCCGTGCTGTGGTTCTGCTTGTGGTCTTTCTCATGGTGCCTCTCCATCCGGTTGTGCAGCGAGAGGGTGGCGAACTTGCTGACCCCGGATGCAATGGCCCCATCCATGACGCTGCTTTTGCTGCCAGTGTTTGAGACAGCTGCATGGGGGAGGCTTTTGGACTGTGGCAGTGGCAGGGGCACAGAGTTCCCGAGCATTGTGACACTGTTCCCATCGGTTCCGGTGGGAGAACTTGTGGCATTTATGACATTGGTGTGTGTCTTTGCTCTTGAGAGCTGTTGGTGGGGGAAAAGGATGTCTTCCGCAAGGTCCCACAAGCACAGCTGTGTGTCCTGGCCCACCGAGCCAAACCGATAGATAACACTGATGGGGCGGCTCTTGGTAGAGTTCTGCTTGGACAGCCGTGACTGCGTGCTCTTGGCTCGATCTCTGCCAAAACGAAGAAGGTCCTGGAAGTCCTCATCACTGCTGCTAAACTCCATGGGGTCGGTTTCTTCTATGCTAGTAGTGTAGGGATCAAACGCCGCAACACTGACCCAGAATTGGTGCCCGTGGCCTCTCACTATCACCCGGCAGTCTATGAAGGACCAGACTGTCACCAAGTCGTCCTCCCGCCTGTCACAATGTACTTGCTGTCAGGGCTCCAGCACACAGCAAGCCTCCAAAGTAGCTTTTCACCGTACCATGGAGCTCCATGTAGTTGAAGTTGAACACCCACAGAAACCTGTCCTGGCTCATGCACACCAAGAACTTGCCATCCGGGGAGAAAGCAAACTTGCTGAGGCCCCCCTCGCCCACTGTCCACTTAAGAAGAGGTTTCTTCATGGATTTGCTGTTGCAGCTCTGCACAGCAAAGCTCTCTCCCTGCTTCAGGAGCTGATAGTGGGGGGGCTGTAGTGCCACAAGTGTGCTCCACATTATACAAGTACATGTTCCCACTCGAATGGGCTACTAGGAAAAGGCTTTCTGAGCCAGGCACCCATTTGACACAGGTTACGTGTCCCTTGTCTGTTAGTCTTTCCTCATTAAATAGTTTGCTAGTTTCTTTTTTGGTTGGGTCTATAAGCTAGACTTGGCCTGTAGAAAAGCCCACTAAGAGAGAGACACTCTGCTGTGGCTGTTAGGTGGTTGAAGTCATGACAAGTAGGCTGTGTTCCTTTGTATATCCTTTTATCTATTGGTTTACTCAAGTCAGCAGCCTTGCGGCCCCCTTGTAGATACAGAAGTAGAGCTCCTGGCCCACATTGAAACAGAGGTGGTTGCCATTCCTAGACTGGTCATTGAGGTTTACGAAGGAGACACGGACAGGGTTGGATCCCCTCAAGCAGGCCTGGGAAGGCCAGCGCTAAGATTTTTTGAGAAAGAGAGAGAGGGAGAGAGACACAGACCCAAGAATTGAAGGCCGGTGTGGATGTGAGTATCAGCAACAGCAAGGATAAAGGCCCCTGCTCAGGTGTTGGCTTACCAGCATCTGAGAAGGACAGTTGGGAGGCCAATCAACTCTGGCCAGCAGGGGATCATCACAAAATCGTGATCATATTTTTCCTGGGTTTGGGGACCAGAAATGAGAGGATGAGAATGAGCCGAAAACACGAACACCCGAGACTCGGCCTTTATTAGGGGACAGGGTGTCGGGCTGTCTCAAACAATGACGAGAGCAGCAGCCAGGGCTGGCTAGGTGACCTCTTATATGGTGGGCAAGGGGCATGAGGGGCCCATAGTGGAGGTAGATGTTTGGCTGCAGCCAGAGGTGAGGTTTAAATCCATTGGCAAGTTTGAACTCAGTGGGAAGGACTATAAGCAGGAGAGCTTCAAGGAGGGAAAGTTAGGTTATTGTTTCCCTGAGTGATTTATTATCTGCCAGGAAAAGGCATTTGGGAGGTGGGGCTGCCGGAGCCATTTTATCTAGCAGAGAACTCCTCATCAGATGTTAGTAATAAAAGTTAATGATCATTTTGATTCAGCTGTGAAGGTTTGTAGTTGATATCTAAGCACTTCAGTATCTTAAAATGCAGTGTATTTAAAAATTAAGTTCTACGGTTGTCTTAGAATAGTTGGTCAGCTTTGGAATCAGTGCCACAGCCTTGGAGAGTATTCCCAACATCATGCAAGGAGACAAGACCCTAAACCAGGTCACACATATTCCTAGGAGACGAGTCAGCCAGCTACCCATGGAAATAGGCCTTGGGAACAAACTGCCAAGATCATTTGTTATACTTCACCTCACAGGCCTCTGTGCTTAAGAACAGTTAGGTTTGAAATACAATCTTTCATGCATATTTGCCTACAGGCTCAGAATGTGCTACTAACTCAGCATAAGTTTCCACCTGGCTCAGTTGTGATATTTAAAAAAATAATTTAGGGCTGAAGGTATAGCTGAATAGTAGAGGCCTTGCCCAGCATGTGTGAAGCCTTGGGTTTAATCCCCAACACTGAAAAAAATAACAAAAAACAAAAATAATTGGCCTTTTAAAGATCAGGTTCTTAAAAATGTGGTACTTTCCATATTGTAGCTCTCAGTACCCTACGAGTGAATGACTTTTGTGGGAGTTATCATGGGCAGGGCATTGGCTTTGAAATCAAAAGTGGAATTTAAGGGTATATATAGCTCAGTGGTACAGCCCTTTCCTAGCATGCACATGGCCCCAGTACCAAAAAACAAAAAGAATTTAAGTTATGCTCTTCTCTACTAGCTGTGAGGCCTTAGGCAAGTTATTTTTCTCTGTGCCTCTTTTAAAGTCCTGTTAGCATTAAATGAGAGTACTGGCTCTTGCAGATCCTGTTTCTTTTCACCCACCAGCAGTGTAAACTAGCCGGGGATTTAGCTCTGGTTCTGCCACCTGCCTTGCAAGCACAAGGTCCCAAGTTCGATCCCTGGTACCTCCCCCCCCATTCACTCTAATTTACACTGGGTTTTTTTTGAGGGGGGTACCGGGGATCGAACTGAGAACCATCTGCTTGCAAGGCAGGTGGCAGAACCACTGAACTAAATCCCCGGCCCTAGAGTGAATTTTTGTAGGGAACAGAGAAAGGGGATCTTACTAGAACCTTTGTACTAAGTCCTAGTCTCCTTCAAGCCATGACAGCACAGGGCAAATTAATTAATATATAGACAGAGAAGAGAAGAAATAAGACGTAGAGAAGAAGCTGAGCTTTGGGCCTGATTAGTGCTGCTCTGGGCAGCAAAGAAGAAAGCCCCTGAGCTGGCCACACCTTTATTCAGTCCATCAGAAGAAACAAATGTAACAGATGACTCAGGGCAGAGAGTTCAGTACTTGGGAGATTAACAGATGTATAAAAGGTGACTCAAAGGGCAGCGGCAATAGCGGTGGCAAAAATCCTGAAACAATGAGGAACTACGCAGATGAAGATTTTGTTCCTCCCAGGATGTCTTCAGCTGGTGTAATCTTGTCCTGGAGCATCACAGCATCACTGGACCATTGAGGTTTTAGCTGTGACTGAAGGCAAAGATGGAGCTATGTCTCGACATGCCATAGCTGGCCTGTGGGAAGGAAAACGAGGCCCTAATCATGATTTAATTGTGAAATGATTTCCCCCCAAAATTACGTAGAACTGCTCCCAACAAATTTTATTTATGTATAATTTTTTATTTTTAGAATCGTCTAGAAGAAATTGAGCATAATCTCTCTAAAATAATGAGACTTGATAATGAAATTAAAGCCTTGGAAAGCCGAAAAAAGCAAATGGAGAAAGATAACAGTGAACTAGAACAGAAAATGGAAAAGGTTTGTGGTAATAGAGTTTTCTTCTACTTGAAAATTTTGGGATGATTATAATGGACCTCATTAGAAACAGGTTTTGCCACTCACATTTTCATGTTTGTGTTACTTATGTGTGTATGTTAAAAAGAAGAATGTTGGGCTGGGGATTTAGCTCAGTGGTTCCACTGCCTGCCTCGCAGGCACAAGGTCCTGAGTTCGATCCCGGGTACCAAAAAAACAAAAAAAAGAAGGATGTTGAATAATATTTTTTTTGTTTACTTAGTGTGATTGTATCTTCTCATATTTATACATTAAAGGATTTCATTTTTGTTTCACACAGGTTTTTCAAGGTACTGATGAGCAACTTAATGACTTATATCACAATCATCAGAGAACAGTAAGGGAGAAAGAAAGGAGATTAGTAGACTGTCAGCGTGAACTGGATAAATTAAATAAAGAATCTAGGCTTCTCAATCAAGAAAAGTCAGAACTACTTGTTGAACAAGGTAGGACAAAGTATTTACTTGGTCTTTTTTCTTAGTATGATATACCTTTCCTGAATGAAGAATCTCCAGGGACTTATGTTTAAAAGCCAGTCTCAAGCTTATAGGTGGTATGTTTCTATATATATAATGTCTTTGAAACATTAAAATTTAGGAAGTAGCCTGGGATTTAACTCAGTGGTTCCACCACGTGCCTTGCAAGCTCAGAGTCCCGAGTTTGATCCCCAGTTTAAAAAAAAAAACTTAGGAAGTAGTGAACAGATTTGTGGTTGCCAGGGTACTAGATAGGAGGAAGGGCAAGAGGAAGAAGGATATAGTTAAGGTTAAAAAATAGCAACAAGAGGGTTCTTACGGTGTAGAATGATTCAGTATCTTGACTGCTAGTGATAAAATTATATGAAACCTGGCAGTGAAGAAAACTTATCTGAAACCTAATACGTGTACCCATATAAATTGGTACAGGTAACATTGGGAGATTTGAATAAGATGGATGGGTTATATCAATGTCAGTAGTTTGGCTGTTGTATTATAATGCAGTTTTGCAAAACATTCTCATTGGAGGAAACTGGGCTAAGTATCAAGAGATCACACTGTATTTTTTTTTCAGCTTCTTGAATTTACCGTTATTTCAGCTTTTAAGAAATCAACTGAAAAAAATTACTAGGTTGTTTTCTTTAAAGGCCGCCTACAGCTACAAGCAGATCGGCATCAAGAACATATCCAAGCTAGAGATTCGTTAATTCAGTCATTGGCAACACACCTGGAATTGGAGGGCTTTGAACATGGACCATTCAGTGATAGACAGATTAAAAATTTTCACAGACTAGTGAGAGAGAGACAAGAACAGGAAGCAGAAACTGCTAAGAAGCTGATGGTAAATATTTTGAAATAAATGTTTGCTATTTTCTTTTCTTTTCTTAATAAATTTTATTTTTTTATCCCATTCCCCCCCTCACACCCCCCTCCCCTCCTTATGTACAAAGGCTTTGTTTCCTTGTTTTTCTATTTTCACTTTTTTTCTTGTCCCTTCCTTTCTCCCTATTTTCTTTTGTGTCAGATTTTGTTTTCTGTTTTGTCTTTTAGATGAAGTCTAAGCTGCACTATTGTAAAAAAAACTTTACAGAAGCAAATTTTTAAAAGTTCATAAGGATACAAATATGAGTAAAATGTGGACCCCTTTTTTGGGGGTAGGGGAATCCTGGGGATTGAACCCAGTGGCTCATACATGCTAGGCAGGCTTTCTACCACTGTACTACATTACCCAGCCCTTTTAAATTTGATTTATTTGATTTTATTTTGAGACAGGATCTCACTAAGTTGTGAGGCTAGCCTCCAGTTTTCAGGCCTCCTGTCCTAACCTCAGAGTTTTTGGGGTTACAGGCATGTGCCACTGTGCCTGGCTAGACAGTTTTATTTTAAGTAAAATTTCTTTTTAAGGCTGATTGCAACAAAAAGTTTGCTCAGAGTTATTAATGATTATCTCTGGATAACACTTCTCACATTTATAAAAAATACTTTTCTGTATTTTCTTCATTGTACACAATGTTACTTTTTTTTTTTTGGGTACTGGGATTTGAACTCAAGGCCTTTGCACTGAGCTATATACCCAGCCCTTTTTATTTTCATTTGAGACTGCGTCTCACTAAGTTGCTCAGGCTGGCTCAAATTTGGGATCCTACTGCCTCAGCTCCTGTGGTGCTGGGATTACAGCTGTGGTCCACCATGCCTGACTCACAATGTTAGTTTTGCAGTGAAGAAACTTTTTCTTAATCAATTGTGTAGTGAAAAATTATTAATGCACACTTCCATGTATGTATTTAGAATGACTTTGAAGAAAAAGAAACTCTGAAACAAAAACAGATAGATGAGATAAGAGATAAGAAAACAGGACTTGGAAGAATAATGGAGCTAAAATCAGAAATCCTAAGTAAGAAGCAAAATGAGCTGAAAAGTGTGAAGTATGAATTACAACAGTTGGAAGGATCTTCAGACAGGATTCTTGAACTGGACCAGGAGCTCACAAAAGCTGTAAGATATTTAAGTAATCTCATCATCTTAAGGTGTAAGATATTTAAAATCTTTCATTCTGAATTATTTTATCTGTTACTACTCATAAGATTATGGTTTTAAAAAGGTTTTTATTTTTATCAGTACATGTTTACAGTACATAATGATTACATTCATCGTGGGAAGTTGGCACGTGTACATAACACATCTCAGTTCCTTTTTATGTCCCCTTCCCCTCCTCCCTTACATCTGTTGGGCCTCTTTATTTGCGAAGGATCTATTTCCCTGTTTCCTGTAGGTTATTATAAATAAAAATGTCTACTTTTTCTATGATCTGACATAAAATGAACTTACCTGAGTATCTTAATCATCCAGCTCTTTGGTTCTAGAACCCAGTGAGTTGAAAATTAGAATCAGCCAAGGAACTTTGTAAAGATACTTGTGCTTGGACTTTAAAGTCTACACCTTCCAACCTCCGTCTCGAGAGTGAGCATGGGAATGTGTGTTCTAGGCAGAACAGAGCCAGGCGATGGTTACGGCATCTTGGTTAGGAACCATTTACTTGAGCAAGAAAACAAGTGTTTTCCCTCTAGGCTCTACACACTATAATTTTATATGGTTTTTGTCTTTTTATCACTGTTTGCTGTGGTGAACATTCTTAGTCAATTTCTTTTCAAGAATTTCTAAATTTTCTTCTTTGTTTTTAGTCTGTCTCTTTTCTTCACAAAAGTAAGCATTTTAAAGCTTGGCACATCCTCTCTTTTTTTTTTTTTTGGTACCGGGAATCAAACTTGGGACCTTGTGCTTATAAGGCGGGCTGTGGAACCACTGAGCTAAATCCCCGGCCCCGGCAAATCCTCTCTTAAAACCCATCTTTATAATTTAAGTCAACATCAACTAGACCCATCTAGGTTTTTTTACTGATTTTCTACCGTTAGAACCCAGTAAGATTTTCCTTAAAGCATACATAGCCTATGTCTCTTCTCTTGTTGGATACAAGCAAAGTAGTATTCTGACCATTGTTAGTCATTTCTAGTACAGTTTTCATTATTTTAGTTCTGATGCAAAATACATTAACCTGTGCATTTGTTTGAATTTTTTATTAGGAACATGAGTTAAGCAAGGCTGAGAAAAACAGCAATATAGAAACCCTAAAAACAGAAGTGATAAACCTTCAGAATGAGAAAGCAGACCTAGACAGGACCTTGCGTAAATTGGACCAGGAGATGGAGCAGTTAAATCATCACACAACAACCCGTACCCAGATGGAGATGCTAACTAAAGACAAAGTGAGTTTGCTTTCTGTTTGAATTATACTGTCAAGTATTTAAAACAGCTTATGTTGCCTAAATAATTGACAGTGAGTTTTAATTTGGTATTTGCTTTGTATATTAAAGGTAAGTGAGCTAAACACTGTAAAATAGACTTTTAAGTTTCGAAGTTGTTCTTGTTTTTGAGACAAAGATTGTGCTCTGTTGCCCAGGCTATCCCCAAACTCCTGGGCTCAAGTGATTGTCCTGCCTCATTCCTGAGCATCTAGGCTTGCACCACTGTGACTAACAGTGATTTTTTAATTATAAAAAGTTAATAATGCAGAAGTACATACACATAAATACACATGCATGTTGCTTTATGTATTTGTTTATTTTTGGTAATGGGGACTGCACCCGGGACCTTGCACTTGCAAGGCAGGCATGGTGCTGCTGAGCTAAATCCCCAACCTATGTTGCTTTATTTTTTTGTTTGTTTGTTTTTTATTTTTTTTGATGTTGCTTTATTTTTGATGTATGGAAGTTTTAAATTTTTCCATCATTAGACTTGCTAATCTTCTTTTAAGGCTTAGAATTACCCACTTGCATTTTTATAGTTTTATTTTTGTGTCAAGAACTTTAGTCAATCTGGAATTTATTTTTGCTCTTGATACAATGTGGAGATACAGAGTTGGTTTTCTAAAGTGTTTTTGTTTTTTCCCTATAGGCTGACAAAGATGAACAAATCAGAAAGATAAAATCTAGGCATAGTGATGAGTTAACTTCACTCTTGGGGTATTTTCCTAACAAAAAACAGCTTGAAGATTGGCTTCATAGTAAATCAAAAGAAATTAATCAGACCAGGGATAGACTCGCCAAATTGAAGTGAGTAGTTGATACATTGCCATTGTAATAGAAATCCCTTTCTGCTTTTCTTTTTCATTGTTTTAAATAATATATTGTCATGAAATGGTATGTCATATTAATTGGCCTGCTCTTTGCAAGTTAAGTAAATTGGTATTGATTGGGCTCTCCTCTCCTTTGGAAGTGTGTAGATCTTAGAGGATTAAAATTCTGAAATTTTCTTTTCATTTCTATTATTAACCCATTATAAAATATCATTTTTTAGGGTGGAGATTTAGCTCAGTGGTTCTGCTGTCTGCCTCATAAGACCAAGGTCCCGAGTTCAATCCCCAGTACCAAAAAAAAAAAATCCAAAAAAAGAACAGTCTCTAAAAATATCATTTTTCTCAGATGCTGGTTGGATAAGAGGATCAAAAATTTTACACCGAATTTTTAGGGAGGTAATAGATTATGCTTTGACCATGTTAAATATGCATTTGTTGCAGAAGGGTCTTTTAGGGAATAGAATATTGAAGTTTGAAGTTCAGAATATTGGAAGTTGTTGTTATGTAATGGACATTTAACATCATTAGGATAAGCATGTTACCTTGAGAGAGTTTTGCAAAGCAAAGAGACAGTAAACTGCTGGGAAGCACCAGCTTTTAAAAATACAGACATGGACATAAGCAGTCCTCATAGTTTATTGACTCTCAGGCAACTAACAGAATAGTGTTCAGTTATGGAATCTAGAATTAAAGCACCTTGTATCATCTGGATTTAAATGTCCCAGAGTTTTAAAGCATAAAGAGTGACATTTTATCTTATATTAAAGTTACATTTCCCATTTGTTGTATGAGGAATGTTTAACATTACCCTCCAGGTGAGTTCTATGCATAACCATTTACCAAATACTACTGATGTGGTTTCTTCAAGGAAGCATTCTGTGCTGTGTTATGATGCATTGTCATCTTGCTGCTTGACAAAGAATTAGAATCGTGTGTTAACAGTACCTTTGTATAACAAGATGTAAAATTAAAGATGAGGAATGTGTGCAAGTGAAAAAAAAGTACAGGCATGGAAAAGGAGAGGAGCAAGTGAAGGAAACAAGGATATCCCTAGGGGCCAGGCTGAGAGCTGAGCAGGAGCAGTATCTGAGGTGCCTCGGGAAGATGATCCTTTAAGGAGAGCATCCAAAGCACTTGCTGCTATCTAGAGGTCCTGCACCTGCACTGATGACTGATGAGAAGTGCTGGATGATGAAAGCATCTTACATATCAGTTATATTGTTCCAGATGTTTAGCAAGACTCACAATGGATAGTATGATGAAGTATATGTGTATTTACATGTTTTTCTCAAGCAGATTTTTCAGAATAATTCTTCTGCCTAGTTCTTCTCTTATCCTGGAATCTAAGGCCATGAACTCCCAGAAATCAGGCAGAACTATGCCTGTGTACATTTTTCTGGGGGTAGACCCATTACCAGGATTAGCAGGTGATCCATGTCCTGTAGAGATCATTAAAGTAGGAGTGGACTTTTGCCATGACTTCTGAGAAAAATATTTGGACTGGGAGTGTAGTTAAGTGGTAAAGTATGTGCTTAGCATTGTTCAAAGCCCTTGGTTCGATCCCCAGTGTGAATCAATTAATTTTAGAAAATTACTTGGTCATACCAAACCTTGTGCTTTGTTGGAAGAATTTGTTTGGATTATAATCTACATTTGTTTTTATTTTAGCAAGGAACTAGCTTCAGCTGAGCAAAATAAAAATCATATAAGTAATGAGCTAAAAAGAAAGGAAGAACAGTTGTCCAACTATGAAGACAAGCTATTTGATGTTTGTGGTAGCCAGGATTTTGAAAGTGATTTAGACAGGCTTAAAGAGGATATTGAAAAATCTTCAAAACAGCGAGGTAAGTTACCAACTTCATGTTACCATGGCACTTTGACACTTTGAATTTTCATTTATAGGTAACCGTTAAGGATGGGAGGTTTAAATACCTTTGATGGAGCCAAATGCCTTGACTTTTAATAATGGCTGTATAACACACTTGCTGTGTGACTTTGGACAGTATATCGCTACCTTTCTGTGTTTCACATTCATTATCTGCAAAATGAAGAACTACCTTCCGCCTAGGGTAGTGGTGGCGAACCTATGGCACATGTGCCGGCAGCAGGGTATTTATTAGCATTGAAAGCTCTAAAAGGTTCGCCAGTACTGATCTAGGGTATTAAAGAGGCATAAATAAGATAATAAGTAAAGTACTAAGAACAGTATCTGGCCCATAGAAAGCTTTCAGTAGATATACTTTTTGCAGGTTACAAGAAAATAATTTATACAAATCTGAATATGTTATGCCCTTTGGAAGAAGATCTAAATATGAGGGACCTTTTATTTCATTTGTAATCGGTTAATAAAGCAAGAGGAACAATTATATAGTTAAGAGAAGATGTACCTTTTTCTCACTGGAGATTTATTGATTTTCCTAAAATAGCTATGCTGGCTGGAGCCACAGCAGTTTACTCTCAGTTCATTACTCAGCTAACAGATGAAAACGAGTCATGTTGCCCTGTCTGTCAGAGAGTTTTTCAAACAGAGGCTGAATTACAAGAAGTCATCAGTGATTTGCAATCTAAGCTGCGGCTTGCTCCTGATAAACTCAAGTCAACAGAGTTAGAGCTAAAGAAAAAAGAAAAGCGTCGAGATGAAATGCTGGGGCTTGTGCCCATGAGGTGAGAATAGGGGTTTATCATTATTGTAAATCAACAGCAGTGTTGTAAAAGATATTCATAGAGTGTGATAGATACTTGGTAAGGAAATGTTGAAAGAATAAAATTAAAGTCAGAGTTTTGATACTCTGAATTAGTATATTCTATTTCATGTTACATACATGGTAGTAGAATCAATAGTTTTAGTTTAAAGCTAAGCTTGTAGCCAGGCATGGTGGCACACACCTGTAATCCCAGCACCCAGGAGGATGAGGCCAGAAGATTGCCACTAATTCAAGGCCAGCGTACACCACAAAGTGAGGCTGTGTCTCAGAAAAAACAAATAAAGCAAGCTAAGCTTGTTTCTTTTTTTTTCTTTTTTTCTTTTTTTTGGTACTGGGGATGGAACTCAAGACCTTGCACTTGTGAGGCAGGCGGCGGCACCACTGAGCTAAATCCCCAGCCCGCTAAGCTTGTTTCTTAAACCAGTCAGGAAATATGTATAGTCTTTGTTTGTGTGTGTATAACAGACTTGGCTTGAGGGCATACATTTTTTTTTTTTTTTGGTACTGGGGATCGAACTCGGGACCTTGTGCTTGCAAGGCAGGCAGTGGCACCCCTGAGCTAAATCCCCGGCCCTTGAGGGCATAAATTTTGACAGATTTAGAACTGTTTGTGGATACCTCACTTTCTTAATCCAGCAAAAGAATTAAAGTCCTTAAAAGCGCTCCCAAAAACAAAATGTTAAGCTATATTTATATACAGTGATTTCCCTGGTATCTCCCAGAGCATAGAGCACAAGGCTAGCCATGGAGATCTTTAAGACATGACCCAGGGCTGGGGATTTAGCTCACTGGCACCGCAGCTGCCTCACAAGCGCAAGTTCCTGAGTTTGATCCCCCGTACTGGGGAAGAAAAAAAAAAGGTATGACCTATAAGGAGCTAATTAGACCACAAGGATGGGCTAATTAAAGAGAAACCTTCTCAGAATTAAAAAGCTCGTTTTAGTAAAGTGTTCAAAAGTGGTTCCAAAAATGCATTAAGAAGACAGAGCCAGGGCCGGGGATTTAGCTCCTTGGTTCTGCCACCCACTTCGCAAGCGCAAGGACCCAAGTTGGATCCCTGGTACCAAAAAAAAAGACAGAGCCAATGAGTCAAGAAGAGTGAAAAAAAAAAAATTTTGCGAATGAGGAGGGAAGGGGAATATAAATCCAAGAGAAGTTGGTTCAACTCAGATAAAAGAGGGACAGGGATGTGGCTTCCTGGCCCTATGCCTGCCTTGCAAGCACAAAGTCTTGAATTTGATCCCCGTGCCAAAAAAAGAAAAGGATAGGGAGAAGGGAAACTGGAACAGTTTGTGCACCGGGAAGGGGAAAGTGATGTGTGCCCCAGCTGAAATGTTATCTGGAGTTTGGGGGATTATTTGTAGGGATTGATTGATTCCCTCAAGTTGAGAAAATAGGGTTACATAATGTTCAGGCCTAAGGATGACTCATTCTTACAGCTGATAAGGAACCATTCCTAAGGGATTTACTGAAAGGTGTATTTTAGGAAAATTAATTTGGTATTAATAAGATTGGGTAGGGCCGGGGATTTAGCTCAGTGGCATTGTGCCTGCCTGGCAAGCAGAAGGTCCTAAGTTCGATTCCTGGTACCCAAAAAAAAGATTGGGTAGATTTGAGTGAGAAAAATCTCTAAAAGCAGAAAAATCAAGAGAGTATACTGTCTAGGAAAACCAAGGAAGAGTTTCAGGGAAAGTTCTAAGATGTGCTTTGAGGCAGCCAGGTTCTAACATGGTCCTCGTGGTCTCCTGTATTGTTGCCTTAGGTTTACTTACTATGTGGTGATGAGGATGGCACATAAGTGCTACTGGGGACCTAAGATCCACAGTATCCAATAAAACAGGACAGAAGTAATAGCAAGTTTCTGCACAATTCGGTTATCTAAGGTACTGTGACTCCTTCACCATCCAGTCTGGGAGAATCTAGGTGCCATGTTGTGAGCAGCCTCATGGAGAGGCCCATAGGAGGAGGATCTGAGGCCTTTGAAAAAGTGAGTTTAGCACCAAAGTTTTTGTAGCAGTCAGCCTTGAGATTATTGCAGCCCTAGCTGACAGCTGGACTGCAGCTTCTGTCAGAGACCCTGCATCAGAAGCATATCTCCCAGTCTTCACATCTGCAAAATAAATGCTTTTGTGTTAAGCTGCTAGCCTTGAGGGTATTTTGCTATACAACAATAGATAACTAACAAAAGCATCAAGAATGAAAACGAGATAGCTGGGGCCCTAGTAAGAATGTGATAAGATAGAGCAGTAGTTCAAAAATGAAAAGGAAATAGAATAATATAATATCTTGAAAAAGATCGAATAAGAGATAAAACTTAGTTTGTAGAAAGAACACAGAAGAAAAGTGAAGCCATTAATGGTAGATCTGTGTTGAGTGGATACATGGTGTTATGTGCTAGGACCCTTGCCACACAGCTTCCCTTCTCAGAGTAAAACACTCTCACGCTGTCATGTCTCCACAGTCCCTTGTTCTTCTAACTTTGTTAACTTTCCTAATTGAAGGAGAACTGTAGCATCTGTTATTGCGTATAACAAACCTCCTCAAAACGTAGTGCCTCACAGCAGCAGTGAATTTTTTTCCATGATTCTGTGGCTGCCTGGGTGGCTCTCGTCTAAGGTTGCCTGCAGTCATCTCAGGGCTCACCGGGCTGGCTGTTGAACATTCATGGCTCACTTAGAGCTGCTGACTGGGAACTGTGCTGGGGCTGTCAAACAGGATGCCTTCATATGATGTCCACATGTGACTTGCTCTTTGGCAGCAGAGGGGTTGGATTCCAAGTGCAGCCTCCAGGTGCAAGCATTCCAAGAGACAGGATTGGAAGCAGCAAGTCCCTTAGGGCCTGGGTCTAGCAACTGCACAATGGAACTTCTATCCCTTTCGGTTGGTTAGAGTAGTCACAGAATGTGCTAAGACTCAGAAGACATCTAACCACTTGCTAGGAGAAGAGTCACAGTATTTGTGGCTGGCCTTAATCAGTAATCTTAGGTCCACAGTAGCACTTGTATGCCATTCTGGTCACCACATATTAAATAAAGCTAAGGCTAGGAAACGTCTGGAGGAAGCACCGAAAGTGGACCAAGATGTTGGGAGGACTGCTAAGTGAGGACATGTGTATGGTGGAACTATTTCTGCTGAAAGAATCATCATGAAAACAAGAGCAGGCCAATGGTGAGCCTCCGTCTCCTCACCAGGCTCTAGTAGGACGGCATCCTGGTGAACTCTACAACGATGAATTTAGGAAAATGAGATGTCTCTCTCATTTATAAATTTACACTTTTTTTTTTTGCTACCAGGGATTGAACTCTTGACCTTGACCTTGCAAGGTGGGTGCAGGAACCACTGAGCTAAATCCCTGGCTCCACATTTTTTTTTAAAGTTTAAATCCACATAAATCCACAAATGAAAGGGCAGTTATAAACTAAGAGGACTTTTTTTTCCCCACTGTGTGGAAAAACAGCGGCTTAGAGGTGTACAGTAGTTAGACAGATTGATAATTTTCTAATTCTGGCTCTGATGCAACCTTAGGGATGTTACTTGACCTATCTGGGCCTTAATTTCCCCCATGTAAAGTGAGGGTGTTGACTTAGGTGATCAGAAGTTTTCCTTTGAGCTCTTACAACTGGTTCTGTTGTCATACACTTCCAGTGTCACTTTCAGAGACATTATAGAGGTGTATTTGTGACAATCACTAAGCTGGAGGATTGTCATACATTTCTTTTTCACTGGAAAATGAGCCCTTGGTGGCAGATCTGTAACAAGAACTATGTATTCATTCAGCCCCTACTTACATAATAGACACTGTTCTGTGGCACTGGTAATACAGCAGTAAACAAAGTTGACAAAGTTCATGCCCTCATGGAATTATTTGCTGATGGGGAGAAGACAGCTAATAAATAACTATATAGAATGTGTAGGTGATGATCAGTGCCATGGAGAAATACACAGTTGGATAAAGGCATGGGGAGTAGCTGGAGGGTGATGGGGGAGTTACAGATGA
Organism: Heterocephalus glaber; assembly: GCF_000247695.1. The sequence goes on along the minus strand of NW_004624733.1, from coordinate 39,505,578 downwards.
AGGTAGCATTTGAGTGGAAACCTGAGAGAACTGAGGAGCCAGCCATGCAGTTGCCCTGAAGGGCACTCCAGGCAGTATGAAGTCAGTGAGGCATGTCTGACCCAAAGGCCTAAGAGAAAAGTGGTAGAAGATAAACCTAAGGAGGTGGTAAAGGGCCATGTCTTACTTTTCTCGTTGCTGAGACAAAATACCTGTTACCCAAGTTAAAGGAAGAAAGGTTGTTTTGGCTCATAGTTTGTAGAGGTTTCAGTCCATAGTTGGCACCATAGCAATGGCATGGCAGAAGGGCATCACAGAGGAGAAGGAGTTCATGGCAAAGCAGGGCAGGTAAAAGGCAGCAAAGCAGCAAAGACAGCAGCAGGCCTACCTCTGCCTTTTATTGCATCCAGGCTACATGTAGCCTTTTTTTTATTTTGGTGCCAGGGATCGAACTCGGGTCCTTGCGCTTGCGCAGCAGGCGGCAAAACCACTGAGCTAAATCCTCGGCCCCTACATGTAGCCTTTTGATTGGTGCTGCCCATACCCAAGGTGGGGCACCCTTAATCCCAGCATCACTCACCCTAGATCCAGCTACCTCCAAAAAGCCCCACCTATGACTGCATGAGGCTTTAGAGGAACATCTAGATACAAGCCATAATAGTCCAGATCCTCTTTGGGGAAAATAATACTTTCCATTTAAAGCCCCAAACCAACACTTAATATGAGCCTGCCATTATGAATGAAATCTCAGCTGAAAATATACTTGATCCTCAATTTGTTTAGTACTGACATGGGTTTATTTATTATAGAACTGCATTTAAATAAAATTTCACTTTCCCTGTTTCTCCTAAAATTTAGTTTCAGTACTATATCTGTATGAGTCCTTTTACATATAATTCCCTTGGAAAAAAAATGCTAACCAAAAATATACGAATTGAGTTTATAGAAGAACCCAAAGAGAATAAATTTCAAATGTCTTAGCATAAAAAAGATAAGTAAGCAAGGTAATGCATATATTATTTCACTTGATTTAATCATTCCACATCGTATACATGTATGAAAACATCACATCTCATTAATGTGAAGCTGTGATTTGTTCATTGAAAATCATGTAAAAAAGCTCATAAACTATGAGAAAATTAAACTTAAAAAATCAAAAATAAGGGCCAGGGATTTAGCTCAGTGGTTCCACCACCTGCCTCACAAGCTAATGACCTGAGTTCAATCCCCACTACTAAAAAAAAAAAAAAAAAAAAATCAAAAATAAGATCTCATAAAAAGTGAAAAGAGAAAAGCCAAAACAAACCCAGAGACTCCTAATAGTTCTTAGTAGCTCATTCTCTAGGAAAGTTTCTTTACTTTTTCTTAGAACAATTATTTTAGCATTTTGGACCTAGCATCAAATAAGAAGGCACCAAAACCTGCACCACATTGTCACATTGGTGAAAGGTAGGGGTGTGTGTGTGTGTGTGTGTGTGTGTGTGTGTGTAAATGGATTAAAATTATATGTACACTTATAGTTCACAAAGACAGGCCCAGTTACATGTCATATTTCAGTGGTATAAAAATTATAGGTCTTTTGGTAGAGATCAGTTCAGGTTGGCACCTCTTGGTCATAAATGTACTTTTTAAAATCATTAGGTGATCATAGACTGTAAAAGCCAACTCTTGAGTTTATGGTTTTTTCTTTTTATTGTTAAGACTTCCATTAGCACTTAATTTACTTTATTATATCACTTTACTCTGCTAATTTCAAATCAGAATTTGGAAGTTTTTAGAAATAAATTGAGTTTTTAAAAACTCAAATACAAATTTTATTGCTTCACTGGTTTCAATTAAAAATAGATATGGAGCCAGTATGTGCCTTTGAGACAGTAATTCATTAGAATATTGACAATAAAAAGGGTGAATAACTTTTGTTTTTGTTTTGGTACAGGGGATTGAACTCGGGACCTTGTGCTTGCAAGGCAGGCATCAGAACCAGTGAGCTAAATCCCTGGCCCTTTCAGTCTGTTTTGGTCTTTCATGACCTTGACATTTTAAAAAATTAATTTTATTGGTACACTTTTTTGGGGGGAGTACACTTTTGATATACATAATGATCACATTCATCATAGAGAATTTGTACCTGTATAATATATCTTGATTCTTTTTTCCCCATTCTCCTTCTTCCCCTCCTTATTTACAAAAACTTTGTTTCCATTTTTTTCCTCCTATGACCTTGACATTTTTGATGAATGTGATCAGTTAATTTGTAGAATAGCTCTTAGTTTGGCAAACACCACAATGACAATTATTGCAAGCAAGCTCTACCAATGAATACTAAAAGTAAGCAGAAATTTGAGAAGCAGGATATTTACATATTCTCAACATGTCTCTTGTGAAAATATTTTTTAATTACAAAGAAAAAAATGGTAACTTTACAGGGAGAAATATGCCTGGCACCATCTTAACAAAGTGAATAAGATTACATCACCGGTAGTAAGATAGTGTGACATTATGTAGCCACTGTTATGCCAAAAAAAGGAACATCTCTTCTGTGGTATTCTTGCCAAGAATACATAACCTTAATCTGATTATGGAACAATATGAGATAGATTGTTTTTAATTGTGTGTTTTCCGTTAAGCCAAAACATAATTGATTTGAAGGAGAAGGAAATACCAGAATTAAGAAACAAACTGCAGAATGTCAACAGAGACATACAGCGCCTAAAGAATGACATAGAAGAACAGGAAACACTCTTGGGTACAATAATGCCTGAGGAAGAAAGTGCGAAAGTATGTCTGACAGATGTTACAATTATGGAGAGGTTCCAGGTAAGATTATTGTAGCTTAAGGCAGAATAAAACTTGTTGCATGACCACTGTGAAAGTCATTATGGAGATACCTCAAAGAACTAGGAGTAGAGGTCCCATTTGACCCAGCTATTCCCCTGCTGGGTATCTTCCCGAAAGAATTAAAGAATCATACCACAGTGATAGATGTGCACCCATGTTCATAGTGGCACAGTTTGTAATAGCTAAAGCTTGGAAGCAGCCCAGTTGCCCATCAACTGGAGACCAGATAAAGAAAATGTGGTGTTTCTATAAAATGGAGTACTACTCAGCCATAAAGAATGAAAAACTAGAGTCATTTGTAGCTAAATGGATGCATATCGAGGCCATACTCTTAAGTGAAATAAATAGGACACACGTGTAAATACCGAGTAGTTTCACTAGTGTGAGAAACTGATAGTGTAAACAAAGGATAAAATGATTAAAATGAATAATTGATAATTTGAAATAGGCAAAAAGGTCCAAAGACGAAGGAGTGAAGGGAGGGGAAGGAGAAAGGAAAAGAGAGAAAGGAAAAACTATGAGAAAAGAAAAAAAAAAACGGAAATGAAATCTATGTAATTAGGGAAGGGCAGAGGGGGTGAAGGGTGCACAGGTAATGGGGAAAAAAATAAGAACCAAGATCTATCATGTACAGGTACAAACACCCAATGACAAATGTAAACGAATTGTATACCTAAAATGCACCAATAAAAGAACTAACTAACTAACTAACTAAATAAAAACTTGTTGCATGATGACTTGAATGTGAGACGTTAGAGTATTAAGCTAGTTTGCACGTACAGATTGTGTTTAGAATTCATATAGCCTCCAGGAGCAACTGATCATTTATATTCCTGGGATTACATTTTTTATTCATAAATTATGGAAATTACATAATTCTGTTTTTCTTTTTTTTTTGGTACCGGGGATCGAACTCCAGTCCTTGGCTTGTGAAGCAGGTGGTGGAACCACTGAGCTAAATCCCTGGCCCATGTTTTTCATTTTTAATCAACTTCTTTCATTTGTCTCACTTTAAAAAATTTATTAGTATGTGTTTGCAGTACATAATGATTACATTCATTGTAGGGAATTAGTACATGTACATAGCACATCGTAATTTCTTTTATTTCCCCTTCCCCTCCATCTATCTCTTCCTCTAACCTTAACCCTCATTTGAATTACTAAAAATAATTTTGCTTTTATTCTATTTAATTTTTTAAAAAACTTTTGCTTTATCACATTACAATAAGTTTCTTAGAGGAAATAACTATTTTGTTGTTAAGATGGAACTTAAAGATGTTGAAAGAAAAATTGCACAACAAGCAGCTAAACTACAGGGAATAGATTTGGATCGAACTGTTCAACAAGTAAACAAGGAAAAACAAGAAAAACAACACAAGTTAGATACAGGTAATGTGATCTGTTTCTTCATTGTACCCTTGAAGACTTCCTTATCACCAGCACCTTTTTTTGTAACAGTAAATCTATATCTGTTACATGGATAAAGAACTTTCTTGGGCCGGGGATTTAGCTCAGTGGTTCTGGTGCCTGCCTGGCAAGCACAAGGTCCCAAGTTTGATCCCCCGGTACCAAAAGAAAAAAAGAACTTTCCTTTCTCCAGCCATAGTGTAGTCATTCTCTGTTCTCAAAAGCATCGCTTCTCTCTCTCTTTTTTTTTTCTTGCTTTGCACAATAAATTTGGGATGGTAGAAGAGTATCACATGCACTTTGCCTGTGAGTGTCCAGGAAGGGTCAGAAAGCAGAAAGTCTGGAGTTTGAAGTCTGGAGTTCTTGTGACACTTTTGTTGCAGTTGGTGGAACTGAAAGAAATTCAGCCTTCCTGGATTCCATAGGTCTACGAAAATTGGAAGGATGATGCTGATAGTATTTACTGTAATCACTGTGTCAGTAATGTTTTCATGCAGTTTCCAGTAAGATTGAATTGAATCGTAAGCTTATACAGGACCAGCAGGAACAAATACAACACTTAAAAAGTACCACAAATGAACTTAAATCAGAGAAACTTCAGATAGCCACTAATTTGCAGCGTCGTCAGCAGCTTGAGGAGCAAACTGTGGAATTATCCACTGAAGTTCAGTCTTTACACAGAGAGATAAAGGTAAGATCATTTATATATGTTTGTTTTTTTAATTAGCTGAAATACAGGGAGTCCTTTTTATTGATGTAGTGGCCAGGACTGTGGTTATTGTGAGAATCAAATGAAAATGATATAATTCTTTGTGTGGTCTCTGAGTGACAGAATTTGCACTAATAAGTAGATTGCTGAAAGGAGAGGTTTGGACATGGCAAGGAAGCAGCTGCCTGGTTAAGCAGTGATCTTCATGTCATTGGATGTGGTTAGTTGGTGGTTGGGTAACTTTACATAAGGAGTCCTTGTCCTGAGGGAGGTCTGTGTTAGCTGCAAATGCTTTGTGCATGGCAGACACTCTCCATCATAGCACTGTTTCTGTGCAGTTCCAAATATAGTCTCGCAGTCCTCATCGGAACAGAGCAGATGGAGTTGCCATAGGTACTACATTGCATTTGCCAAACTTTGTAACAATCAAATCTAAGACTCAACCAGTTAAATTCATTAATAGTTTTAGAAACAGCAACCTGACCTCGGGTTTCATAATTATACTTGTACGTTAAGTACCAAATAAATTACTAAATCTCTTTATCAATTCCTGTAAATTCTTTATTAAAATAATTTTGGATTGCAAATTATCAGTCTTAGTGTATAAAATAGATTACCCTGCATTTTATTATTTTTTTTACTGTTTATAAATCATTTAGGCATTAAAATGTTTAATGTCTCAATAGTTCTGTTGAAAGAGATGACTAAATCTCCTTTTTTTTTTTTTTTTTTTGGTACTGGGGATCGAACTCAGGACCTTGCGCTTTAAAGGCAGGCGGCAGAACCACTGAGCTAAATCCCTGGCCCTAAATCTCCTTTTTATAGAAAAAGAAATTTACTAATGTCCCATGAGTTGCCCAAGTGCATACACCTAATAGGAGACAGGTGATTTTCAGATCGGTCTCTCGACACTGAAAGACGTTTGGCTTCCCACCACACTGTGTCACATCCTAGTATGAGAAAATTCACCTACATTGAAACAATACTAAATAATTGTATCTACCTTTATAGATTCAATAGATATGGGGCTGGGGATTTAGCTCAGTGGTTTCGCTGCCTGCAGTGCAAGTGCAAGGACCTGAGTTCGATCCCCGGTACCAAAAAAAAAAGAGAAAGAGAGATTCAATAGATATTTTAGAATCTTAAGGTTCTTGATGATCATTGAACAGTGGTTATCATGTAAACATATTGTAGAGATGATATGAGGGTAAATAATCCAATACTTAGAAAGTCCCCCTTCCTTTCCAAATAGGGATGGCTGCACCAACATCAGAGTATTTTTATTATTGTGAAGTAATTGCTAGCTGGGCGTGGTGGCACACACCTGTAATCCCAGCACTTGGGAGGCTGAACCAGGAGGATTGTTGCAAGTTAGAGGATGGCCTTGGCTACATAGTGAGTTCAAGGCCAGCCTGGACTACATAGCAAGACCCTGTTTCAGAAACCAAGAAAAACATAATGAGATATTGCATAAGATGTTATGTGTTCGTACATTTTTAGGATGCTAAAGAGCAAGTAAACCCTTTGGAAACAGCGTTGGAAAGGTTCCAACAAGAAAAAGAAGAATTAGTCAACAAAAAACAAGCGAGCAACAAAATGGCACAGGATAAAGTAAGATTTCATTATTTTTCAAATCTCTAACTTGTACTGTTATTTCATATGAAAGTAAATAGCTTAAGATAGTGTTTTTCAGATTCATGATATAATTCTTTTTTTGTTTTTCTTTTTGGTGGTGCTGGGGATTGATTCAGACTCTTGTGCATACTAGGCAAGTACCCTACCACTAAGCTACGTTCCCAGCCCTCATAAAGTAATTTTGACATTAGAAGTTCTTTGATTAAATAAGGATCAAACTTCAAATATTTTACCTTATGATTTTAAAGTAGAAGTTAGGAATCGAGACTATTTAATTCATTCCCATTGACAATAAAGGAATTTACCTGAGATCATATTAGGTAGTGGCAGAAACTGGAACCCAAGATATCCTAACTTTCAAGCCAGTATTTCACTATGTTCTCTTATTAAATATCCTAGGGCTGACCAATGTAAGTTCAATAAATATTTTTCCACAGCTGAATGATATCAAAGAGAAGGTTAAAAATATTCATGGCTATGTGAAAAACATAGAGAATTATGTTCAGGATGGAAAAGATGACTATAAGAAGGTAATTTAAAACTTAAAATCATTTATTTGGTTGTATTTTTATTTCAAGTGCTTCAAGAATTTTCTTTCTTTGTAGCAAAAAGAAACTGAACTTAATACAGTAATAGCTCAACTAAGTGAATGTGACAAACAAAAAGAAAAGATAAATAAAGAAATGGGAACCATGAGACAAGATATTGATACACAGAAGGTAAGTGTTTGTTCATGGTATCATGTAGACCTGTGGAATACTTTTTCTATATTGAGCTTTGAGATCATTGGTTTGTTTGTTTGTTTATTTATTTATTTTGGTACTAGGGCTCGAACTCGGGTCCTTGCACTTGTAAGGCAGGCAGCGGAACCACTGAGCTAAAGCCCCGGCCCTATATTGAGCTTTATTGTAATAGAAGATCCACTGAATAAAAGTGCAAACAGAAAATCAATTCTAATAACATTTATTTCCTTTTTTTTTCATTTTTATTTTCAATAAGCCCATGTGGTAAATGTTTAAAGGCATAAAATTTTTTTTTTTTTTTTTGTGGTACCAGGGATCGAACTCAGGACCTTGCACTTGCAAGGCAGGTAACAGCACCACTGAGCTAAGTTCCTGGCCCCTAAAGGCATAAAATTAAAACTGTCTTTTTCCTTCTAATACCCAGTCTTCTCTCCTGGATGTCATTTCTGTTCCAGTTTCTCTTGTTTTTGTTTTGGTGGTTTTGTTTTGTTTGCAGTACTGAGTATCTAACTTGTGGGTACTCTACCACTGAGCTGTATCCCTAGTTCATTTTTTTTTTTTTTTTAATTTTTACTTTGAGAGATGGTCTCATTAAGGTGTGCAGGGTACACTGGGTGTGGTGGCACACGCCTATGATCCCAGCACTTGGGAAGCTGAGACAGGATTGCCGAAAGTTCAAGGCCAGTCTGGACTACATAGTGACTTTAAGACCAATTTAAACTGTGTAGTGAGACCCTGATTCAAAAAATTCAAAAACCAAACCAAACCAAAAAAAGTCCCCCAAAACTAAGATGTGCAGCCTAGACTCAAACTTGCTACTGTTCTGCCTCAGCCTCCATAAGTGCTAAGAGTAATCTAATTTGTTCTCGTTTTTTATTTATGTATCAACAAATAAGTTTAGATTTATGTGTGTATATTTAAATTTATAGACAGGATCATACAATTTATATTCCGTACCTTTTTTCATTTAACATAATTTGATCTTATATGTCAACTCATATTTTATTCTTTTCAATGATTATAAACTTACCAGGTTAATTACTTTTTTCCTCATTGCAAATTATATGGCAGTCTGGGGCTGGGGATTTAGCTCAGTGGTCTCGCTGCCTGCTGCGCAAGCACAAGGACCTGAGTTCGATCCCTGGTACCAAAAAAAAAAATTATATGGCAGTCTGTCTTTCTACATCTGTTGGTGTTTTGTTATTCTCACATATCTTTATGTAGGATAAATTCACAAAAGTGGGATTGAAGTGTAAGATATTCTTAAAAACTCCCTGTAAGAAGAATATTTGTAGTATTGTCATTTTGCAGTTGATTCTTTTATCACTTATTTTTCTCTATTAAGGAAATTATTTTCTACAAAATAATTAAAATTACCTTGAAAAACTGTATTTATCAAGGTTAACACTCAAAAAACAATAGCCTTTTTATACACAAATAGACCCATTGAGAGAGAAATTCGGGAAATAATTCCTTTTACAATAGCATCTAAAAAAATGAAATATCTAGGAATCAACC